>VTFQ01000024.1:2903448-3290948 GCA_036281575.1 Ancherythroculter nigrocauda
AATGGAAAATCCCTAGAAGTCGTAGAAGGAAGCAAATCTGGGGACAAGACTGTAATAGAGGGTTGAATTGTTTGAATTGGGCACCTACCCAGAGCACCCTGGCAACCACATAGCAATATGCTAAAAACACTACCCAAGCTTCATAAATGCACCTCTTATGTTTTGGCACAAATTGTTCTTTTGCAGCATATTAGAATGACTTTTTTAAATGTGAACTCAAATCCAAGGTCAACAGTTAACAAGTACTACCAGAACATAAGGCGAGAAGTGTCTTGTTTTGGGTCATCCCTATATCTCACCTGTCATTTGAAGCACTTTCACTGTGTTTGTGGTACCTAGACAGGCCCCTGAATTATTGAAGGCCATGAAAGTCTCCAGGTCAAGTTTGTGTAAAGAGTTGATTTTTTTTATTATCGTGCGATGGTTCCTTCTCTCTCTCTTCTCCACAGTCTGTTTCCACACAAGAGATGCCTTACAATCCAGCGGCACCAATTATCCCCCTCCTCTCAGCGCTTTTAGCAACTTTTTCAAAACTCTTTTCACTTGGCTCTTGTCAAGCAATGAAAGAAAAACTAACCACCATGTCAAGAGAACTCAGCTGCCTAGCAACTGGGCCACAGTTTAATTCTGATTTGCTTCAGGTCTTGAGTAATGGAATTGACAATGTTAAGCCAGTCACTAATGTTGTTTGTCACCTCTGAAATGCAAACAAAACTCCATTGTTTTCCAGGGTATTGGGCATGATTGATGTTTAGAGTCACAATGGCATCATTCATTTCGCCCCTGTGTTTTTGCGAGGATTGATGTCATATCTTTTCATGGCATATTAAATGTTTTGGAGGAGCATGAAACTGCGTGGCTTTTCATCTTGTGGAGGCTCCGACGCATTCTTATAACTAGCGAAGTTTAATGATTCCATTCAAGTTGTGTCCATTTCACCCAGAAATAATTTAATAAGAACTGGGGCCCTCTGAGAGCCTCTGAGACACGGCGTAATCCGAAAAGAAAGGATAAAAGGAACTTCAGAGAATAAAGCCTTTAAGATGAAAGTTTTTTGCTTGTTTCTTTTCATGACACCCCTTCTTTGTTTGTCGGGCAACTTTTTGTAGGTTTTTGTTTTCGACACGCTTTGCGTATAAATATTTTGATCAGATAAGAGATGTGGTCAGTGAGAAATATTTAACTTTTCATATGACAATACTAAATCTGTTGATATTAAAAGTTCATAAGCATGCATGCATGAGTCTATATACATTCTAAAAAATGCTGGGTTAAAAACAACCCAAGTTGGATTGAAAATGGCCAAACCCAGTGAATGGTTTGTTTTAACCCAGCGGTTGGGTTAAATGATTGCCCAACATGCTTTACAGTTTTATTTAACTCAACTATTGTTTAAAGATTACTGTATTGCTTGCTTAAAATGCACCCAAAATATGTTGGAAATTAACATTTATTAATGTGTTTAATAAATGAACATTTATTAATAAGTTTAAGGAACATTTATTAAATTGCTTATTAATAAATGTTCACCTTTTGATTATTATTGTTGCCTCTAGTAATTATGTGTTTGATTTTTAATTTCCAACCTGTTTTGGGTTCATTTTAAGCCAGACATACAGTAATTTTTAAACAATAGTTGGGATAAATAAAACTGTCCAGCACGTTGGACAAAGATTTAACCCAACCACTGGTTAAAACAACCCAATAATTGGGTTTGTCCATTTTAAACCCAACTTGGGTTGTTTTTAACCCAGCATTTTGTAGAGTGTATATGCATATATTTTTTAGAGAGATATTTCTCTCTCTCTCTCTCTCTCTCTCTCTCTCTCTCTCTCTCTTTCTTTCTCTCTCTCTCTCTCTCTCTCTCTCTCTCTCTATATATATATATATATATATATATATATATATATATATATATATATATATATATATATATATATATATATATATTTATATATACACTCTAAAAAATGCTGGGTTAAAAACAACCCAAGTTGGGTTTAAAATGGACAAACCCAGCGATTGGGTTGTTTTAACCCAACTGTTGGGTTAAATGTTTGCCCAACCTGCTGGGTAGTTTTATTTAACCCAACTATTGTTTGAAAATGACTATATGGCTGACTTAAAATGAATCTAAAATGAAATTAAAATGTTCATTTATTAAACATATTAATAAATGTTAATTTTCAAGATATTTTGGGTTCATTTTAAGTAAGCAATGCAGTCATTTTTAAACAATAGTTGAGTTAAGTAAAACTACCCAGCAGGTTGGGCAAACATTTAACCCAACTGCTGGGTTAAAACAACCCAATCGCTGGGTTTGTCCATTTTCAACCCAACTTGGGTTGTTTTTATATATGCTGGGTCTCACTATCAACTAATCATGCATATTACTAGGATATTGGCTGTTTATTAGTACTTATAAAGCATATATTAATGCCTTATTCTGTATGACCTTATTCTACATCCCATATTCAACTACTTTACTAAGATTAGGAGTTTATTAAGGCAAACGTTGTAGTTAATAATGAGAACTAGACCATAAAGTGTGACCATGACGAACAAAATGCACAGAAATGCAACACAAATAAAAAAACACAACACAAGCAACATGAAATATTGTTATTGCCATTCTGAAAATTAATTTACATTTTATTATTTTTACATTTTATTACTTTTGTTCTGAAAACATGATTGTAAATTAATGATTTTTGCATAAAATATTACTGGCAAACACTGTGACGAGTAGGGTTGGGATGGCATATGATAAACAATGACATGGACACAATAATTTACAATTATGGTTCCTCCCACCATCACTACTGTAAACAAACTTAAAGCCATGGGAACAAAAGTCATCACAGCGCTGGATCTCATGTGAACACTCTTTAATATGTACATCATAATTTATTTGGTTGTAAATATGTTTATATCTCTTGTTTTACAGACATAAGCATGTGAAACTTCTAAAGCTACGTTCCACTTTCTGGTTTAGATTTGAAGTGCTTCAAAAGGGAACGTTTTACCATCTCGTCTTGCAAAATGGTCTGCACACTTTCAGTTTATAGCTGAAACCTGGCATCTGTGAGACAAAGTTGGGCATTTGCCAGAGATGTTAAATTTTATTTTATTTCTGATTCTTGTATTTTTGCATTTGTGTTTTTTTTTTCCCCCTTTGGTTTGAGTGTATTATTTTATTTATTTATTTTGTGTGTGTGTGTGTGTGTGTGTGTGTGTGTGTGTGTGTGTGTGTGTGTTTAAGGATTGAATAAAGATTCAGGGATAGAGAGCGGAGTATCCAGACAGTTGACTGCTGGATATTTGAATGGCAGATTTGTATGAAATGGAAACTGGCAATTTCTTCTGCTTCATAGAACATTTTTCAAAGGCCCAAATGGCACAATAAGAAAGCCATCCATCACAAAGAAGGGAAAATTAGCAGAAATAAATGGGACTCTCTTTCTCATCCCCTCACTGTCTCGCTGTACCCGGGAGAGGGACGTCAGAACGACAGGGTGGACAACCAAGAATAGACAACAATAAACACGGTCACATCAAAGTCCCAGACGGTGGTACTGGAGCAGGCCTCGGCGGGCGACGGGGGGAAAATAGCTACATAACACCCCCTCCACCCAAATCTTCCTGACATCCTTCCTCTGGTTGGATGTTCTGCTGTTACCAGGTGAGTCCAAAGGCGGAAGCTCAGATTTATGTATGTGGGTTTTACTTCCCAACACTCAAGCTGGTGGGCCGCCACATACAAGACTTTAACACGTAATCCGCTGGGCAAATAATTTTCCACCACCCTTGGTTAATACAGGCCAGGGTGATAAACTAGCATTTCCTCTTATCTGAGCTGGACACAACAGACGCCTCTGCTGCTACACAGCTTTATTATTGTTAATTGTCAGCATCCACGTATTCCTTTGTTCGTTTTTGCACGCTGGAATCTTTAAGAGAGTTTAGATTTGCCATAGCAGCCCTTTGAAGGCTTGCGTGTGATGTGCTATAGTCACATTTCTTGGGTGAAACAGAGCTTTTAAAATGTATCAAACATCTCAAAGAGTATTTTAATTGCTTGTTTTGTGGATTGTATTTCTTTTTGTTTGCCCTCGGTAGTTTGTATTCAGGAAAAATACTGTAATCTGATAACAAGCATAATATTTACATTTCTGAATTTATGCCAAAAAAAAATCATGTTAAGGGCATGGATGTATTCATAAATTACAACAATGACACACAAAAAAAGCATCAACTGTAAAAAAGAATTGTTGGTTTAACTTAAAAAAGTAAGTTATGTGAAATTTAAAAAAAATTAGTTAATACAAAGAAGGTGATTGGTTTAATCAACAGAAACTCAAAATATGTTATCTGAACATTAATTATTGAAGTTGATTTGACAAAAAGAAAAATGTTGTGATGAATCATGAAAATATTTTTTTTTTACATTGTAGTTTGTTGTCTGTTGAAAGAAAACAATGGGAATTTTCACCAAAAAATATTCAAAATTGAAAATTATTCTTTCATCTTGGCAAAGTTGGTTATGTTTTTTGTAAGCTACATTTTGTAAAAGGGCATCTAATCACAGACAACATCACAACAAATAAAGGCATAATGTAGTAAACACAAAATCTGGACATTTTCTGAAGTGATGCCCTCTCAGTAAGTGTAAACTTACAGCACTGTTACCATCTGTCCTTAATGAGAGCATTATTTCCTGTTTTCCATTTCCATACAGTATTGTGTGCACGTTAGCCATTTACATAATTGCTGAAAGATTTTTGTCTAAAACTGATATCCAAGTGAATGTCACTGGATTGAATTAAAGCGTAAAACAACAGAAGAAAAGGGAAAAAATAAAATGAAGATGTTTGTGAAATTAGTAGCGAAGCATATCTAATTTTTTTTTTCTCTCTTTCTCTCTCCGTCTTGCATGGCCCTTAGTAACCTAATCAGGGCTGGCTTTATCTGGTAATCCACATTTAAACTTTAACCTGTAGGGGGGCTCTTTGTGCTAGTTAATGTAAGCATAAAGGCAGACCGGCCTGAATGACTAATCAGATTAATCATATTTCACAAGACTAAAGAGCTTCTCTAAAAGGCGCCAGAATTAGGCCTACATCCATCTGAGGGTGATGGGGGAAAGAAGGGAAAAAAAAAAAAAAAAAAAAAAAATCTCAAACGAAACAATTGTATCCCTGACAAAATGATGGCTTGGAATAAATTAATGTTCAAAAGGCAAGTTTTTAATCAGCTCAGCTGTCTAAAGCTTTACATACTCAGGGCTTTTAGGTCATATTAGACAATAACGCTAGCAAATGACAAAACAGAGTCTGGGATCAGTGTGCATGTCAGAGGAAATGCAGATTGTATAATAAACTACAGTTTAACTGACTTTATCAATGTTTTAGAGACTAAGCTAAAATTGTATTGATGCAATAGTAGCATTAGCAGTATCTTGAAAGGAGGAAGTTAAAAACCTAAAGACTTCATGTTACAAGAAGAAAAACGGCCCGTGTACATGCTAAAGTGGCGGGTGTTGTTTCACTCAACGCTGTTTACTAATGAATATTCATGCTGGTGTAAATGTGAGCTTCTTAAACTATGCATTATTTATGACAACGCACACGTTTCACTTTGTCAGAGGGTAAAGTCAATTACCTGTCAAAACGGCAAAATGCTAAATGGTGCAATTCACGTGAGAGCGCTATATCAAGAGCTGTGTGTAATTTTTAGCTGTTTTCTCTGTGTCAAACATCTGTTGACGGAGCGATGCGCATTCTGGAAGAAGAAGGACGTTTTGCCTTTAAGTATGAAACAACGTGACATTCTCTGAGCAATATTATTAAGACAAAATGGAGGAACATGAATATGCTGTTGTATTTTTTTTTTTACAATGCTCTATAATAATCTATAATTTAGGCTGTATTTAAGTGATCTAATTGCAATCGTAGTACTTTTCCTGGATCTGTGCGTATATGAAAAACACAGGCTTTGAGTCCAGGCCAGGAGGAACAGAAAAGCATGTCACTTTTCTACCGTCACCATATCAGCTATAATTTTCCTTCCATTAGGATATGGCACGTGCTACAGGGGTTATCATATCAAGCAGTCGAGCATGTAGTCCTCGTCTTTTCACATACAGCAGACTCTCTGACAATTGACTACAGATCATACAAGCCATGCTAGACCCAAGACATGTTCTTCTTATTTATATTTTTAACATCTGGGATTTATATGTAGAGTTTCATGTAGGCCGATATGAATGAAGAGCTTCTTTCAGGTCTTGTGAAAAAAGGGTTACTATTATTATGGTTTGTTTGTTTTTATTATTATTATTATTCAAACTAGTTTATTTTCTAATATATTTGGTTTATTTTACAGTTCATTATATTATTTTATTGCCAACAGTATTTAACAATATAATGGAATTGTACATTTCATTGCATCTGTGTTGTTTACATATACTTTCTACAAGATAAAGAGCTTCCATATGCTTGCAGCATGAATTAATTCTCTCAAACATGACACGGGAAGCAGGTTAGCAGAGGGCAAGTGTGGTCTAAACAGTCGGGGTTGCACAGTCAGGTTGTTAGCTATACAAACCCACCGGTTCACTCCTTCACAACAAGGGTGATGTCCACCTCCCTGCGGCTCTTAACTAGTGTTTGACTCCATCTAGTGGTTCACTGAGCTTCCTTCAGTCCTGAGTAACTCCATGACCACCAGGCCTTCACACACCATCATTAACACACACTCACAAGAACATAATGCCCCTTTATATTCAGTAATCCTGTGTTTAACATCTCCAATTAAAAACCAATTAGGGGTAAATGAAGTACTTAGAGATTTACAGAAGACCTTTGCTTTTGGAAAAAAAGCAAGGATCAAAACAATTTTAGGAGGTTAGCCTTGTGATGAAAGTGATCTATCTACATGAACATGTGCGCTTAGCCCATCCTCCAAATCTTGCTATTATCCTAATTCACGAAAATAAAGTTGTCGCTGTCATTCCGATTTTCTCTACTTTTCAAAATTGGAATGAAGTTGCCTCCGTCGCCGTTAATCGAGCAGATTACTTTATGTAAAGAAACAATCTGGAAGATTTTCCCTCATAATCGTGTAATTGACCCCCTCTCTTTGGTCGTATTTGACAGGGCAATTTCCACACTTATTAAGGTTCTGACACACTTGAAGTAATCGTATTAGTGCTTTCTATAAATTGGCCTAATATTGTGTATTAGCGTGTGCGCACTTCAGGGTAATGGAAGGCTGTCGTACCCAAAATGTGATGTCTCTATCATCTGTATTCAAAAGAAGAAAAAGCAAGGAACAAAAATAAACACAGGCCAATCATAACCTTCCCCTGGTCTTAAAAAGACGCCCGTGTCGCATCGCAAAAGTTGTGATGACGTGAGCGCGCTAGGCTAGTAAAGAAATCTCTGCTTTCATGACATCAAGGTAAAAACGCGTCACAGTCGGACCTTTGGATCCCAGGGCCTCCAGAGTGAAACCTTCGAACTTTTTCCAGATTGTAGTGATGCTTAACAGACTTGACATTTTGCCCAGCCAGCGTCTGTAAACACTGCAAAGGTAGTGAGGACGAAGTTGCAGCGTAATAACTCACTAGTACAAAATGAGACCGCTTGCTGGGCATGCCGGAGGGAAGAAACAGCGCGGCCCTCCACAAGACGCGAGGAATGCTCACTCTAGAAACTAGCTTCTAGTTAGGGTCCTGCCACATCCTGGTACTTTTATCTAGGACCTTTGACCCCGGGCACATCTGGAAACTTAGTTGGAGTCCAAAAGATGAGGATGTTTTCTTTACTTTTCTTCAAACCTTTTATGGAAGACAGCAATGTTTTCTTCTTTTCCTCAATAGATTGGTCTCTCTCACAGCGCAAGCGTGTAAAATGGCTGCACTCGTTATGAACTCCACTTTGGGCATTGAGTGCATGTGCAACTGGGACGGTCTAAGACAGAGTAGACCACATCCTTGGCCCAGGGCTATATGGTTTCAAGATCTCAGAAGGGCAGATAAACATCTCAGGGAGGTTCAAGGTCCAGGAACACAAGGCCTACGAGGCTTTGAAGTGCCGTGATGGTCTTGCTTAATAGAGACAGCGCACATGGCCAAGGCAAACACTCCGTTGTAGGATATTTTGAGGTTACACATAGAATTACATCTGTGATCAAACACATCGGCTGTTTATTTAGTTAGCTCATGGAGATGAACTGAACCCTCTTGATGTTAACTGGTGCAAGATGGCTCCATCACCACCTAGAGGCCTTCATTTGTTCAGGCCTTTCTATCCCAGAATACTGGAATCGGTTTGTTTGTGCTGAACAGTTTGGACACAAGTTTTTGGATTTGTGGTAACTTGTAAACACACCAAAGGACACAACGGGGTGCGTTTGAGAGTAGGTGAATGCGTGCCCTCTTGAACCGACTCCGTTTTGGCATGTCTTGAGAGACCTGTTGGAGCCATTCTTAATGACATGATCTGAAAATGGAATCGTGGAGACAGATGAAATGATCGTAGCGGTGCAGTGATCAATCATATCTCATTTTGTGGTGTTGGTTTGGGCTGAGGCTTGGACGGAAAGGAGACGCCATGACTGTAAGATCACCAGAGGATGTGGAATCCTTTTTAGCCAGCACAACTGATTCTTTATACGGCTTCATGCAGAGCCGTAACTGCAGCCTCGTTTGACAAAGGTGACATTTACTAGTCGTTTCTCTCATGCTGGTCTTCCATGATTCTCACGTTTCTGTTTCTCTGCACCGTTTTACGTTGCTTTTACAGTGCTCAGAAGTCAAGCTGGGCGTAGCGACACAGTTCACTCTCAGAGTTTCAACAGACATCAGATGTAGGTCTCTGAGGTTGTTTGATTCACTTGAAGGTCCTCGAGGGAGGATTTACACCTGTCTATCAGAGTCTAAGAGAGATTATCTCATAGGTCTGGTTATGCCTTGGAGGGCCAGTATGCTCATATTGAGTCTCAGGCGTATTTAGTTGCGGGATAAGATGCTATAATTCCCTTGGATACTCAAACCACTCCAGGCCTAGTGTGCCCACAAAAGTTTTAAAAGGGGAAGCGAATGGAGCCCCTAAACCTATTTAGTTTATATCATGAGCCTGACACCTTTATGCACACTCTAAAAAAAATGTTGGGTTAAAAACAACCCAAGTTGGGTTGAAAATAGACAAACCCAGCACTTGGGTTAAATGTTTGCCCAACATGCTGGGTAGTTTTATTTAACTCAAGTGTAGTTTAAAAAATACTGTATTTCTTACTTAAAATGAACCCAAAATATGTTGGGAATTAACATTTATTAATAAGTTTAATGATTAACATGTTTATTGTTCACCTTTTGATTATTATTGTTGCCTCTAGTAATTATGTGTCTGATTTTTAATTTCCAACCTATTTTTGGTTCATTTTAAGCCAGCCATATAGTCATTTTTAAACAATAGTTGGGCTAAATAAAACTGCCCAGCATGTTTGGCAAATATTTAACCCAACCATTGGGTTAAAACAACCCTAACAATGGGTTTGTCTATTTTCAACCCAACTTGGGTTGTTTTTAACCCAGCATTTTTTAGAGTGTATGATTAGGTACATACATTTTATTTTTAAAGATTAAAATTCAATGTAAAGCACTGAATTGTTTGATGGTTATGAAAAAAGACAGTCTTTTATCATTGAACTGGAATGAGTAAGCATGTCCTTGACAATCAATCAATTAACTGCCCAAAAGCTGTCTGATATAATCAGTAAATAATAATAATCAGCTTATTTGATACATTGACTGGTATTTTCTGTGCAGACCAACGCTGTCGTGAAGTTATTTAAAACATATTTTGTCCACATGGATCTATTATTGTGAAATCTTTCACGTTTACCTGCCATTAAACAGCATTTAAAAACACAATTGACTGTGGTTTGTCACTTTACCTTTGGATAAGATATCTGTTCTTGGGTTTAATACCCTGCAAATTGGACTTTATGCCAATATTCAAAAGTCTTGAATGAAATGAAATATAATAACAATAAACATAAATTCATAAACATGTTACTCTTTAAATTAACACCATACCCGACATCAATTTAATTTAAGTAATGTACATTGCACTAATTCAATGTATAAAAAGTAGCAAAATAATATAGTTAGTTACTTTTAATTAGTTTATTTTAAGATGTCCTTGTTACTGTAATTATATAGTAATTATATAATGAATACTGAATGATATTAATTAACAGCATGTATTTACTTTAGGGTTAGTTGCTTGTAATTACGTATCTGGTTCATTGGCGAATAAGGTTTTTAAAAAAATAAAATAAAATAAAACATTTTGATTTTGAATTTTTTTAAGTGTTAACAATGAGATTGTGTTTTTTCAATAAACACTGCTTTTGTCATTTTTTACAAGATGGACAAAATTTGTCACCAAAAATGTCACTCGGTTTAACCAAAATTTCAGATTTACCGAATGACACTTTTGGTTATACCGAATGATGATATTTTTAAACAATACTAACAGGCTGATATCTACACTCTAAAAACTAAATCAGGGGACCTTTAGTCATTACTTAAAAATTGTTGTGAAATAAAAAATCAAGTTCTGAAATGCTGTTAGACTTTTTACTTGTAATTGTTATTTTATTGAGCTTGAATGACACACAAATTATGCCTATTGATTCGATATACTATCATGACTTGTCATAGTTTAACATTTTCAGTTAATCAAAAATGTATTTAATTTTAAATTCTGTTAATGTGAAATACAATCTGATGATGTGAAAACATGTTTCATTGTTTTGAGTTGTATGAACACTTCTTTTAATTTAGACGAACTTAAGTTAAGTGAAACTGGGCTGGGATTTCTATTTCCCATCATGCTTTGCCCATGGCACTTGAAAGGGAGAGTAAATGCTAAAATTAAGTGTTATATAATGTTTTTTTGCACAAGATTAATGGTAAGGGAGATTTAGCAGTAATTAGTGTTTTGTTATGCTAATTTAAAAGAGTTTCTGTTAATGTGGAGATTTACCATCATGGTGACAAGCGGTGCTTCGTAAGTTCATGTTAGAAATGTGTTTTATTGTGTCCAAAAAGCATCTTCACCTTACTCAAAACATTATGTTGGATCAACGTAAATAGTTGCATTCATGTTGACAATTATGAAGTTCATGTTACTTA
The DNA here is from genome assembly GCA_036281575.1 of Ancherythroculter nigrocauda. Lineage (NCBI taxonomy): Eukaryota > Metazoa > Chordata > Actinopteri > Cypriniformes > Xenocyprididae > Ancherythroculter > Ancherythroculter nigrocauda. The sequence continues at coordinate 2,914,655 of VTFQ01000024.1, forward strand.
GAAATGTGTTTTTTATTGTGGCAAAAAAAAAAAAAAAAAACGTCTTCACCTTACTTAAAACATTATGTTGGATCAACTCAAAATATTGCTTTGAATTAATGTAATTCTCCCAATTGGCAAAATTTTAGTGGAAAATGTTAACATTTTTTTTTTTTTTTTTTTTTTTTTTGAACCAATGTTTTATTTTTTTAGAGTGTAGCTAGATAGCAAAAGGACAATCAAACATTTTATATTTAGTACAAGTTTTTAAAATATTACAACATTTTCCATGTTTTATAGCGGTTGCACCGAATGACCTGATGTTTCGGGACATGCGTATGAGCAACTGAAAACATGAATTTTCAAATAGTTAAACGAGAGTTAGTTACTTTGATTCATGACCATGTGGTCCTTTGCAGGTGTCTGAATGATGTCACATCCTGTCACATGATATTGATCGCATGACTTGATCCAAAATGGTCCCTTTATATTGGTTACTCGGAATGACATCAATGAAATTCATTTTTCCAGACATTCTTTCTCATAACAAAGCAACGACTTCTACACATAATTTTAATACCATTTTGCACTATGTTGATATATGATGTTATAAAATCATGCCAGAATAAAAAAATATATATATATACATTAGATTTTAAGATATTTTAATCACAAATTAAATGGCTGTATTGGTCTTTGGACTGTTAAACCGAATAACCTTTTCACACTTCAAAATCTTTAAAATACCTCTATATGTAGCAAAATACAATTAAAACATTTTGAATTCAATAAAAGAGATCTAGTTGTACTACCTTACGTACTTTGGATGTCATATCTTTGTTTTTTGTATTATTATTAAGGCCTTTTGGACAAAAAAACAAACAAACAAACAAACAAACAAACAAAAAAACCTTCATGCCATTTACTGTTAAGAAGGACACTGTAAAATAAAGTGCAACTTAATGTTACTTCTACATGCCTACAAACTCCCATTAGAGTGTTAGTAGAGTATTAGTAGACTTACGGTTAGAATAAGTTGACATGTACTTGAAAAGTTACTTACTACAAAATTACTTATTTATTAGTCAGTAGAATGTCTCTTTGGGGACCATCACAATAAAGAGTTAGCAGATATTAAGCAGACAGTCTACTAATACTTTAATGAGAGTTAGATTGCATGTAGTTGCATGTAGAATGTTAAAAAGGGACCATCAAAATACAGTGCTACCAGAGTTACATTATCAGATGGACTGCTGCTACCATATCCTGCTTGTGTTGCATTATTTGCAGTGGGTTGTGCATTACCTCAAGGCCAATTGGGCTCTGATTAACGTGTATTCATGCTGGACAAGGACTGTATGATTTTGGTTGGAGTGAAGTATGTACATGACATTTTAAAAAGACAAATTGTGACTCCACTCCGAGAAGCGCATGTTCTCATTCTGTGTGCCCGTTTTCTTTCAGACTTTGACACTTGCGGTCACAAATCTCTTTTATGGCAAGGATTAATCTGATATGTTGATGCAACGTGATTTGTTTAATATCCAAAAGTAACGTGTTGCATGACATAAAGCCTAGTGTGATGTTTCTGGTTTCCCAGATGTATGATTCATTACCTGGTACTAAGTCCTGGTACATTTCACATATCGTTAAGCTTTAGGTTTTTACTCCAGTTTAAATAGCTTCGGTTTCCTCTGCGAAAACCCTTCCCTGTAAAATAAATAACTATATTTAATGAGATATGAAATGCATACAAATGTCTACTGTCTTCACGGTTAATTGCAACTTGTCACCCAAAGCATTTGTTGATGTATTGCTTATGCTGGTAGGTTTTTCCAACTTCAGAGTTTCACTCCTTATATCTACAATGTATTCAGTGTTTCACTTGCAGATATAGCTAAAGCTGTGGTAAATTTCAGAATGCATTATTAAGATACAATAAAAATGCATATGTGTTAATAATAAATATTTTTAAATCTGCTGTTCTGCATGATGATTGCTGTTTTTTCTTCATTGAAGACCCTGTAAAATGCATCTGTTCTTTAAACAACAAGATGAAACGGGGACATTTCTTTCAAACTTTTTTTATTCAGGTGTGCATCATTGATTCAGGTTAAGAAAAGACAAAGTTAATGGTAACATTATGCTCACTTTTCCAGCTGTTGTTCCTAAAGCTTCCTGTTGACTGTTTCCTGTCTGTGTGTGTGTGTGTGTGTGCACTGCCTCATTAACTCTAGTCTGTACTATGTCTTTTCCATTGGTAAATTTCTCCTAAATTATACTTTTTTTTTAACAAAGAATGACTGTCAGCAGCTCTCATTACCAGATGAGACGTGCATTCGTATTCAAGGATAACAATGATACTTACATCTTCACAGACAGGCTGTATGATCATGTAAGATGGCTTTTGCCACACTGGGCAAATGAGCTGCTAAGAATGCCTAGTGAAGCCAATACATAAAAAAAACAGGAGACAAAACTGAGGCGGACCAACAGATCCGGCTCTTTCCGCAGATAAGAGCAACTGAGAGAGAGGGAAAAAGCTAAAACAAACCATAATCAAGGACTTCTTGCTGTCGTGTTTATTAGAGACCCCCTGCTCAACCTCTAGCGTATGGCGCTCTCAATGAAGGAAAAGCAAAGCGTCAGATCGGGCCAAGTAGCATATCTGCGTCCGCATAGATTAGAGGAGGTCATGCCATGCTAATGAGAATCATCGCTATCAGCTGATAGCAAAAACAACTAGCTAATTGCTACGCTTGTTTACAAGACAGCGTGTCCTGAATCAAAAGGTTAATTATATCTGAAACTGACTTCTTAATTTGCGATTGGACCCCGAGTCTTTGGATCTCCGAGCGTTTATCTCGCTCATTCTCCTGTCTCTGTCTTTTTTGTGTTTTGTTTCAGATTTTTTTCTTCCTCTCCCTCAAAGGAACATGGTGACAAAAAGGCAACATCCAGCCTGCATGTTTCTTGATAAGCTTCAGGCACTGACACCAGCCTATTACTTTCATTCTCAGGAAGTGCCATAATTAGCAAGCACCATCAGGCAAAAGAGTTAATGCCACAGAGGACGTATTCTTCTCAAAGTTTTTCTCACCCCGAAGGTTTCCCATAGCTCAAGCAGTCTGTTAGCTCACCCTGAAATTAAATTTGTTTAGTTGCTGTGGAACATCAACAACGACACACAAAAAAATTAACAATATGTTAGCTAATTATGCTAATGTTCAATTGTTCTCGTGTGGTGATATGTCGGCGTGAGGAACGGAGGCGTTTCACTTCCATGTTGTTGTGTGCTGGCTGTAGGCCAGGACTCTCTGCTCTCTCCGTCGTTCTTCACCTGAAGGCAAGAAGACAACTGTCTCATTCATCCTGCCAAAGTCATTACTGTGCGTGAGGAAGAAGATAAATATTGTTGTAGATGCCCAAGTTTCCACAAATGAGATTCTTCCAGCCAGATCGCTCTAGCAATGCTTGGCGGTCTAAGCTGAGACATGGATCTTGATAATACGATGTGTTCATGCATTATTGGTTTGTTCAGTAAAAAACATAGGCTACCATTTGTAACCTTTTTTTTTTTTTTTTTTTCCATTTACTCACCCTCATGTTGTTACAACCAATGTTATTTTAAGATTTTTGTATATACATATTTTTTTTTAAAGAAGTCTCTTTGTATGGCAGCCAATTGTTCCCGCCATGAAATAAAAATAAAAAAGGGTATTTGCAACTTTTTTCACAATTCTGACTTTTTTCTCGCTATTGTGAGATATAAAGTCAGAATTGCATGATATAAAGTCAGAATTGTGAGATATACAGTCAGGATTGTGTTATAAAGTCAGAATTGCGAGTTATAAAGTCAGAATTGTGAGATATAAAGTCAGAATTGTGAGATATACAGTCAGGATTGTGTTATAAAGTCAGAATTTCGAGATATAAAGTCAGAATTGCGAGTTTTAAAGTCAGAATTGCGAAATATAAAGTCAGAATTGCGAAATAAAGTCAGAATTGTGTTATAAAGTCAGAATTGCGAGATATAAAGTCAGAATTGCGAGTTATAAAGTCAGAATTGCGTGATATAAAGTCAGAATTGCGAGTTATAAAGTCAGAATTGCGAGATATAAAGTCAGAATTGCGAGTTATAAAGTCAGAATTGCGTGATATAAAGTCAGAATTGCGAGGTATAAAGTCAGAATTGCGAGATATAAAGTCAGAATTGCGAGTTATAAAGTCAGAATTGCGAGATATAAAGTCAGAATTGCGAGATATAAAGTCAGAATTGCGAGATATAAAGTCAGAATTGCGAGTTATAAAGTCAGAATTGCGAGATATAAAGTCAGAATTGCGAGATATAAAGTCAGAATTGCGAGTTATAAAGTCAGAATTGCGAGTTATAAAGTCAGAATTGCGAGATATAAAGTCAGAATTGCGAGATATAAAGTCAGAATTGCGAGTTATAAAGTCAGAATTGCGAGATATAAAGTCAGAATTGCGAGATATAAAGTCAGAATTGCGAGATATAAAGTCAGAATTGCGAGTTATAAAGTCAGAATTGCGAAATATAAAGTGAGAATTGCGAAATAAAGTCAGAATTGTGTTATAAAGTCAGAATTGTGAGATATAAAGTCAGAATTGTGTTATAAAGTCAGAATTGCGAGATATAAAGTCAGAATTGTGTGATATAAAGTCAGAATTGCGATATAAAGTCAGAATTGCGAGTTTAAAAGTCATAATTGCAAAATAAAGTCATAATTGTGTGATATAAAGTCAGAATTGCGAGTTATAAAGTCAGAATTGTGTTATAAAGTCAGAATTGTGTTATAAAGTCAGAATTGCGAGATATAAAGTCAGAATTGCGATATAAAGTCAGAATTGCGAGTTTAAAAGTCATAATTGCAAAATAAAGTCATAATTGTGTGATATAAAGTCAGAATTGCGAGTTATAAAGTCAGAATTGCAAAATAAAGTCAGAATTGTGAGATATAAAGTCATAATTGTGAGTTATAAAGCCAGAATTGTATGTTATAAAGTCAGAAGTTTATATCAATGCATTTCTGACTTTAAAAAACTCGCAATTATGAATTTATATCTCACAATTCTGACTTTATAACTCGCAACTACATGTTATAAAGTCAGAATTGCGAGATATAAACTCACGATTGTAAGAAAAAAAGTCAGAATGGCAACTCTGACTTTATAACTCACAGTTGCGAGTTTAAATCTCACATTTGTGAGAAAAAAGTCAGAATTGTGAGATAAAAAGTCTCAGTTACCTTTTTAATTAATTTATTTATTTTTTTATTTAGTGGTGGAAACAAGCTTACATACTTTTGCTCACCAAGGCTGCATTTATTTGATCAAAAATAAAGTAATCCTTTTGAAATCCTTTATAAAGACTGGCAGCATTATACACCATTCGGTTTCCTTTTTAAGGATAATAGCAGCTTAAACATTCTTCCTAACAGCTCCTTTTGTATAAAAAATATGGTGTTGAAAGAATGTGAAGGTGAGTAAGGTATGACAATATTTTCTTTTTTGGGGGGTAATTAATTAAGGTGAAACCATAGATGACTCCTCATGGCTCGCTCAAGAGAACTATGGTGTCTTTGAGGGCTTTTGAGAATTTCTCATCCAACCTATTCAAGTCTGTGATGAAAAAACATCAGTTAATATGAGCTGAAAAGCAGTAGCTTATGCATTTATTGGACACAATATGTATATAGAACTTTATATTCAATTTGACATGGACGTTTAAGGTAGCACAAAGAGCAACTCTTCATGTTGATGTTTCTGTATGCATAATCAAGTATTTGCTAATTGAATATTGCAAGAACAGACCCAGCAGTGTATTGGTGTATGGTTTAAAGCCCAGATTTGAAAGGAGCAGACTTATTGTCCAGACTGGTGTCTTAGTGAAGACATCTGTTCACTGGTGTAAATTACATGTCTTGCACAATGAAAACTTTAAATAGAGACCGCAGGACATTCGACAGAGAAAAGATCTTGTGGTATCCAGCAGCTTAAGTGTTGGAAAAGCCCAGCTGAAACATCACTGTTCCAGAAGCCCCAAATCACTCGCTCATTCTTGAGCTAGATGCAGCGACAGCGCTGTTGTGTGTTTCTAACCCCGGTCATTGATGCTACAGCCCCTCTTTCCTCTACAAACGGTGCAGAATGGTTGAGAGAAATTTGAACGAACCGCAGTAAAACCTGAGCATCTGAGCTTGCTCTAGCTATGGCTGTCCTTAACGATTCTCTGTAGGGCCTCCTATGGTGCGAGCCCATATTTATGTTGGCAATATATGCAAAAGAATTAAGCCAGTAAAACCTCTCGGCCACACAAAGCTCTCATTAACTTAGAGGGGCCTCTATTCACTGTGACCCCGTTTATTTATGCTATGTGGATAGAGATGGAAATCCTCATCACTTTTAGCCATTCTCTTCTGCTTTCACACAATATTTTTCTTCCACGCGTCACTTTGTACTCGCAATCAATAGACTGGATTTATAGCTGGAAAAAAATGCCCTTTTGTTTTGATTGCAGTTGAGTGATGCTGTGTCAATATCAGGGATTGTTTTTCTGCTGTGCAATAGTCTCGTTTCTGGAGCACAAGAAAGCATTGGGAGCTCGGTTGTGTTTTCTGTTGCATGTAACGCAACGGCGACCCACTGTGTAACAATACAGACATAAAAGCTTTGCTTTTTATTTTCCATTAAATCATATTATTCATCAATCCAACAATGATGCAATATTTTGTTGCTAAAAAATGTTTCAGTTTATTACAACACACACACACACACACACCAATTGACACTGTTGTTCTTGTTTTAAAATGGCGTGTACATGAAGTATTTTCCAGACTGCACCTGCTTTAAAATTTACCATGTTGACATTAATGATCATTATGAAATGAAAAGTGAGGCCAAGCTCCTTAAGTGTTGGAATCATTCATACACAAGGGGAAATAGAATGCCGTACTAGCAATGAACTTTGACCCCAGCATATAAGCTGCCTGCAGTTACAGAAGATGGAGAGTTTAAAGGGCAAAGGTCAAGTTTGACAGTGCCATGTGTCATTTTTATTTTTCTGTGTTCCCGAAGTAGCAATATGTTGCCTATAATGTAAATAAACCTCACCACACGGTTATGTGTGTGGCGTTAATGGAATAGCATGTATAGTAGGGGTCTCAAGACACATCAAAGTTGAAATACTTTTAATTTGACATGCTGTCTTAAAAACTCAGTGCATGTGGCATGAGATGCTAAAAAAACAGTGAGATGCAACACAACAGCCAGAGACATCCATTTGCTGAAAGAGGTTAAAAGTAACACAACAGAATACAAGAACACGTACTGTTCGGATGCACACAGCTGTGTGTAAACTCATATTTAATAATTCTTATTATCAGTGTTCTTATTGAATTAATATGGTGTTTGCTGGCTGTGAAGAGGTTTCTCGTTAAGAGTATTTAAAGTAATAGTTCTCCAAAAAATGAAAAGTATCCCATAATTTACTCACCCTCAAACCATACTAGGTGTATATGACATTCTTCTTTCAGCCGAACACAATCTGCGTTATATTAAATAATATCCTGGCTCTTCCCAGCTTTGTAATGGCATTGAATAGTGTCCAAGTTTTTGAAGCTTCAAATAGTGCATGTGTCCATAATAAAAGTAATCCATTTGACTCCAGTGGGTTAATAATTGCCTTCTGAAGCAAACCGATGTGTTTTTGAAAGAAAAACATCCATATTTAAAACTTTATAACCTATATCTGGCTTCTGGCAAAAGCCCAGCATACATACATACATGTGCATACATGAGAGAATTGAGTTCCGGTGGAAGGCTGACCTCTGACCCAACGTATGACATAGGCATACCGCAAGTTTAGGTGAGAATTGACGAACGCAAAAGCACAGAGGATAGAGCAAAACAAAATGTCAGTCACAAAGATGGGACAGAGCAATGCAAGAGCTGGGTCTGCCACCTCCAGGGGCAGTGCTTGCAGGTTCACCCCCTGGTCCCTGAGTGGTGGGAACCTTGGACACGTATCCGGGCCAGGGTCTCAGTAGGACTGCGAGCATTCCTGTCCAGCATGGAGGTGAATAGAATGCCCCTGAACTTGGGGGGTGGACTGAATCACAATGCGAACTGAATTGCATAGCCGAGTCTGGTGGTCCTAATGAGCCAGCAAGACGGGCTGGGGAGCACTAGCCAGGCCCTCAGGGACCGTACAAGTGGGGTCAGAGGGACCACAGAGGTACCTGCAGTGGGGCAGCGAGTGGAGCACAGCAACATGTCCCGGAAGACACAGCATCCTGGAGTGGGGTCTGAGTGCAAAACCTGCCTGTCTCCGCAGTTCAGCAGGTGGTGCGTGAGAAGGCATTGCATCCTCGAACCGCACTGAGCTGCCTGCTGGCGATAGAAGAGAGGGAATGAGAGTGGCAAGGCATAGTGTTGCACGCTGCCATCTGCACCCTCTTGGGGCCCAGAGATAGAGGAAACTGCTCTTTTATTGACAATTTGGGAACTTTGTTGAGTTCTAACTGCTGGGCGAAGTTCTCAACTGCATCGCTGAAGAGGCCGGCCTGGGAAATCGGGGAGTCAAGAAAACGGTATTTGTCGGTTTCCCTCATATCTGCCAGGTTAAGCCAGAGATGGCATTCATGGACCATCAGAGTGGACATTGTCTTACCCAGGGAGCGCAGAGTGACTTTCGTCACTCGTAAGTCAAGGTCTGTCACTGTGTGCAGCTCCTGCATCAGCCCTGGGTCAGAACTACCCTGTGCAGTTCTTTGAGTGCCTTGCCCTGGTATACTTGCAGGAGAGCCATGGCATACAGGGTGGAGATGGCCTGTCCAGTGGCTCTGTAAACCATGGCCATGATTATGAACGAGAACTTACAGGCCTTGGTTGGGAGGTGCAGATTACCCCGCCAGGTGACAGAGTTTTGTGGACACAACTGCGTCGCCACTGCGCGCTCAAACGGGGATCTCCATGTACCCCTTGGCCACCCCGCCATTGAGGGTAGTGTGGGGGCAGGAGGTACCAGCTCAGTTTCGGGAAGAAAAAGGTGCCTTCCACAATTTGGTAAGCTCTTCGTGCACTTCTGGGAAGAAAGGCACCAGGGCAGGCCGGTGGTAGTCAACGTGGGCTGTCCCGAGATACCAATCATCCAGCCTTGAGTGTTTGGGACATGGTGAAGGCCTCCACTCAAGCCCTACACAGCATGGCTGTCATCTCTGGGTCAGACTCGACCAATGCTACTGTCCCCAAAGGGAGCAAAGCAGCCGGGTCTTCATCCCCAGGGAACTCTAGCCCACCCTCCAATACAGTGATCGAGATCTGATCCTCCACCAGTCCCCCATGGGAAAGACCAGCAATGTCACCCGGAAGCTCCACAGCTTGCGGTGAGCTAGAGGAGTGGGGGTCCCACGGAGATTGGCTCGGCAGGTTAGTCCCCATTGTGATCCTCAGGTCACCCTGGCTATTCACTGAAGTAGCCCTCTTCTGATTACCAGAAGAGGAACTAGATCAGGGCATAGCAAAGGGGACTCCACCTTGTCTGAGGTAATCAAGTCTCGACCGTGGCACCGTGAGGGTCATCTTTCAGCAGTGGATACATGACTCATCCACAAAAGCCACCTAAGCATGCTTTAAGCCCAGACATGTGAGGCTGTGATCATGCCTGTCAGACAGGGCCAGATATCGACTGCATCCAAAAACACACAGATGGAATAACATCTTTAAAAAGATGCAGTGTCACACCCGTGCTTGCTATTTTAGGGAAATAAGCTCTTTCAGTGCTGAAGCTCACAGGGGAAATGGCCGTGGCACAGCTTGCAGGACAATGGCAGCCTCCAGTGTGCAGAGAAACACTCTTTTAGGCTGTATTAGCTTTTTTAAATCGTGACCACCGCTGCAGCTCCATCACACCAACACTGGATGCATAGCTTCTTCGGTATACTTGTAGCATACTCAAACAGATAAATTGTAGAGCAAAACAACACAAGTGCTCGGCTCTGAAGGGAAAAGCTGTATTGCACGCCTTCTTCCTATACCCACTTCGTGGGGCGGAGTGTGTGACACAAATCTTGCACGCTAATATGCATTGGCTTGTTTAGTTTCCACTAGAAGGTGATTGGACTCTCAGGCGATATCCCAGTTCGTCTGATGTAACGTTGAACATGACTGACTGAAAGAGAACTCTTACTTGCACCACCTGACTGCTGCAGATTCATTTCGGCATTGATAGTGTTGAAACAGAGACTCAAAAATCTGAGTCTGAGGACGGGAACAGCTCTGTCACGGGTTGCCATCTTGTAATTATGGTTATGACATTGTGTGAACGTAGCATAAGCTCATTTTTTAAGTTCAGGAGGAACTGCTGTTTGTGGTGCTCAGTGACTGTCTGTCTACAGCTCTGCATAGCCTCTGTCAGTTCTGCCCAACCTCCTGAAGCAAAATGTTGTCATGTACAGGTAAGAAAGCTGTTGGCGTGGTTTTATCATAATGCTTTTTAAAGAGTAGACAAGTAGACAATAACTGTTGTGTTAATAACCCTCTGTCGATTAGACTGTCAGTGGGCGGGGATACAAGAATGCAGAAGTACAAGCTGTAGTTTTAACAAATGCCCATGGAGCTCTCGATACTTTAACTATAACTTCATTTGTTATAGTGTTATAGTTACTGTCTGAAGTATAAAGTTCTGGTTTAAAGCTACTTAAAGTACTCAAACCCATTAGGTCACATTCATACTTTTCATCCACGATTAATTTATTCCTCAATCAAAAGTGGTTAATAAGGTTAATACACTTATATGTGAAGTAAGAAATTTAAGACTTCATAAAATTAAAAATAAAGTGGGTAATCTACTCCAAAATGCTGACTGTTCAACAGATACAGTATATACTTTTCTTCTGGGGAGAATGGATAATAAATACTGATGATTTATCTCTAACTTATTTCTCAAGGAAATATAAAAATGAGTAAATAAAGAAAAATAGTAGTCTTAAGTAATGTTTTTACATGGAAAAAAGTTACTTGCACCTTTAAGAAAGGAAACAGAAAGTGTTTTTGATAAGTCAGGGCACAGTTTGATCTGTCAGTCACCACAACCTTCCAATCATGTGGCATGCTTGAGCCAATCACAGTCTATGTTTCACAGTGTAGCTCCACCCACCCTGACATCTCGGTCTCTTAGGTTTGTCTCGTGTCCAAAACAACTGTGATCTGTGGAAAAGCTACACATATCTTGCACATACACACAGAGAGAGAGGCACACACACTACCCTCTAAAGAGAGCTCTCAGCTTCAGCGGGCGGTCTGAGCGCTCCTCGTAAAACAAACAGAAATGTCACTGAACGTTTTACCTGCCCGCCTCTGCAAAAGCAGCAGAAATACAGCAGAGGACTGAAAACATTCCTCCCACAGGGCTGGAAAAGGGTATAAAACAGAGAATATTATCAAATAAAAAAGTGAAATAAAATCACAAAATAAAATTTTACATACTGCTGATACTTGATACAGTACATTAAAACAGTGCAGATGCCACAAAGACTTTTTACAACAAGATCACTCATAAACACTCAAACTGGAACACACATGGCTGCAAAAGCAACAACGGGGAGTAACTAATTTGAGTGACAATTTTTTTTAGTAATGTGATTGTACTGTAGCTTTTTCGGTAACAAGCTACTGTACTTTTTCCAAAAATTAGTGGTGCATTGTTACAAGATGTAAGTCTCTGATGTCCCCAGAATGTGTCTGTGAAGTTTCATTTGTTATAGCTTGTCAAATTTGCCCCATTTGCACTTCAGTTGCTCAACAACAACAAAGCTGGAGAATCTCACGCAGCCAAAATGAGGATTGTCAGTAACGGTGTTCAGCCTTACATTGTTCAAACCAGAGTCTACACTGATGGAGACACCAGAGATGGGCACTTGAGTTAGAGACTCGGACTCGAGTTGCACTCGAGTCGCATTTTAACAGACTTCAGACTCGGACTCGGACTCGACCTGAAGTGACTTCAGACTTGACTCGACTCGGCACAAAAGACTCGGAATATTTTAAAAATGACTCAAGTCTTTTACCCTGAACTACTGATATAATAAATAAAGAATTCGTATTGTGTTTAAATGGTTTTATAATATCTGCGTCACATATATTTCCTTACGTGTCGTGGTAGATCAGACTCTTGTCATAGAATTTGATTACATATGTAATAAGAGAGAGAGCTAGAAAGAGATGTTAATCCATTTATTACTTAAAGCTCATATTTTAACGTATCACAATCAGCATGTGTAGAGTTTTCTATTGACATTCTTAAACATTCCGAAGTTTGATATTTTCTGATAATGACTGTCACCAATAACAAAGCTGTATAACAAACCGTGAATCACTGGCGCCACCTTGTGTCCGCTTAGCAACTGTATTGAAAATGACTCCTCGTGTTGCCAGGACAACTGTTTTGTACATTGTAATGGATTATAAAATAACAAACTGGATGTACTTATCCCTTACACCATAGGACCTTATTATTTTGTCTATATAATACAACTAGGATTTGATTATGATCATTTTTTTTTTTTTTTTAATGACTCAAGACTCGACTCAGACTCATGACAAAAGACTCCAGACTTGACTCAGGAAGGAACTGGACATTTCTGAATGGTTTGCAGTTAAATTTATATAGTTACTGTTGAGTTGACACAAACCCGGGAAGAAGCTCATTGTAGTCCCTACCAGCCTTTTGTTGTAGTCCTTAAAATGCTTTGTCTGTAAAAGAAAATATCTCCCTTTGCATTGAACTTTGAGCATTGTAACTTTGTATATATATATATATATATATATATATATATATATATATATATATATATATATATATTTAACTATTTTTATCTTAACTAACTTATTTTCTAAATGAGTAGCCTGACTTTAGTATAACTACTTTTAATTGTGAATATCTTCATAGTAGCACTGACACATGTAAGCACACAAGACAATCCCTGCAAACAATAGCCTGTAGTGTAGTGTCACAGTTCTAAATGAAGTAGAACAATCAGAAGAGAGAAAGAGAGATGTCATTTAATTAGGCCAATCTTCTTCTTATTTAATCCAGAATGCCATGGTGTCCAGCTGCGTCATTCCTGACAGGCAAAGAATGTTATGGCCTCAGCAGTTTCCTGTCTTCACAAACAGGAGGAGGGCATGATAGAGAGAGAGAGGCAATATATTTCCAATTTGCTATTGAAAACACAGTTTACAGAAATAGATGAGTTTCAAATTAGAGGCAAATAGACAACCTATTTACAGCACGGCATGACAGCGAGCAGATTGCTCATAGTGAGATTTGCCTATCGCCATGGCTGGTTAATATTTCAGAGCTGTTAACCTCGGCTGTGTGTGAAGCAACTTTAGACTGACGAAATCTGTGAACGGTCTCCCATTGTTACAATATCTACATTTCCAAAATAAAGCTGATGTTTTTATGTGTTCCTAGTGGCCGTCAGATGAGACGCAGTCTGTGGCGCTGGTTTCTGAGAGCGCCAGCGGGCTGGAGGTGGGGCGCAGTCGTGTGCACGTTGGAGGCATTTGATTGGCCTGCCAGGAAGTCAGTGGGAAACTCTGATTTTAATTTCCGTGTTACAGCTGTGAGCTGCATGACAAAACTTCACTACCTGCATGAGCCTTGAAATAAGGATGCTTTTCGTTTAATTTTTATTTCTAGCCCACTGATATGATAAAAAATCATATTTTATTTACCAGATGTCTCAAATGTCCATGTTCAATGAAACTGTTTAGTATCTTGTGACATAAAATCTATTAAACATTTTTGGTAACACTTTACATTAAGGTTCAGTTTGTTACATTATCTACTGCATAAGGTATCATTTTACAGCATTTATTACTCTAGGTTGATGTTAATTTTACATAAACTAATACATTTTAAGCATTTCAAGGTCTATAAATTACTATATATATATATATATATATATATATACAAAATTGTATAGTTCACTCAACTATGACAACTTCCACTTCTGAGAACATCGGAAATGTAAGGTACATTCAGCAGTTATTTAGCTAGCATTAGCATCGCTGTTCTTCATGTGGGCTACTTTAGAGTCGGCATGAAATGGAAGTCGCAATTGACTTTACTTCTCTAGAGTGATGTATATCGAGTGAAACGGCGTCAAATGTAGGACGGGACTTGATTTTGTCCATTGGAAATTGGAAAAAGGAAAAAAAAATGGTAAATTTTTGATTTCATGGTGACTTTAAGTATCAATACCAAAATTGTGTTAGATGCTGCACTTCCATCAATGTGGTTCAGCATGAGTTTTATGTAAATTACACTAATACTAGTGAGTTTTAGTGAACGCACTACACAATAATTAATTCTCTTACCTGTTCAACAGAAAAGATGTTCTCCGCTATCAAATCTTTCCACGTTGTATTTGCCGTGCTGATGTTTACTCTCGTTTTTAATTTTGGCGGGCTTCTGGTTTTAAACTGTTCAAACTGGATCACCAAACAGCACTGCGCTACCAGTGCATCTAGAGAGATGGCAGCCAATGAGGATTCATGAGCGTGAGGACTTGCACCATATATAAGCTGCTTCCCAATTCAGAGGCTTCATCCTTCGAAGCCTGATTCCATAACCATGGCGCAACGAAGGCTGTCCCAATTCGAAGGCTCCTTCAAACACGGCCTCGAAATGTGTCCTTCGTTTCACAGGCAGTGAAGTTTACAACAGATGGATCCTTCGCATCCTACCCAACCCAAGAATTCATTCCCATTTAACAATGCTCATGCCGACCTTCGTGGCCTTCGAAGGCGTGACCTTTGAAGCCTGTGTTCTTCGAAGGATGCAGCCTGTGAACTGGGACACAGCCAGAGAACCAAATTGCCAGAGAAACAAATGTGCAGCCATCTTTAGAATTTTGTGTTTGAATATTTTCAAATATTGTATTTTTTTTTTTTTTTATGGAATTGCTGTTGAAGAGTAATTAGCTGGTGAAGTGGATTTACTTATTGCAGAATTAACTAAAGTTATCATGAGCATTGTAATCAGGGCTTGACATTAACTTTTTTGCTCACCAGCCACTGTGGCTTGTGGTTTTCCAAAGTTACTAACCACTCAATACTTTCACTGGCAAAATTCAATGTTGACATTGATACCATGGGGAAATCTGCCATATAGATATGTTTATTATCATCTCATAATTTGGCAGCAGGTTTATTAGGTTACTGTCACTTTAAGACCTGACGCACATATCCATTATACTGTTACACATGCGTTTTCTTTCTGTTTACGTTCACTTCAAACATAACTGACTGTGTTTACGTGAATACTCGCCAAGACCGGCATTCTGACATTATTTTGTGTGTATTTGACTGTTTAAGCACAATAAGCAGCAAAAAAGAAATCAATTTAGTACTGAGAGGTGGCTTTATGTGCGTACACTTTTGGTGTGAGCACAAAATCTGCAGGAATGAGTAACATTATGCACGATACGCACAATCCCACGCCGAAATCCAAGCCCTGTAACACCAACAATATTCATCCGGAGCAAATGAAGCGAGTGAGTGAGGGGAGGAGGGTTTGTGTGTCAACTTGATGTCGGAGAGATGAGAGAGCGAGAAAGAACAGCTAGTATCGTGTATCTATTCTGTGGAAAATAAGTATTGGAAGTGTTTCATATATTTTAGTATTGATATGTATCGAAAAATTGGTAATGTTGTGGAATATAAACCAGAAGACGGAACACAACAAGCACAGAGCTGAAAAGGGGTGAGGATGCATAAGGTCTATAGCACTTTTCATAGAAAACTATTATAATTACAGTCTTCACCAAAAGCACCAAACTATTGAGTGTACATTTATATGTTGTTTGTTGTTATTTGAATCATAACAAAGCACTGTTCGCCGGAGGAGAACTGGCCCCCCGACTAAGCCTGTTTTTTTTCTCCATTTAACACCTGTTTGCCACCTGATGTCACCTGTTGGAGTTTGGGTTCCTTGCCGCTGTTGCCTTTGGCTTGCTTAGTTGGGGACACTTGACATTTGATATTCAACAGTATTCTTGACATTTATTCAACAGTGCTTTTGATCTGCCTGCATTGACACTATTCTTTAAGAGCTGCTGTGCAGCCAAATTATATACCAGTTATCACTGTAAAGCTGCTTTGACACAATCTGCATTGTAAAAAGCACTATATAAATAAAGGTGACTTGACTATTTCATGGTACCTAATATGCAATTTAAATTTTTGATTTTATTTCATTTTAGTACATCATCATCATCATCATCATCATCATCATCATCATCATCATCCAGAACTGGAAATTTTCAATTTTTCAGTGAATAAGAAAGAAAGCACAAGCCTGTTGTAAATCAAATTCCGTCACACTGAAAGTTTACCAGCACAACATTGTGGTCTCTCTGGTCTTCAGCACAGACAGAGGAGCTGTCAGTCACATCAGCACGGCTATGATGGGCATGTGGCAGCTCTCAGAGGAACTCCAAAGCATCCCGGCTCATTCCCTTCGCTGGTCCCTATAGACATCACTAATTACTGCAATTACACTGGCAGATAACGCTCAGAGGTGTGCTGATGTCACTTATGATGTGTTCATACGGGACTGAGTTTGAATTCGTACCTTAGCTGTTGCTAATTGGCTGTCATGAACAGCTACACAATTATAGTGTTCTAAAGTTAGAGGCATTTTCTAAAGCAATCGTCACTATTAGTATAGCTCATATTAGGATTAGAGATTTAAACAAAAATATAATGTGTGTATATATACTATATATATATATATAATGTCTTACGAAACAACCTAGTAAACTACCCAGAATGCCCAAGAAACTAAACATCATGGCAACTGTTCAAAACATCCTAGCATTTTGCCAGCAAGTTTTGCATGTGCATTTTGGTAATACAATGTAAAAAGTTTGGTTAGTTTTATCATTTTTCAGTGACCCAAACAGCAGAAGTTGATCATAGATCAGTGTGAATAAATGCCCATGTTTGATCTGAAATGTAATGCTTGAAGAAATAAGGCCAATAATAGACTGATGAGGTGCTTGGTGGGACTGGGGTGAAGAATTAATTCATTAGCACTGTACAACTTGGCTAATAAATTAACGCTGAGATTTTATTACGTCTCGCACAGAGGGCACAATATCGCATGCACTTTGGAGCGGCTGTTTGTTAAAATGTTCTATTTTATTACAGCCCCTCTAATTTACTGGCGACAAGCCTGCAAGCCACCCAGCTAGTGTGTGTGTGTGTGTGTGTGTTCGGGTGCACATGCCCAAACTGTGCCGGGTGTTGCTGGAACTTTTCCATGCATCATAATCGTTTGCTAATTCACTATGCTAATTAAGTAATTAATTCTAGAACAGGAGATCAGATGCAGCACAAAACTAAATAAATAAAGAATTAAAGTGCTGTGTGTTACCGCTGGGCTACCGTTTCAGTCAAGCATTAGAAATGCAAACTGTCTGGGATGGAACACTTGCTTTGCCGAAGGCCAACACCATGATGAGACGCATACACACACACACACACACACACACACACACACACACACACACACACACACACACAAATGGAGTTAATGTGTGTTTGAGGAAGTATGCTGTTCACTTGCTAATTAAGTGATGTTGCCAAGGCAAGCATCTCGATTGCTTTTGCTTATAAGGTTAGGGTGTTCAACCCTAAATATTAAACTTGGCATGCATTTTGTATCCTTAACTATTGTGCTACAGATGTGAATATCTCAAATTATAATTATAAAAAGTATGGGAACTTACAGTTTTCACCTGGTGCAAAATGGACTAAATTAAAATTAAAACATACCTGCATGTAATTACAGCTGCAATTACATCTATAATTACACTGTTGATGCTTTCCTTACCCCTTGTCATCCAAGATGTTTATGTCTTTCTTTCTTCATTTGAAAAGAAATGAAGGTTTTGAGGAAAACATTCCAGGATTTTTCTCCATATAGTGGGGTTCAACGGGTTGAAGGTCCAAATGTCAGTTTCAGTGCAGCTTCAAAGGGCTTTACACGATCCCAGACGAGGAATAAGGGTCTTATCTAGCGAAACGATCTGCCATTTTTCTAAAAAAAAAAAAAAAAAAAAATTATATACTTTTTAACCACAAATGCTCATCTTGCACTGCCACGCATTACGTCATCATGTTGGAAAGGTCACGTGTGACATAGACGGAAGTACCGATCCAGTGTTTACAAAGCAAAGACTAAGTAAAATGGCCTTTAAAAAAAAAAAGTAAAATAATGATTCCGGATGATTTTGTAGTTGGAGGAGTAAATGACATGGAGTTTTTCGCCCTACCATGGGACTTCCGTTTACGTCACACATGACCTTTCCAACATTATGTAATGTGTGGAGCACCGCAGAACTAGTGCAAGACAAACATCTTGGATGACAAGGGAGTGAGTAAATTAGCAAGAAATTTTAACTCTGAAGTGAACTTATCCTTTAACGCACCCTAAACCTACCCATACCACCCAACCTGTGCCTATCCCACCGCAATTACAGCAAAAAGTGTTTTGCTATATAACATGAACACACTAACTACATTGTTCCTAACAATTACATTGAACAAAAACATAAAGGCTTATATAACAACCATGAACAAATGTGACAAAAAACCCTCATAACACCTTAGCAACTACATAACAACGCTCTGGTTTCCATCAAAAACATCCCATGTATCGTGTTTAGCATGGGCAAGTAGCAAGTAGCACCCACATTTTCTTCATAAAATGTAGTTCTCTCAACACTGTGGCTGACCTATACAAAATGTTAATGCTTCATAACTGACTTTGTAAAATGTTTGTAAAATGTTTAGTGGATATGGACGTGTTTCATACCAACTGCAGTAAGAATACATGATCCTTCACACCATAAGGAAAACCACTAGATGGCAGCAGTCAGCACTCTAAAAAAGGGGTATCAAACCTGCTCCTGGAGGGCAACTGGCCTGCAAATTGTACTTCCTACCCAGATCATTCATACATACATACATACATAGTTTTGTTCAGCAAGGATGCATTAAATTGATCAAACGTGTCAGTAAAGACATTTAAGCAAATCAGCATAGAAGAATGATTTCTGGAGGATCATATGACACTGAAGACTGGAGTAATGATGCTGAAAATTCAGCTTTGATCACAGGAATAAATGACATTTTAAAATATAAAAAAAAGAGTGTCACTTTAAATCGTATGCATATTGCACAGTATTCCTGAACATAAAAGCTGTTTATATGTATATATGTAGCAATATGTTGTTTTTATACAGCTAGACAGTAAATACAGCCTCTAATGAGCTAATGAGGCCTATAACCAGCAAAACCTTTTTCCCTTGTGCATTTTTAAGACTGATCTTCAGGCTATTTAAGGTCAGTGAAAGGACTCTGCAATGGTACAATAAGTCTTCAGAGTGTTTGTTTTGTTTGTGTTTGTTTATCTTGATTTTGCTGGGAGGGAGTTTGTAGAAATTGCATCAGTGGAGACCAAAAGTCGAGTGTACAACTCATAAACATCCTCTCTGATCTGATCACAGGGGGATAAGATACAACAACCACTGCAAATGATGGTATGTCAAGTATGATAAATAAAAATAAAATAATAATAAAAAAATGTCTGAATGTTATTGCATTAATTATTATTTAATGAGGTGGCATTCAGAAAGTTTCAGCTCAAAATACCCCACAGATCATTTACTATACAGTAGCTTGTTATATTTGCCCCTATTTGGGTGTGAGCAAAAACACGGCATTTTAGTGTGTGTCCCTTTAAATGCAAATGAGCTGCTGCTCCCGGCCCAAAGTTCCAAAAGAGGGCGGAGCTTTAACAGCTCAACAACAACAAAGCTGGAGAATCTCACGCAGCCAAAATGAGGATTGTCAGTGTTGGTGTTCAGCCTTACATTGTTCAAACCGGAGTCGACACTGATGGAGAGACTCAGGAAGAAGTTACAACTTTTAGAATGAAACTGGACGTTTCTGAATGGTTAGTGGATAAATTGATGTAGTTGCTGTGGAGTTGATTCAACTCATCCACTAGCATGTGCCGTCATGTTAATCTTTTGTGCAAATCCAGCGTTGAATTGACCCTCGTTTGTGAAATGACAGCATGTCAACAACACTCTACTACAACAACTCTTCCTCTTCTCTAAAGCAGCCCAACATGGACTCGCCCTGTAGTATACTCTCTTTAAATACACTTAAATTTCATTCAGATTATATTATCATATTATATAGTTTTTCAAAAATATACTTTTTAATATTTTAAGTACACCACAGTTACACATTCAATATCAAGTTCTGCCATGAAACTCTAGATGGCACAGGCTGATGGGTCCTTAATGCAACCTGCAGACAATTACATCTTTAACTACACAGCACAAGCTGACTGGTTCCTGATGCATCTGCAGCTGAGCTTGCTTTTTAACATTTAAATAGTTGGTTATTGTTTGCTGTAGCAGCAGTTTGCAGTGTGCTTTCAAAGTTTCTCAGAAACCCTCCACCTTCCCCAGCTCCACCTGTATAGATCTGCTATGGGTAATTTCATATATGCTATTTGTGCAGCAGCAGTATGTCTTACCTGCTCACAGCAGCGTGTCTGTATGTATTGGCAGTAGCAATTCCCTGTACTTCCTCACCAGCAGCAGCAGCTATAATCAACAGCAGCATAGCAGATCTGTTCCGCCAAGACCAAATACATAAACATTGTCATATCCATTACCATGCTAAACTCTTCCGAGAGTTGTCATTATAGAAACAAAAGTAAGCACTCTTCTTTTTATCAAGGGTAAGATGCACTGTAAGACTGTAGTTTAATTCATTACTTACACTAAAAGCAAGCAGGAACCAGCAATGGTTGTTTCTCTCAGCAAATAGACATGTTATTTAACAACTGCATTTTGACAGTGGAAAAATAGTTTCTATGAAATCTGTTGTTTCACACTTTTCAGTAAAATGATTTATTTGCATTGCAGCTTTCATATCACAAATTGCATTAGTTCCAGTTTATTCCTGTTCTTCCATCTGCCTGTCCCAGAAGCAGCACTATTAAAGGTTATTTATCACATTTCTCCTGTTTCCAGCAGTGTTCTTGTTTGAGCTCTGTAACTGATACAGCAGGTCTTACTGGCTCAGAGATAAACTCTGGATGTGTTTGTGTGAGTGTAATGTACTCTCATTTAAATCTTATCTTGCTGCCAGACACAAATTTCTCTCAGTGGTGTGTTTTTTTTTTTTTTTTTTTTTACGTAATCCCATACGGTTCAGTTTTTGAATCATTACCGTTGTATATTCCACTGTTATACTATATGTCAGTAAATAAATCCCAGTATTCACATTTCCCTCTAGAAAATGGTTCTGCTGAAATAAAACCACTCATGATAAATCCTCAGATTTAGGAGGCTGTTGTTTTTTTTGTTTTTTTTATTTCTTCAGAGGGTTGTACTGAACCTTCTTGATCTCTTTTGATAAATCTCAGAAAACAGTGCCATGTGTGTGCTATATGTGTCCACATTACTTACTATTAATCTAATTTAAATTTAAAGAAAATTTTAAATTAAAAAATCTAATTTTAATTTAAAATTTTAAAATAAAATTTTAATATATATATATATATATATATATATATATATATATATATATATATATATATATATATATACACACACACACAGTGGGTACGGAGGTATTCAGCAGGTATTCAGACCCCCTTAAATTTTTCACTCTTTGTTATATTGCAGCCATTTGCAAAAATCATTTAAGTTCATTTTTTTCCTCATTAATGTACACACAGCACCCCATATTGACAGAAAAACACAGAATTGTTGACATTTTTGCAGATTTATTATAAAAGAAAAACTGAAATATCACATGGTCCTAAGTATTCAGACCCTTTGCTGTGACACTCATATATTTAACTCAGGTGCTGTCCATTTCTTCTGATCATCCTTGAGATGGTTCTACACCTTCATTTGAGTCCAGCTGTGTTTGATTATACTGATTGGACTTGATTAGGAAAGCCACACACCTGTCTATATAAGACCTTACAGCTCACAGTGCATGTCAGAGCAAATGAGAATCATGAGGTCAAAGGAACTGCCTGAAGAGCTCAGAGACAGAATTGTGGCAAGGCACAGATCTGGCCAAGGTTACAAAAAATTTTCTGCTGCACTTAAGGCTCCTAAGAGCACAGTGGCCTCCATAATCCTTAAATGGAAGATGTTTTGGAGGACCAGAGAGGTAAAGAAGAACCCAAAGATCACTGTGGCTGAGCTCCAGAGATGCAGTCGGGAGATGGGAGAAAGTTGTAGAAAGTCAACCATCACTGCAGCCCTCCACCAGTCGGGGCTTTATGGCAGAGTGGCCCGACGGAAGCCTCCCCTCAGTGCAAGACACATGAAAGCCTGCATGGAGTTTGCCAAGATGGTGAGAAATAAGATTCTCTGGTCTGATGAGACCAAGATAGAACTTTTTGGCCTTAATTCTAAGCGGTATGTGTGGAGAAAACCAGGCACTGCTCATCACCTGTCCAATACAGTCCCAACAGTGAAGCATGGTGGTGGCAGCATCATGCTGTGGGGGTGTTTTTCAGCTGCAGGGACAGGACGACTGGTTGCAATCGAGGGAAAGATGAATGCGGCCAAGTACAGGGATATCCTGGACTTCTCCAGAGTGCTCAGGACCTCAGACTGGGCCGAAGGTTTACCTTCCAACAAGACAATGACCCTAAGCACACAGCTAAAATAACGAAGGAGTGGCTTCACAACAACTCTGTGACTGTTCTTGAATGGCCCAGCCAGAGCCCTGACTTAAACCCAATTGAGCATCTCTGGAGAGACCTAAAAATGGCTGTCCACCAACGTTTACCATCCAACCTGACAGAACTGGAGAGGATCTGCAAGGAGGAATGGCAGAGGATCCCCAAATCCAGGTGTGAAAAACTTGTTGCATCTTTCCCAAAAAGACTCATGGCTGTATTAGATCAAAAGGGTGCTTCTACTAAATACTGAGCAAAGGGTCTGAATACTTAGGACCATGTCATTTCAGTTTTTCTTTTTTAATAAATCTGCAAAAATGTCAACAATTCTGTGTTTTTCTGTCAATATGGGGTGCTGTGTGTACATTAATGAGGAAAAAAAAAATGAACTTAAATGATTTTAGCAAATGGCTGCAATATAACAAAGAGTGAAAAAATTAAGGGTGTCTGAATACTTTCCGTACACACTGTACATATGTGTTTTATGTGTTTCTGGCATTCAGTTAAGCTTCTATTGTTTGTTATAATATGGAGTCTGACAAGGTGATGGAAAAAAATATGAGATGAGAGAAAAAATTATATCAATGTGTTCTCTCGCAAATGTTTTGCGTTCCCCCCGAGAAACTTTGCATTCCCTCCCAAAATGATGCATTTCTCCGAGAACTCAAAACAAAGTATGGAGCAAAGTATGGAGCCCCTAAAGGGACATGATGATGGGGGGGGAAAAAAATAGGAGACAAGAAGAAAAATGATATGTCAATGGTTTTGCATTCTCTCACAAATATTTTGCCTTCCCCCGAGAAACTTTGCGTTCGCTTGTGAAACTTTTGAGTTATTTGTGAGTGAACGCAAAGGTTTCTTGGGGGAACGCAAAACTTTTGTGAAAGAACACAAAATATGTTGAATTATATAGCTATAAATAAACACAAATGTATTATTCTTAACAGCAGCAACCTTTTCTATTGAAATCTTCAGCCACTTATGTTTCTCTTCATAGGTTCTCTTTTGCTTATGTAAACTATATAAAATATATAAATCACTCATCTTGCATTTTAAATGTTCACCATGACATGTCAGTGAAACAGACTTAAAATAAACTGTTCTGGCTTACATCACTGGGTGGGATTGCCAGGAAGCTTGTGTAGGAGCCTGAGAACACGGAGAGGCCTGCGTCCCTTACATGAGCTCTATTCATAAAATCTATAGTTAAGTGAACTACTAATCAACCTTCTTGCCATAACATCCATCTTTGGGGATCATCTGGCTGTTCTGTGGGAAAATTATATGAATTAAACCAGTTTCTCTGGGAAATGTTGCACAGTATGACCCAGATGAAATTTCACTGAACATCTTTCATTAAGTTATATTCCCGAAAATCTATACCTTATGATTGATGTATATGAAGATGAAGTTGTCTTATGTGGTATTTACACTATAAAGAGAAAAGTAATGACCAGTAAAATACTATGTGATAATCATGTGAAAGCATAAGCTTTATATATAGAATTGCCATGTGATCATAGATTTAATACATGATGTGAAACAGTGCATATATAACAACATTTTTGCTCTCTAATCAAAACGTGTACCCATCAAGAAATAGAATGATGATTAGAAATCATAAAACCACCCTATATGTTTTTAAATTGGCAGTTATAACCCACAATGGACCCACTTTATATTAAGTGGCCTTAACTACATTTAAATTAATCATTTGTTACAATGCACTTATTGTGTTCATGCATGTTTTTACATTGTAGTTATATTTTAAAAAGACCTGCATGTAATTACATCTGTAATTAATTTCTGTAATTACATTTATAATTACACTGTTGACCCATCCCTTACACCTTACCCCTATCCTTAAACCTACACATACCACCAACGCTTTCCCTAACCTTACCCGTATCCCACCTCAATAGCAGCAAAAGTGTTTTGCAATTCAATATGAACCCAATAAGTACATTGTACTTATTTTGTGATGTAAGTGCATAGTAGTTAAGGCCACTTAATATAAAGTGGGACCCCCACAATAATAAATGTGTGATTTGCAATAGTTACCAATCCTAAAATTCTACATGATTACAACCCTGTAAACATGTTTGGAATTCATATACACTAAAAAGATAAATGATAGCAGTATCACTTGTAATAAATCACACATTATAAAGGTTATAAAACTAGATATTTTGCTTTTTTAAATTGTGTTTGTTACATTCAATTACATTCAAAGTGTCTGAAGGTTGAAGGTCAGTGCAAAATGGTTGTAAGTAGGAAATATTACACTACATTATTTACAGTTTCTTTATATTGTTCGGCAACAAAAACTGTAAAATATGATCAATGTTTTATAACTGAGTTACATACATGTAACTATAGTGAAATACTGAGTAAAACTGTAAGAGAAACGCACAATGAGGTCTAAAGTAATTTGATGAAATATGGTGTTAGAAAGAGCAAAATGTCACTATTAACAGGGTGAAATGTCCGTGAGAGTGAGAAAGTGAATTGTTCTTGTATTTAAAAAAAAACAAAAACGTTTATTTTCTCAGAAAATGTTACAAATGTTGATGTGTTAGATTTTTATTGTGTTTTACTGTGTTAACCCTTAACTCTTCGTTAAGGGTTAACACAGCTGAATCATCAGACTAGGTAAGCAAGCAATGACAACAGCGAAAAATGGCAGATGGAGCGATAATAACTGACATGATCCATGATATCATGATATTTTTAGTGATATTTGTAAATTGTCTTTATAAATGTTTCGTTAGCATGTTGCTAATGTACGGTTAAATGTGGTTAAAGTTACCATCGTTTATTACTGTATTCATGGAGACAAGAGAGCCGTCGCTATTTTCATTTTTAAACACTTGCAGTCTGTATAATTCATAAACACACATTCATTCTTTATAAATCTCTCCAACAGTGTGTAATGTTAGCTTTAGCCACAGAGCACTATCAAACTCATTCAGAATCAAATGCAAACATCCAAATAAATACTATACTCACATGATCCGATGCATGCATCTTGTAAATATTCATTTGAGGGTTATATTAGCTGTGTGAACTTTGTAAATGCACTGTATTATAGTCGAGAGCTCGGGGGCAGGGAGCGTGTGATTTAAAGGGGCCGCAGCCTGAATCAGTGCATAGTTAATGATGCCCCAAAATAGGCAGTTAAAAAAATTAATTAAAAAAATCTATGGGGTATTTTGAGCTGAAACTTCACAGACACATTCAGGGGACACCTTAGACTTATTTCACATCTTGTAAAAACTGGTTCTAAGGCACTTTTAAATCACTAAAACACTGTTGTCTAAATCGGCTTGAGTTCTTCAGTCTAAAAGTTCATCAAGGACCTTTTTGTAAAAAAATCTAATATGATAAATGGAATGGATGTCTGGAGCCAAAACAAAGTTGCAGTCTCGATCTCAAACAGGTATCAGGAGGATGTGTGCCTTCTTCTGAAAACACACATATATCAGCCTGAATGGAGGATGGAGCACACACTCTACTGAGACGCTGGTCATATCAGAAGCTTCTGATCGAGGCGTGCTAAGTCAATCACTGTCTATGCCTCAAGTCCAGCTCAAGTCGAAAGAATCGCAACTGTAATTTCCATCAGCGCTCCAATTTTTCTATTTTGATGAAAACAGAGGAAATGGAACCAAAAGAACATTCTCAGAGGAGAGAAATACATCAAAAGTTTTTCTTTGACGTTCTTTTAAGTTAGGTTTACCACTGTTATTCTCATTGTCAGCTTCAGTACAAAACAAACATGGGTCCAGCCTTCAGGTGTTTGACAAATGAATATGTTGTTTAAATATTGTCTAGGCTTGCTGAGAAGAGAGATCTGGTGTTGGTAAAGTGCTCAGCAAAGTAATTCGATTTCCACATGGCTTTCTTCTTCACAGATAGCCAGGTGTGCTGGGCCTGCGGCTATCCAAGCAGTGTCTCTGATTTAATATAAAGACTGGACATTTATCTGTAGCCTATTCACCACAATATTTCCAATGCTTAAACAAATTGTGTTGTGTACAGCTGTAGGACTGTGTCTGCCTGAAGAACAAAGAACAGTTTCATAAGATGTGCCCAACATTGAAAAGAAATGCACATATAGTCAGAAATGGTAGCATTAGTGATAATTCAGAAAGCCTCTTAAAGGCTTCATGGCCGGTCAAGTGGTTTATAGGGGATTTGGATCTTGTTAGTGAGCTCAAACTCCTGTTAGACAATTAGGTGACATGAGTTTCACTTATATGTGAAAGCTGAAATTACATAATTGACATTTAGAGGGGGAAAAAAGACCAGAGATGCTGCCCTCAAACCATCCCTGAATATTTTCTTGGAACTTGCTATATAAAGTGCATAAAACATGTTTAAAGGGGTCATGAACTGCATTATTTTATTATTTAATAATGTTTCCTGGGGTGCACTTTTAATGTTAGATTTTTACATCAAAAACTGCCATAATTTAGAAATAAAAGGCATTTTTCCTACTCTGATTTTAGCCCTCTGATTTGAACGCTCTGTTTTAAGGGGCGTGTCTGCTGTGAGACTTCAGTGTAAACGCCCACTGCTGTGATTGGCTGACATCTTTGCATATGAAATAGCTAAGTATTACATGTAGAATTCTGTCAAAAAAATGTAGCACATTTTTCAATTACAGTTCTCAAGGTTTACTAATCGTGAAAAGTGTTGATTATAGCATTACATTTAGATCGTGGCATGAAAGGTTGCAGTGATGACCGTGTAGCTGATCGTAGACAGGTTGAGCATGTGAATGCAGTGCTCTTGTCACTGTAACTCGATTTCTGCACAATAGCAATGCTTTCATCATAACTAACAGTGCAAACATACTAATGTAAATAAGAAATTTGTTAATTCTAACAGTTTTGGCGAGAGTCCAGAACACTGTTGTCATGATCACAAATTGGAGTGCCCGAGTTGACCACTAGAGGGCACTCCAACATGGACTTTTGTCACCTGTCAGAACCTCATTTCCCATAATTCACCTCTTGGACTCATTATCCTCATTTCATTGCACTCAGCTGTTTTGTGTTTGCTCATTAGTTCTGTCTATTTATACTCTGTTATTTCTGCCTTTGTTTGTGGTTCGTTGTATTGTTACAGGCACTTTGTGTCTCTGGTTTTCTGTTTTTTGTGGACTGTTTCTGTGGAGTTTGACCCTTGCCTGTGTCTGGATTACGTTTTGGATTACCATTAAAGCTGCGCTTGGATCTTACCATCTTGTGTCTGTGCATTCTGTGACAACTGTTTGATTGACAGCTCCAGCGATTGTAAAGGGAGCGTTCTTTGATCGCTTTCTCTTTGATGCACTCTTCAAATGCATGATTATCGCTTAGTTGCTCGATTCAGTGTTAGCGTCACGTGTTATTTACCTACTACTACTTGTCATGCTCGAATCAGTGGGCGGGGCTACTGAACTTTAGGTTTGTGATGTCATTAACCCAGTACGAAGCTCGTTGTAGTCTCTACCAGCCATTTGTTGTAGTCCTTAAGCGATTTCTGTAAAAGAAAATATCTCCCTTTGCATTGCATTTGAGTGTTGTAATTTTGCAGATGTTATTTATGATCAAACAGCAACATTACACACTAACTAAAGTTAAAAAAGTCAAATCATAATCAAAGACCACTTCAATTGCTGTAACTCATTGTGAAAAATTACACTTTAATATATTTTTACAGAACTTATTACATAAATAATATACTTAAATGTGAACAAAATGAATGTAATGTGCTCAGAAACATAAGTGCAAAGTAAATTGCAAAAAATTAAAATGTATTATAGTTTAAATTTAAATTAAATGCAATTATCTGAACCACAGTTGTTCAACAAATCAGAATGGTTGTAACATTCTGGCAATCATTGTGGCAACAATGCTAAGAAATCAGAAAATGGCACAACCCAGACTTGAACATGTGTAATAACTCCTTGGCCACATCTCCAACAGCTTACAATGAGATTTAGGGTTGATTTCTAGTCTGGCAGTTATAGGGTTGCTTGAAAGTCTGCAAAGAGTAGATACAGAACAATTTCTCCAGGGTTTGACCTTTGACCCTGTTTCAGCTCACTGGAGTTCTCTGCTGGGCTTCACTGACTGTGTGTAATGTCTGAGGGAGGGTGTTGATCAGGATAGCAGCAGTCCTCCCCTGGTGTCCTGTCACTGTTGTCCTGGGCTGACACTTCCTTAGGGTGTGTATGTGGTTAATTAGGGAAAAGTGAGCTGAGACGATCTGCTGTGTCTGGAAAGGGAGGGGGTGATAATATTTACTTGAATGGTCTGCTTGGGATTTCATTAAATGTGCCACCAAGCATGCTCTCGCCATGCCAACCTTGAATGGGAGGAGTCTGGATGCAAGATATTTGGTGGTTTATGGATAAACCTCAGTTCAAAGAATTAACCTTGTGCAAAACTGCAATATAAACTGTAATTCACAATATTATGATATGTGAGTTAATCAGTAAACGTCTCAATATTATCAAGCCTGGTGAAAGAGCATGGTCAGGTTCATTTAATGACCCTCACTGTTTGACTGACATGTTGCACTGTGCGGTTCTGTGAGATTTCCTGACTAATCGTTCCCATTGTCTCCTTTCAGCAGGGCTTCACAGACCCTCCTACAAACAGGATATGGGATAACATCCTTTCCATTCTTGAGAAAGTAGGCACCCAACAGTATCCAACAGAATTTCCGTTGTCCACAAATGCAATGTTTGGATTCTTGTGCATCTCTGCAACTTTCTTAGGTCACCATCACCATACAGGCACACTAACCCTTAACCTAACAACATTGAAAGAATGTACTAGAATGACAATGAAAGTGTTGTCAACAGGATATGGGACAGAAATAGTTGTTCTCCTGAAGTCTTGAAAGCTACACTTGACATTTTTTTCTTTTGGCAAAATTCCTAATGTCCTCATAGAGTGAAGACGTACCTCACGTTCATGTTTATTTCATTGTTTGTTTCATGTTTCTTCCCAGTTACTGAATATACTGTAGATGTGATGAATCATCTGATCCCTCAGTGCTAGACTCCTCAGCTCCACCATTCTGATTCATATGTTGATTAGTGTGCATCACTGGATATTAGCTGCACTGTACACTGTACACATACAGGATGTACAATATCCAACTTTTAATATATCACTGTGCAATACTATAGTTTACATTTTTCAACAACACAGCAATCAAGCATTTTTTTGAGTGACTAACTATTCTACTTCATTCTACTAAACGTGAGTGTACTGTATGTCCAGGAAAGGTTGGAAACACTCATAGTTGTTGCATAATTTGTTATTATTAATTTGTGAATCTGAGTTATATTGACAATTATGAAACCTGTGAGGTTTTGATCAATTTAACGACACACTCTGCGGCATCTTTTCTAAAAACATATTTCAACATACATTATAAAAATGTAAAAATATTCAATCTACTCCACTTTTATGCAACAGTGCAATCCTGCAGATTTAAAGTTTGTCTTCTTTTAGTCCAGCTAAGAGGACACAACATGACATATCAATCTTTTATTGGTCACATTTGCAACTTTGGAATCCAGTGAAATCTAGCCAAGATGAAATAAAAAGGGAGGAAAATTTGTGATAAATGAAGACTCAGCAGAGGTTGCTCATCTTCCTCTGGCCCCCACATTTTAAAACAACTGTCCATAGGCCAAATGGATGGATGGATGGGGTTGTTGTTCTCCTGCTAAACGTATTTATATTTCAATGTGTGTAAAGTTAGTGTTTGTTCAGTCATTCTTTGAAAAACTATTTTAGCTCTTAAAGATATTTTTCTTTCTAGTCAGGCATATCACTCTCTGCCCATAGTGATAAAACATGGAGATGCATGTTCCCTCTGATCCACATATGGTTGGGTTCTGTTGATTCAGCTGTGAAGTAAACTTGGCCCAGAGGCCTATCGAGAGAAAAAGAAGGGCTGGTCATCAGGCTGAAGAGATTGTCTGCTGGTGGACATGTGAGCTGGGTCACGGCTGAGAGAACAAATTCAATGACCCCACTGTCCTGCTCTCTTCAAGCTCTTGACTCAACACTGGACAGACTTTACAGAAGGCAGGTTAGGAAACACAAACACATACTAAGATTTTAACAACACTGACTGCCCAATTCTCAGGAGTAAAAATGGCAGCGCACTTGCTGTATATAAATATATATTTGTTTGTTCATTTGTTCATTTAACCCTGTTTTGCAAAATATCACAATGGCAAAAAGGCTCCACATAATAAAGAATGACCCAACTTGCCTATACTAACCCATACTACTAGAATTCATTTTTAATTTCAGTGTTGACAGACAAATTGCACTTCATTGGAAAGGTATTGCATCAGGTCTAGGGCATGGGCATCTACAGTAGACTAACAAAATCCTTATTTTCTCAGATTTAGCCTTGCCACAACAAATTACACATATTTAGTCATGTTTGTCATGGCACATCATGAAACACAGTGGAATTACATCCTAATTTGTCATATCAATCATTTTTCAGTTCAGTGAACCACATGGATTATCTATAAATATATGCATGAATTATAAAACCTCAACATCCATCATACCAAATGAATATGATTAATTTTAAAAGAACTAGAGAAAGCAGTGGTTAATTGTCCCCTCTTTTATAGTGTCTTTCCCACCCATCTCCATTTCCTGTTTGGGATAATAATTTGTGTTTTTTGACATTCGGCAGACCGTCTCTGACAATCTATAGTGTGTTAGAAACATTTGTTTTAATCTAAGGTCAACAATTTCCATAAACTAACAGACTGATTTCCGCCTATTCCACAGACTGTTGTGAAATAGTGACCTAGAAGTGTGCACTGAATGGCAAAAGCAGGGGTTATCGGATGTAATATCTTTCAAATGTCACTGTTCTTCAACCCACACAGACTATTATGAAGGCCACACAAATACACAATCCCTTTCTTTGAAGATCTGTGGACCTGGGATTTGGTCTCTAATTGCCTTTCATGTTGCTTTATGGGTCGTAACACTTGGCCTGATATGAACCATCCGAAGCGAACGCATCACTATCATAGTCACACGACCCAATAAAGCATTCCGGTTACTGTCCATTACAGATAAAATGTCAGGCAGCAACAGCTAAGCTAACAACCTCTTATGTGCCCCTTGTGAAAGTGGCTGTAAATATTTTCTAAACCTTGGTAGCTGGAAACAAACAAAGAAAAAGATGTGTCCTTAGTCATTAACATAACAGACGCAAAAGGCACTATGGAAGATTCCCAAAAGAGTTATTACCACTAAACAGAAAGGTTTCATAATGCTGACAGCATATAAATGCTTCCCACATTCAATCCTGTTAAAATTACATATTATTTAGTATATTTAAAATTATAAGATGATGTATTGTCACACTAGCCTGTACAAGTTACTCCTGTATCAATTAAATCTTTCGAATGCATATGGCACTTTCCATGAATTGAGACTTGTTTCCATCCACAGTTTCCAAATTTATCAAGTGCAAAATTGGAATATTGCATAAAACATTTGCGGATAAGAACAAAATAGTCACAAAATAGTAGAAATTGGGGCAAAATATCTGTAATAAAAACGGAAGTTGCTGCAATTGGGGAAGTCACTGTGGCTCTTTTTTACTACATCATAATTAACTTTGCTTGTCTCAGAGCACACAGACGAAACGCCATAAACACTCTCATGTTATCTTGCTTTCGGAGGCGGATGCCTGGTGTTTGGGAACACAACCATGTGAGACAGGAAGCAAATATATCCCACCAATCCAACATGTGAGGTGCTATGCAATGAAATTGATCCACTGGTTAGTCCTCAAGACGTTTCTGATCACATAATCTGTTGGCAAAATCACATGACTTTTTTTGTTATGCATAGAGGATTTATTTGGTAAATGTGTATCCCATTGTGGTTTATGTGATCCTCCTCAATTGAGCACATTTGTTGTTGTTGTTGTTGTTGTTTTATTGGACATTTTTAGAACTTATTCACATCTTGGCATTTCCATCGAGCATTTATTAATGCAATATCCAAAATTCACATTAAAATGTGAAGTGGATGGAAACATAGCTAGTTGCAATGGAATAAAATGCTTAAACTATTTTTTTTTATTTTTTTTAAATTCAAACTAAATGTTACATGTGCCGTTTTATTTTCCAAAACATATATACTTTCATTCAAGAAATCACACAACTCTTTAGCTACAGTAAAATGAGTACCAGTGTTGCAAATTAAACCTAAAGTATGCTATTATTACTGGTTATCTAGTTTTGGACCACATACTGATAAACGTAATATTTCTCATGAATAAAGGAAAACATATGTCATAAATCATTGCTCTTACAGCAACTTTAGTAACAGGGTTTAACTTGACAAATACAATGTGCATTAAAACTTGAGAGGAAATGTTAAAAAATGAAAATGATGTCATTATTACTCACCCAGAAGCTCAGAAGTGCTGCATAACACATAAGAATCAACCTCATTGGTTACGCAGTTTGTTCTCGTGCATCATTCATCATAAAAAGCGATCAAGTCTTTGAAAATTTGGACTAAACGGCTCAATTCTTATGGATTAGTTTTACAATCTCATTATGAACTTTTTGAAGCGTCAAATTATGTAGGCTGTCTATGGAAGGACAGATAGCTCTCAGATTTCATCAAAAAGATCTTCAATTGTGTTCCAAAGATGAACAAAAGTCTTCTTGGTTTATAGCGATATGAGGGTGAGTATTTTTGGGTTAACTGTCCCTTGAAATGGAATATGTGCGCATACCTGTCTGCTCACAATGCTGTAGAAAATGTCTAAATTATTTCATGCCATGTGTCACAATTGTATGTTTGTTATAGGAGCCTTTATTTCTTTTAAATAATATATTGGTACACCTAT
Source organism: Ancherythroculter nigrocauda (assembly GCA_036281575.1). Taxonomy (NCBI): domain Eukaryota; kingdom Metazoa; phylum Chordata; class Actinopteri; order Cypriniformes; family Xenocyprididae; genus Ancherythroculter; species Ancherythroculter nigrocauda. Next base: position 2,948,376 of record VTFQ01000024.1, read on the forward strand.
TGAAGTCCATTACTTGTCATTTTAAAGTAGAAATAGCAAAATTAGTGCAAAGTGTTCAAACAAACAAATGTGAAACAAATGGAGTAGTCATACTATTTACCTGCGTTGATGAAGCAAGTGTCTTATCAAATCTCAGTGTTAAACAAACTTGTCCTTATTGTTTGAGGAATTGACATCATTGCTCGTTTCCTTTTTTCCATATATGTTATCAAGTAAATCCACACCACACAGACAAGCTAAGAGTGATAAGTTTGCATTTAGCTACACTCATGAGGTGATGTGAAAAATGTCTGGAAAGGTGATAAAACCAACCTTCACATCCTAGCAGGATTTGTCTTGGCTGGGTTTAATGCAACTGTTTGTAATATGCAGCTGCCTTTTCTCAAGACTTGCCATTTTCACTGTTGATGTATCTAGAAGTCTATTGTGGGAAGTGTTTTTGTGTCAGAAGATATCATATCTTGCGTAATTTGGAAAACCACCAGACATTAATGATCGAGCACAATATGAAGAGAATCATATTTCACATTCAGCAAGGAAGGAAAAAATTCTACATGTAGAACATCAACATTTTCAAACCTAAAAAAGTCATATCTAGTCACTTTTTAGACAACGTAACAGTAACCCATACGAATCAAGTGGTTTAATTCAAATCTTCTAAAGAGACATGATGATTTTCTATGACAGACAGATTTAAAAGAGGACCTATTATGCTTTATTTACATGTTCAACTTTCTTCAGTGTGTAATGTTGTTGTTTAAACATGAAAAAGGTCTGAAATGACAAAGCACAAAGTCACTCCAAAGGGAGTTATTCTCTATCAGTAAGCACAGTTTCTGAACTCCCTGAAACGCCTCGACTGTAGTCTTGACTTTTCTTTCAGGAATGAACATGTCACAATATTCCTTATTTAAATAATTTCTGTCCAAGGCATATGCAAAATAAAGGGACTAGGCCTGTTAGTAGTTCTTGTTGTCGGCATGTCCAAGAAAAGCTATTTTTTTCAGAAGCTGAAACTCGCGGTTATGATAAGGGGCGTGACATTTCTGAAACATGCAGAAAGCAGTTTACCAATCACAACACACTGGTACAGCTGAACAATCAGAGCACATTGCGTTTTTCTGAAGGAGGGACTTCATAAAGACCTCCGAGCTGATTCGTTTGTTCTTTTTCTTCTTTTTTAGCTGAAGCTATGCAGTTTGTACCAGAATTAGAAATTATTAGTTCACCTCCCCTCTGAATCGTTCGTTCATCACGAGTTCTGGAAAAAAAACATCATGACAGAAATGCATCATGTAACTGTAAGTGTAAAAAAAAAAAAAAAAAAAAAAAAAACTTGTTTGTTAGGAAGGTTGGGAATTATTAACTAACTTCTGTATCCACTACAGCCATCACGTCACCTGACAAAATAACGCACGACTCAGACTCAAATCATTTTTGTTTCCTGTACAGAACTTATGGGATGTTGCACATCCCATAACATGCAGAAACCAGTTTACCAATCACAACACACTGGTACAGCTGAACAATCAGAGCACATTGCGTTTTTCTGAAGGAGGGACTTCATAAAGACCTCCGAGCTGATTCGTTTGTTCTTTTTCTTCTTTTTTAGCTGAAGCTATGCAGTTTGTACCAGAATTAGAAATTATTAGTTCACCTCCCCTCTGAATCGTTCGTTCATCACGAGTTCTGGAAAAAAAACATCATGACAGAAATGCATCATGTAACTGTAAGTGTAAAAAAAAAAAAAAAAAAAAAAAAACTTGTTTGTTAGGAAGGTTGGGAATTATTAACTAACTTCTGTATCCACTACAGCCATCACGTCACCTGACAAAATAACGCACGACTCAGACTCAAATCATTTTTGTTTCCTGTACAGAACTTATGGGATGTTGCACATCCCATAACATGCAGAAACCAGTTTACCAATCACAACACACTGGTACAGCTGAACAATCAGAGCACATTGCGTTTTTCTGAAGGAGGGACTTCATAAAGACCTCCGAGCTGATTCGTTTGTTCTTTTTCTTCTTTTTTAGCTGAAGCTATGCAGTTTGTACCAGAATTAGAAATTATTAGTTCACCTCCCCTCTGAATCGTTCGTTCATCACGAGTTCTGGAAAAAAAACATCATGACAGAAATGCATCATGTAACTGTAAGTGTAAAAAAAAAAAAAAAAAAAAAAAAACTTGTTTGTTAGGAAGGTTGGGAATTATTAACTAACTTCTGTATCCACTACAGCCATCACGTCACCTGACAAAATAACGCACGACTCAGACTCAAATCATTTTTGTTTCCTGTACAGAACTTATGGGATGTTGCACATGTGGAGTCAACACAAAATGAACGAATCACTCTCTGAGACAACTCGTTGTTCCCGAGTCATATTCAAGATTCAATTCACGGTCCCTAAGGGCCACCAAAACATTCAAAAGGGGTGGAGCCACTTTTACTAAAATGGCTATAACTCGTGAACGAATTGAGATATTTTCACCAAACTTAGCACACCTACGTAAGAGCTCATTCTGTGGTCACGTGAAAAAGTATGTGGCGATTGGACACTTGGTGGAGCTATGACAGGAAAAAAAACATGAAAATGGCTACAACTACTTCACCATTAGCCCAATTGTCTTGAAAATTGGCATGCAATGTCTTTGTCTGAGGTGCCATGATTGTCTATGAGGACATTGACGTATCTCAAAAAATATGTCCGCCATCAGCTATTGAATTTTGAGCAGCTATCAAGGTTAACGGAGGCCAATCAGAACAAAACTCACTGTGCCTGTTTGACTCACGGCCCTAGAGGCCTGTGAGAAATGTGTGCCTTAACATTTTTATGTGCGTAAAGGATCCCACGACATTCATACCACATAGTAGAACTCCTCATCCTCAACTTTGGCAAACTAGTCCTAGGTTTTTGGTTCAACCTCGATAAAACCACTGCAGCACAGTTCTCGGGACACTCTAGGTCAATAGTTATCAAAATACTGTTGAACTTTGGCCTTTAGATAGCTATAAGCAGGGACTTTTATAAAACAGGCATGGCCAATTCTACCCAAAAGCCTATCATTTCTAAATGAAAACTCAGAACTTCACATCATTATGTGAGCACATGATTCTAAAGAAGCATGCATACTTCTATGGAGAATGGCTGATAGGTGGGGCTATAACTGTTAAAAAGGTGTAAAAACTATGTATTTCTATGTCAAATCCCATGAAATGACTGAAAGTGGTCCTCTTCCTGCCTGATTTGCCAAGAACTTCAAGAAATTGGCTGTGCACATGATCACGTGATTCTAAAGAAGCGTGGAAACTTCTACACTCTAAAAAATGCTGGGTTAAAAACAACCCGAGTTAGGTTGAAAATGGACAAACCCAGCAACTGGGTTGTTTTAACCCAGTGGTAGGGTTAAATGTTTGCCTAACCTGCTGGGTAGTTTTATTTAACTCAACTATTGTTTAAAAATTACTGTATTGCTTAATTAAAATTAACCCAAAGTATGTTGGAAATGAACATTTATTAATGTTCAATGAATAATTATTAAACAATAAACATTTATTAAATTGCTTATTAATACATTTATATTAATAAACTATTAAATTTATATTAATAAAATATTAAAGCTTATTAATAAACATTCACCTTTTGTCTATTATTGTTGCCTCTAATTGCATCTGTTTTTTAATTTCCCAATTATTTTGGGTTCATTTTAAGCTAGCCATATAGCAATTTTTAAATAATAGTTGGTTTAAATAAAACTACCCAGCAGGTTGGGCAAACATTTAACCCAACCGCTGAGTTTGTCCATTTTCAACCCAACTTGGGTTGTTTTTAACCCAGCATTTTTTAGAGTGTATGGACATTGTGTCATTGGTGGGGGTTTAACGGTTATAAAGGTGAAAAATACTCCATACAAAATTACATTTAAATGAAATTAGGTGAGCATATCATCAAAATCATCAAATATAGTCTTAAGTTCTTGACTGCTCAATTCCTATGGATTACTTTTACAATGTAAATGTTAATTACCCTCAATTGATGAAAAAACTGAGACAATATTAAACATCTCTTCATTCATGTTTCAAAGATAAACAAAAGTCTTACTTGTTTTGGAACAATATGAGAGAGAGAGAGAGAGAGAGAGAGAGAGAATAAACAATGACTTTTTGGGGGGAGTTCTTACTCCCCTAGTGGAGAATGATTACTTAAACTTTATGTTTTGTCCTTCTACTCTGAGGTATGAAGAACAAACTGCTGTGATGATAAAATTATAAAATAAGAATATTCTTGGGAGGAATCTACAAATGCAATAATGCAAACTATGAATGCAATACTTCAGAAGAGTCACACAAGAAGCTCCAGTGTGCCCAAAAGAACCTTAAAAAAAATGTTGGTTGGTTTTGGGTTCACTGATCTGAAATCAGAGCACACAGAGCTTCCTACCCCCACTGGCCATGCAAACATAGAGGTAAACTGAATTTGCACTATCATGAAAGAACATCCACCGATTGCAGAAACGGATCAGGTGACCTGACCTCACAGGTCAGTCCATAAAGCTTTCTCAAAAACAAGTTCTCCATGTTCTTTCTCATGTCTACGTGCAGCCGGCTCCAACCTACACATCCAGACCTCTGCTTCCCTACTTTGTTTTCCTTCTCTGTCTCAGATGTCAGACCTCTGAGCAGCAACCCTTCCAGTTTGTACACCGAGTACGTCAAGTGGGCTCAACCAGTGACGTAACGGCCAAACAGTTCAGTGTTTGTACATATTTTTATTTGACTGACAGCAAAGTAATGCAATGGAAAAGTCACATTTGATCTTTAAGGATGGAAGAGGAACAGGAGACAACCAATTTCCTCTTCATCTCAAATGTGTGACGTTGGTGACAGTGCTATTAATATATCTCTGGGGGAGGCCAATTAGAGTTGTCACGATTTGCCTTTGCACAATTCATGGCATGGGAAGACGGCGTGAAATAACTGACCACTGAGCTTGAGATGTGCCACTCAGATAGGAGGAGCATTAATGTTGTGTGGGTGTATGCTGGGGGTGGTGGTCTTAACAAGCACATTCTGTGGAAATACAGACATGAGGCATGTTTTCATCAGCGGGGGGTGGATTGTGTTTGTACATGCTGATGTGTGTGTAAGTGTCAGGCGCTTTGACTAGTCTTGTTCGTGTAGTTCAGTAACAGGGCACTCGTCTGCAGTTCACGCAGTTTGGCTCACACTCTGAAACTGTGATTTCTTATCTACTGCATCAGGTAGGACCCTTTCTGATTTATATATAAATTATATTTAAATGTCATTATGAACAAGCAAAATGCACTGAAAGCTAACACTGATTATTGAGTTTGAAATTCACAAACATGCAGCTCAGATCTGAATCCATTATTTAGAATAGATGCTGTATTTTGTGCTGTTATTTCTAAATATGTATAATGCTAAACTAAGAATCACTACACTCTGGTGGGTGTAGTGATTGGGTTGAAATTGTACAAACACAGCAATTGGGTTGTTTTAGCCCAGCGGTTGGGTTAAATGTTTGCCCAACCTGCTGGGTAGTTTTATTTAACTCAACTATTGTTTAAAAAATATTGTATTGCTTGCTTAAAATGAACCTAAAGTATTTTGGAAATTAACATTTATTAATATGTATTAATAAGTCAATGGATAATAATAAATAATAATTAAACAATAAAAAATTATTAAATTGCTTATTGATAAATGTTCATATTTGGATTATTATTGTTGCCTCTAGTAATTATGTGTCTGATTTTTAATTTCCAACCTATTTTGGGTTCATTTTAAGCCAGTCATATAGTAATAAACAATAGTTGAGTTTAATAAAACTGCCCAGCACATTGTGCAAACATTTAACCCAGCTGCTGGGTTTGTCTATTTACTGCTCCTATAGTTTGCCCTCACTCCTAAATCTTAAACTTTAAAATGTATTAATTAACAAAAAAAAAAAAAAAAAAAGGAAGTGCCTATTTCTTTCTGCAACAGACATGAATGATACCTTAAACTTTGCAGCTTGTTGTAGATTTGTGATTTTGAGATGATTTGTGATCTCGGTTTTCACCTGGTGGATGATAAAATGACCTTTTGACTTGGGCCAGTTAGCAACCGCCGAGCAACCACCTACAAACACCTTACAAACAGACTAGCAACACCTTAGAAACCACCCAGAACATCCTACTAACGCCATAGAAATGCACTAAAAACTTCTCAGAATAGCAACCATCCAGTACATGCTTGCAGTTTTGCATGAGCAAACACCACTCATATTTTCTTTAGGAAATGTAAAAATCTGCTAATTAAATATTGGTATCAAGAAATTGTATTGTAATTGGAGTTATTTTTGCCTGTTTAACACCAGTGAGTTATGTGAAGTTAAATGAAGTTATTTTACTAAAAGCCTGTTATGAGAGACATAGCACTTTGTTTAGTATGGTATGTTGCTCTCAGTATGTTGCACATACTCTATAAAGTATAGCATGGCTCATTTAAGAAGACACCATTACACACATTTACCTTACTATATAAATGAGGACATACCATAGTCAAGTAGTCACTGTTGTTGGAAGGAAATGACTGTCTGCAATGTAACTTACAGACAGGATCTAGACTGAAATTATATTGCTTTACTGTAACAATAAACTACATAAATGCAAAAATAGATCAGGGAAAAATATAGTGTACACTGTGAATAATAAGAGCATACTTAGTATAAAGTGACAGGTGACTGTGTAGTTTGTTTTTTTAAAAACTCTACACAGTTTCTTTCAATAGAGTTGCATGTTAGCATGTTGCTAAGCTAATTAATAAGGCATAAAATAGTACCAGAGCGCCATTCAACAGCAACAAAGTGACATGAACTCATTCACTTTTTAATGAGAGCTGGAGACCCAAGTTCAAGTTCTGGCTCCTTTACAATCCCGCCCCTCTCTCTCTCTCTCTCTCTCTCACATTGCTTTCTGTCTGCTCTGGAAGTCCCAGTCTTAGGTTAAAAGTCCAACGGTTGTATCCAAATATGCCCACTTCCCTACTATATCACAGGTGAAAAACAGTACGTGAAAAGTGTAGTATCTATGAATTCACAGTATTCAATAAACAAAAGATGAAAATGACCTACTACTTCTGCCAAGATACTGAAGTGTGCATACGATGGACACTTTACTATCCCATGAGGCCACGGGAGAGGATTTGTGAATGGCAGTGAAGTGACGCAACTGATGCTGGTGACAAACTATTTGAAAGATTTTATTCTTCCCCATTCAAGTTAATAGGTTAATAAGTTAATTTCCCCATTCAAGTTAACCCTCTGGGATAGTAAAGTGTCCATCGTATGCACACTTCAGAATCTCGCCAGAAGTAGTAGGCCATCCAGGTACTTTAATTAGTACTGTGAATTCAGACATACGTGTTTTTCTCATACTATATGATAGGGAAGTATGCAATTTTGGATGCAGACTTTGATAACAGATATTGATAAATTACTCTATACTTATTACACATATTTATAGTTTTCAGTATTGAGATTTCCCAGTATTGAGAGTACTAATTGCAGAAATTATATATCTCAGGGCTTCTGCAGGTTTCATCAAATCTAATTTAAAGGTTTTTAATGCCAATTTTTACATTTTTAATGCCATATATATACAAACCCGATTCCAAAAAAGTTGGGACACTGTACAAATTGTGAATAAAAAAGGAATGTAATAATTTACAAATCTCATAAACTTATATTTTATTCACAATAGAATATAGATAACATATCAAATGTTGAAAGTGAGACATTTTGAAATGTCATGCCAAATATTGGCTCATTTTGGATTTCATGAGAGCTACACATTCCAAAAAAGTTGGGACAGGTAGCAATAAGAGGCCAGAAAAGTTAAATGTACATATAAGAAACAGCTGGAGGACCAATTTGCAACTTATTAGGTCAATTGGCAACATGATTGGGTATAAAAAGAGCCTCTCAGAGTGGCAGTGTCTCTCAGAAGTCAAGATGGGCAGAGGATCACCAATTCCCCCAATGCTGCAGTGAAAAATAGTGGAGCAATAACAGAAAGGAGTTTCTCAGAGAAAAAAAATGCAAAGAGTTTGAAGTTATCATCATCTACAGTGCATAATATCATCCAAAGATTCAGAGAATCTGGAACAATCTCTGTGCATAAGAGTCAAGGCCTTTTTTTTCTTTACAGAAAACATTGTCGGTGAACACAATCCATCGTGCCATTCGCCGTTGCTGGCTAAAACTCTATAGGTCAAAAAAGAAGCCATATCTAAACATGATCCAGAAGCGCAGGCGTTTTCTCTGGGCCAAGGCTCATTTAAAATGGACTGTGGCAAAGTGGAAAACTGTTCTGTGGTCAGGCGAATCAAAATTTGAAGTTCTTTTTGGAAAACTGGGACGCCATGTCATCCGGACTAAAGAGGACAAGGACAACCCAAGTTGTTATCAGCGCTCAGTTCAGAAGCCTGCATCTCTGATGGTATGGGGTTGCATGAGTGCGTGTGGCATGGGCAGCTTACACATCTGGAAAGGCACCATCAATGCTGAAAGGTATATCCAAGTTCTAGAACAACATATGCTCCCATCCAGACGTCGTCTCTTTCAGGGAAGACCTTGCATTTTCCAACATAACAATGCCAGACCACATACTGCATCAATTACAACATCATGGCTGCATAGAAGAAGGATCCGGGTACTGAAATAGCCAGCCTGCAGTCCAGATCTTTCACCCATAGAAAACATTTGGAGCATCATAAAGAGGAAGATGTGACAAAGAAGACCTAAGACAGTTGAGCAACTAGAAGCCTGTATTAGACAAGAATGGGACAACATTCCTATTCCTAAACTTGAGCAACTTGTCTCCTCAGATACATTTTCTCAGTTTAAACATTTGGTATGTCATCTATGTTGTATTCTGAATAAAATATTGAAATTTTAAACTTTCACATCATTGCATTCTGTTTTTATTCACAATTTGTACAGTGTCCCAACTTTTTTGGAATCGGGTTTGTATATATATATATATATGTGTGTGTGTGTGTGTGTGTGTGTGTGTGTGGCTAAATGTCGATAGACGACGTCATGCGGCACTTTATTTGCTTCTCTGCTGCTACCCTTTTTGCTCACATAATATATTTTAATACAGCCAAATTCCTAATAAAATTTTTCTGTTTTTGTTGTCAGACAATATGAGATGGTGACTGAAATGCGGCCCATTAAGACTTCATACAGGGCTCGACATTAAGCCTTGTCATTCACTTGTACGAGTAAAACAGTTGCTTGTCCGGAAAAAAAAAAAAAAAACAGGATTTTTTTTGTAGTGTAAATATGAATTTAAAATCTCTGAAGCAATATCCTTTCAGAATATTGCAGCTTTGACATATTTAAATCTGCATATTTGTGATAGATTTATGATTCATCTTTCATTTTAAATTCTTAAATTCAATCAATAAATTTAATTGGAATAAGACACTGAGGGCTGTTACCAATCAAATTAAATCATTCACAAATTTACAAAAAAAATAAATAAATAAAAAATACAACTGCATTAAATAATGTTATGGGATTGTAAGAAATGTTGGGGTGAAATTATACTAAACCACCAGTAGGTGGCGGCAAGAAATCATCTTATAAGTGACTCATTAATTTAAACGATTCATTCCAATGGCTGATTCATTCAAGAATGAGGCAGTTGTTTATGAATGTGTGATTGAATCTTTAACTCAAAATGCTTCAAATTGCTGAATCATTCAGTAACGAAAACAAGGCTGAGCCTGCATCTCAATGAACATCTATCCATCCTAAATAGTATGTAACATTATTAATATTCAATACTATTTAGGGCGGATAGTATGCACGTTGGATGCAGGGTGAGTGTTGCTACGCTATGGTTCTACTGTGATCTTTGTTTGAAACTATTTTCGCTGCTAAAATAGAACAAAAAAAGTCAATGTTCCTTCTAAAATGTAAGTGACTTAATATTAAAGGTGCCATCGAAAGTTTTTTTTACAAGATGTAATATAAGTCTAAGGTGTCCCCTGAATGTGTCTGTGAAGTTGCAGCTCAAAATACCCTATAGATTATTTTTTAATTAATTTTTTTAACTGCCTATTTTGAGGCATAATTAGAAATGCGCCGATTCATGCTGCAGCCCCTTTAAATCGCGCGCTCTCCGCCCCCTCCCGAGCTCTCGACTCTATCACTGCATAAACAAAGTTCACACAGCTAATATAACCCTCAAAATGGATCTTTACAAAGTGTTTGTCATGCATACTGCATGCATGCGTCGGATTATGTGAGTTTTGTATTTATTTGGATGTTTACATTTGATTCTGAATGAGTTTGATAGTACTCCATGGCTAAAGCTAACATTATACACTGTTGGAGAGATTTATAAAGAATGAAGTTGTGTTTATGAATTATACAGACTGCAAGTGTTTAAAAATGAAAATAGCGACGGCTCTTGTCTCCGTGAATACAGTAAGAAACGATGGTAACTTTGAGACTCACTGTATGTCATTTACATGTACTGAACTCTTGTTATTCAACTATGCCGAGGTAAATTCAATTTTCAATTCGATGGCACCTTTAAATATTTGTTAAGTGAACTGTTGTATGAAATCAATGTCACATTTTTAATCGTGATGGTAGCCTAATTAGGAAAACAGCAGTCTTGGCCGTGTGATATTGCTTAACTGTATCAAGTTATAAAAACTCCACATTTTGAATTTTTACCGCAGTAAGTTTAACTCAGTTTCTTTTTGTGTGTGCTTCACTCATGTTTCCATTTTTCCTCGAGATGGTGTGCGAGCCTCAACAGTGCAACCTTGTTATCCTCAGTACATTACACAGCCTATTATGATCCACTATCGATCGCAACTAACACTAAATGTAATAAAATCATTCTCACATTTTTTTTTTTTTTTTTTCATTTGCCCCTTCAAAAAATCCACTTATCCCGGACTAATTGAAAAGCATTAGTGTTGAGCCCTGACATGTTAAACCAGCGTTAAATCCTGATTTATAATCAAGACGTTGTCTGACAAAAACACAATACACATAAGATAAAGACAGTTGCTGTGATTTACGTTATATGTACACGTAAAATGATCACTCCGGTTAGAAGCAATAGTATCTATTTTATTTGTTCTCTGACAGAGCGCACAGCCTCAACTGAATGCGAAACTGGTTCCGTGTGTGTATATCACACCAATGTACATATTTTACGACAGCAAATCAATTTTTTTTTTTTTTTTTTTTTTTTTTCTGTGCAAACCGAATGCAATGTTTTTGGAAAATTAACTGCATGTTAAATGCATTTAAATAAAAATGTATTATAATTTAAATTTATATTAAAATCAATTTGTTTAATTTTAGAGTGCTTTTAAATAGGACTTAAGTACATCTTTATATGTAATTTCATAATTGCTTCAATTATCGTTGAAATATGGTTAAAGTGCAGAATGTACTGACAAGCATTTATGGAACAAACAAAACAAAACATGATTTAAATACGTTTGTAACAATGAAGTTGCAGTTTAGTACATTTAAAATATCTTAACTCTAAATAACACTACAGTTAAAATTAAAATCCAAGTACTTTACATGTGCTTTAGTTTGCTAGTAACGCATAAAATACTTCTTTAAAGCATGATAAAATGTATTAAAACAATGATGTAACATGTAGCCTACTTAAAACTTTTAACTTGACTTTACAAAGTGCACTTTTTAAGAAACAATCATAAAAGTGCACGCTACTCTCTTTAAGTACACATAAGTGGCCTTTTTTTCATTAATCTACAGGATATATATATATATATATATATATATATATATATATATATATATATATATATATATATATACTTTTAATATTCAACTTAGTGCACTTCTTTTTCACAAGGGTTCACAGTGCATTCAGGGATTGCCTCCTCTACAAATGATATATTGCTACCTTCAAATTTGGCAGCATAATTATACTTTTAGAACAGTCTCAGAACACACCTGTGATGCCTTAAAATGCTCCCTCTGCAGGCAGCTCTTTTGGAACAGAGTGATTGTGTAATATCACATTGTTAAAAACATTAACATCTCTTGAGACAAATCCAATGTTTTATTGAGCTGCAGCCTTAAGGCTGACTAATATTTGTTGTCCAGAACTCCCATGGTGGCAGCTTACATCTATCTGATGAGAACTTAAACACAATAACAGAAGCTATTGCTGTGTTGGGCTAACGTTTGTGCTCTGCTAAACAAAATGTCCGACAGATGTCCATGTCATTCCATCTGCTGTTAATCCAAACAGCAGTTTGCTTTAAAAGCCCAGTCAACAGAAATATATAAACCCCGTCTCTGCTGTCCCAGCGGGAGAGGAGAGATAATTGTTTTTTTAGTGGCCACACTTGTGCTGATGAGGTAAATTTCCATGTGGTACCTCTCCGAAGTGAGAGAAGAGCAGACTGAGTGAATCTTTAACTAGATCAGTGATGATTTTAGTGGCCAGTCTAACACTCTTCCAGATGGTGGCGCTCACACTACACTTCTGATTAAACAGAGTTCCTGATAGATAGTTGTGTTGTTAGGGCAAGCAAACAATAGTTGAATCTCATGAAAATATATCCAGGTGACATTTCACCTCAAATCAACCTTAAACTTAAATAGACATTATACCTCACTACAACGATTCTTATTAGATTCTCATCATAAATAAAAAAAGTATGAGCTTGATGTCACAATGAAGGTTTTAATAGTCCTAAATGTATTTTTTGTTTAAAAGGCTATATATATATATATATATATATATATATATATATATATAGCAAAATATATAACAAAATTTAAATAATGAGTCAATACATCACCCGTCCTTCTTCCAAAAGTCTTACCCTGATTCACATTAGCTTTGTTTCCATCCAAAGTTGTGAATTTAACTTGTGCGCAAATGTGGAATATCATATAAAACATTTGCGAATAAAGCTCTGTTTCCATCCAGTGAGTCGAAGAGAACAAAATCGTCACTTCCTGATAAACTGGTGCTAAAAATCACTAAGAAAAATGGAAATGGCTGCAATAGAATAGTTTTTGTATATAATAAATGACGTGCCTCAGACGAAACACAATAAATGCTGTCATGTCATCTTGCATTCAGTTACCTGGTGTTTGTGAATGCAATCATGTGAGGCGCTTCTGGAAAGGAACTTTACTGAACCACTTTAACAACAGACTTTGCTTAAGCATTACAGAATGAACAAAACAGCATTAGATGTTGTGCAATGAGATCGGTCCACTGGTTGGTCCAGTTATGCCGCCCCATCGTCTTTTTTGATGTGCATCAAAGAATTTATTCAGTAAAAGTGTTTCCATCACAGTTTATGCGCAAGTTTTCGTTTGAGCGCAAAAGATTTTATGTGCATTTTTAGAATTTTATGCGCATCTTAGCGTTTCCATCCAGCGTTTTTTTCATGCAATATCCCAAAATGCGCATAAAAAATAGGTGGATGGAAACATAGCTAATGATAATCCTATTATAAGTGTTTATATTTTTGACCTGACTGGATGGTTTCAGTGGGAAATGGCGTACATACATCACTCACCCGTGCATATCCGTAAATAGAGAAAAGTGGCTCCGGCTACTTTGACATGCGTCTGGTATGGGATTAGAATAGGTTAGTCGTCACAACGAGTGAGAAAGGTTGACATGGACCAGCTAAATTTCAACCTCCGGGTTTAAATGCGAACAGAGGAGAGTCTGCTGGCAAAAAGAGAACTTGACAGAGCTTGTAATAAAATAAGAATCAACATTGGCTTGGAATAATAAAAGTTCCACTGCTCTCGAGTCGTGTGTCGCGCTCGTCTCTCATTAGCAATCACTCCAGCTGCTTTGTTTCTGCTCCTGTTAAAGGGATAGTTCACCCAAAAATGAAAATTTGATGTTTATCTCCTTACCCCCAGGGCATCCAAGATGTAGGTGACTTTGTTTCTTCAGTAGAACACAAATGATGATTTTTAACTCCAACCGCTGCCATCTGTCAGTCGTATAATGCATGTCAATGGTAACAAAATCTATGAGAGTAAAAAAAAACATGCACAGACAAATCCAAATTTAACCCTGCGGCTCATGAGGACACATTGATGTCCTAAGACATGAAACAATCTATTTGTGTGAGAAACCAAACAGTATTTATATTTTTTTTTTTTTACCTCTAATACACCACTATGTCCAACTGCCTTGAGCGCGCGCATCCGGTGCGTGAGGTGTGTACGCATCTGGCGTAGTTTAAACATGCCTGTAGTACAACAGCTGTTATACAAATGGAATTACATCAAAGCTTCATTTTATTTTGTTACTTTTCGTGAGGGCAGCTTTACAAATAAAAAGGACGCATACAAAGATCTTGTTCACCTCAGTTGGATGTGGAAAAACCATAGGCACAGCTGATGGTTTAAAGGATTAGTTCACTTTTAAATAAAATTTTCCTGATAATTTACTCACCCCCATGTCATCCAAGATGTTCATGTCTTTCTTTCGTCAGTCGCAAAGAAATGAAGGTTTTTGATGAAAACATTCCAGGATTATTCTCCTTATAGTGGACTTCAATGGCTTCCAAACGAAGGTCAAAGTTACAGTTTCAGTGCAGCTTCAAAGGGCTTTAAACGATACCAGACAAGGAATAAGGGTCTTATCTAGAGAAACGATCGGTCATTTTCAAAAAAAAACTGTTTATGCTTTATAAACACAAATTATCGGCTTGCACGTGCTTCCACTTTCCACATTCTTCAAAACGCTTACGCTGTATGTCCTACGCCTTCCCTATTCAACTTACGGAACGAATGCGGCGCCAGTTTAGTTTTTTCCGTAAGTTAAATAGGGAAGGCGTAGGACATACGGCTTAAGCTTGTTGAAGAATGCGGGAAGCAGAAGCACGTGCAAGGCAATAATATGTGTTTATAAAGCATATACAGTTGTATTTTTTTTTTTTAAATGACCAATCGTTTCTCTAGATAAGACTCTTATTCCTCGTCTGGTATCATTTAAAGCCCTTTGAAGCTGCACTGAAACTGTCATTTTGACCTTCAGCCGTTTGGTGCCCATTGAAGTCCTCTATAAGGAGAATAATCCTGGAATGTTTTCATCAAAAACCTTCATTTCTTTTCAACTGAGGAAAGAAAGACATGAACATCTTGGATGACATGGGGGTGAGTAAATTATCAGGAAAATTTTAATTTGAAAGTGAACTAATCCTTTAACTACATAATACCTGAGGAGAATGTTTTATTAATCTTGCAGTCATCATAAACATTTCAATTTGTAGTTTATTATATAATACAGTGCATAAACCTTTAATGCATTGTTCTGATGGCCCAGTCTTTCTTATATGGGCCAGCAGTTACCTCAAGAATATTATTCTATTGTTTTTCAGAAGCTTCATTCTGCTTTTGTGATGCACATCATCATCATGTAAAGTTACTGTCTGTTTCAGATTGAGTGCTGAAGTCACTGGTAGCTCTGGCAGAGTGTGATCTGGACAGACACGGAGGCTGTTCTCATTGAGTGCCAAGGCCCTGTTTTAATCATCTCAGACACCAGACATTCACATAATTTTGCTTTGTTAGAGTTGATGAAAAGCATATAAAAACAATCCAAATAAAACACTAAAAACGATGACACAGGCCTATTTAATTTGTTTACATGCACGTCACATTAACCAACATCAGAGAACAATGAACATGAAAGTGTTGTTGAATTATTGAAATACTAACTTTATTAATCTCAGCGGGACTTCAAGTAAATATTTTAGTTCAACAGAGTTTGGCTAACAAAAACGTTTGGGAATCCCTGCCCTAATGTTAAAGAGACCAGAAATGGTAGAATTGTATAATGAGAAGAAATACTTTTGAATAATATTTTCAAATCTTAAACATAATCAACACAACATTATGGATTATTAAATTTTGGATGATTTCATTTACCATTATAAAATGACCTGAAAGTTGGTTGTTTTTCAGTGCAACATATGGTCAAAGAACAGAAACAATGTATGCTTTATATATATATATATATATATATATATATATATATATATATATATATATATATATATATATATATATATATATATATATGTGTGTGTGTGTGTGTGTGTGTGTGTGTGTAAGAAATAATTAGTAATATAATATGTATTATTTCTCTAAATGGTATTTTACTCTTAACTACAACCTGTTTTTGTTAATGAAAACATGTGCTCTTTTGAGGGTCCATGTTAAAGGGATAGTTTATTAAAAATAAAAATTCTGATGCCCTCATCTTATTTCAAAGTTGTATGACTAATTTTTTCATTGGACATATTTTGAAAAACGTATTTCAAAATACAGTGTTTTTTTTCATACAATGGAAGTCAATAGGCACCTAAATTATTTTTACAGAATTTCTTCTTCACAAAAGAAAACATACTGGTTTCGAACGGGTGAGTAAATGATAACAAAATTTTCATTTTTGGATGGACTATACCTTTAATCTATTATAATCGATTAGTACTTGGAGACTAGTGATTCCCAAATAGGTGTGGAAAGATTTTGATGTTGCATTGTTAAAGCTTTAAAAAAAATAAAAATTTGTGACCAATACAAGTAAATGTGCAATTGTGTTACTTTAATTACAATTTGATATAATATCCAGTATAATATGAGAAAACAGGCAAAATGTGTGGTTTGGTGTTGATAAAGGAAGTTTGAGCCTTACTGACGTGGCTGTGGAGACTGGGAAACACTGGCTATAAAATAAATTAAGAATTACACAAATAATCACACCATATATATACATTTTATTAGGGCACAAATGTTTATTTCAGGCATTGTTGTTAACACTCTGCTGTCACCGAATGGCAAAAAGGTAGTACAGGCTACTAACCAAAATATTCAAATTAAATAAAAAACCTCACAAATGAAATAAAAAATAAATAAATAAAATATAAAGACATCAGATAGTAATAATCTGTACTAGCCTAGACGAGCAGGGGTTATTTGCTGATTGTTTGCTGTGTCTGTAATCAATCAGGCAAAACAGCACAGACGATTTATCATATTACACAATATATTCATTGTTTTGAAAAGTCAACTGTTGCAGTTAATGCTTAACTACGGAAGAGGATTAGGGCCAAGCAATAATAAAAAAATAAAACCATCTCGAGATTAAAGTTGTTACATTTCTAGAAAAAAGTCGTTAAATTTCAAGAATTTCAAAAGTCGAGATAAAATGTTGAGAATAAACTCATTAAATCATGAGAAAAAAGTTGTTAAATTACGAGAACAAATTCGTTAAATTATGATTTTTTCTCGTAATTTAATGACTTTATTCTCAACATTTTATCTCAACTTTTTACTAGAAATTTAACAACTTTAATCTCGAGATGGTTTTATTTTTTTATTATTGCTTGGCCCTAATCCTCTTCCGTACTTAACATTGAATCTTCATTACCATTTCAAAATAATCCATTAAACTAGTTCGATTTGAGCACTAATATTTTTCCATTCGTCTGCGTGTTGTCTCAAGGCCACGCCCACAACGGGGGAAATATCATTACTATTCACGTATACTCCACCCACTGGAACAGTTTTTCACAGGAACCGAATATTACACAACACCGGCGCTTGCGTAAACTACGGCAGAGCGCGTACACACCTCACGCACCGGATGCCGTGCGCGCACTCAAGGCAGTTGGACATATGTGTATTAGAGGTAAAAAATGATATAAATACTGTTCGTTTTCTTGCACAAACCGATCGTTTCGTGTCTTAGGACATCAATGTGTCGTCACGAGCCGCAGGGTTTAATTTGGATTTGTCTGTGCATGTTTTTTTTTACTCTAATAGATTTTTTTTTTACCATTGACACGCATTATAGGACTGACAGAGTGCAACAGTTGGGGTTAAAAATCATCATTTGTGTTCTACTGGAGAAACAAAGTCACCTACATCTTGGATGCCCTGGGGGTAAGCAGATAAACATCAAATTTTCATTTTGGGGTGAACTATCCCTTTAATAATCTTATGCATAAACGATTTCTGCCCGAGCCCCGTCCAGATTCTTCGGCTGTAGACATGAAGACAACACCTCCCGTGATTCCGTGAAATCAAGGTGTCATCAAGCTACGCCTTTGTTTTGAATAAGCGACCTCAAGCGGCAAAACATTTACATAGTGTGCCTTTGAAGCACCCAAGAGTGTCAGCAAAAACAACATGTAGCTTGCTAAATATTACCCTACTCTTATCAATTCTGGTGAAAAAAAACAAAACAAAAACAAACAAACAACAACAACAACAACAACAACAAAAACTCTATATTTGCAACTGTACAGTCAATTTTTTAAACACCATTGCTCTCATGTACACCATCTAGCGTTTCACATTCGAGTCCAGTAAATGGTGGAAATACAACATTTTTATTTTTTTCTGCTATTTAATGGCATTTGGCAAACTAATGTAAAGGCAATTTCTGCCTTTAACGGTCTCCATTTAAAGTTTCCATTTGCTCTCCATTTAATGTAATTGCTGTCAGGGAGGAGCAATTGAGAGTAATTATCTAGTTTAAGAGTAGTTAATCTGGTGCTGTGTGTTCACAAAATCAGTTGTGGTCTTGTGTTTACAGACGTATTTGTTGCTATTATTGCATTGAATCCATAGAAACAGCATGAAAACACAATGCACGACTAAAAGTGGTCTAATCTTGCACATTTAGTTTCTGTGTTCCCTGAACAGTCAACTTTACAGCCGCCTACTGTTACACTCATTTAAAAAAGAAAACAGGACTAAATCAAATGGTGACATGTGCGGAACTGCTTTATTGCAGCAGGCCTGAGGAGGAGAAATGCAGGGGTGATATTTCATTATCCTGTTACCCTTGGCACCGCGACATTGTGCTCCTTCTTCAGCAATGAACTCCACATCTGCAACTGATATGGCGGGTGCTTTTACAGAAGAATTCATGCTTTTTAAAGTGTCTCGTCTGTGAAACCGAAGAAACCCACGTTCACTTGACAAATAAATGAAACGGCTCTAAAATGCGAGGAATGTAAATGAAAAATTGTATGGACACCTGCAGAGTGATGATTGTGATTTTATTTTATTTTTTATTTTTTTAATGACAGTGTTGCGCATCCTTCAGAATTGATAAAGATCTAAATTCCCGTTTAGTTCCTGAATTTACATCCGAACTGAGGTGAGAAACAGGAAACAGAATTGTAATTTCAAATTAAATTGAAGGAAGTTTGTATACACTCTAAAAAATGCTGGGTTAAAAACAACCCAAGTTGGGTTGAAAATGGACAAACCCAGCAATTGGGTTGTTTTAACCCAGAGGTTGGGTTAAATGTTTGCCCAACGTGCTGGGTAGTTTTATTTAACTCAACTGTTGTATAAAAATGACTGTATTGCTTGCTTAAAATGAACCCAAAATATGCTGGAAATTAACATTTATTAATATGTTTAATAAATGAGCATTTATTAATAAGATAATGAATAATAAACAATAAACATTTATTAAATTGCTTATTTATAAATGTACACCTTTTGATTATTATTGTTGCCTCTAGTAATTATGTGTCTGATTTTTAATTTCTGACCTATTTTGGATTCATTTTAAGCCAGCATAGTCATTTTTAATCAGTAGTTGGGTTAAATAAAACTACCCAGCAGGTTGGGCAAACATTTAACCCAACCACTGGGTTAAAACAACCCAATTGCTGGGTTTGTCCATTTTCAACCCAACTTGGGTTGTTTTTAACCAAACATTTTTAGAGTGTACCTGCCGTAGTTTTAAGCTTAGTTTTTATGTTTAATAATTATGAATTACCCATTAACATGTTATTATACACACAACATATGAGATATTGACATACGGGATGTTGTAGATTCCAGACATCGAAATTAACATGTATTTCAATTAAATGTAATGAATTAACCTTTAGTTTTTGGACTATGCACATTCCCAGAATGCTCTAGTTTACAAAAGTAAAGGAAAAAGGAAGTAAGCTTACAAAGTGATCTGTTTTGCCTCTTTGAATATAGAAATCTTAGTGATTAAAAACAAAATCTACGTAACAGGAGATAAATAAGCAAAATTAGTTATGTGAATGCATTCAATTATGTTTTCTCAAAATAGACTTTCTTTGAAATGCAATAGAGTAAATTCCCTCTTCATTGTGATTCAAATTGAAATTAATCCTGTGGTGTTTGAAATAACTGAAAAGGCACAAATTCCCAAATTCTGATTTTTGCATAAGATTGCAGCTGAAACCATGCACAAAAAAAACACTTTAGTGCGCCCCCTTGTGGCAAACTGAGGCCTATATGACCTTTGATAATTAAGTATGTAGAAAGCGTTTTATTATTAAAGTTTTGGACATTTATAAACAATGTTCTAAATGGATAATTTTTCCTCATTTTATTCTTGTAGCAGCATGCTCATTTTTTTAACTGCAAACAGGTTTGATTTTCTCACAGGCACTTTCCACAGCCTAGACCCCTGGTGACCTGTTTATTTAGGTGTGCGCTGATTAGAAATTCTCATGCTGAGCTCCTTTCAGCACAGTGTGTATGGAACATAACAACTCTGCAATGCTCTAATGCACTTCCCTCTCTCTTTCTATCTATCTCCTTCATCAATTAATGTTGTTGTTAGAAAAGCATGTGTACTGCCACGAGCACAGATACTGTAGAAGCTAACACTAGAACGGTAACTTTTTTGTATGAATCTAACACATTATATGTGGCATTATTACACATCCCTAAACCCTAAAAAACAACCATCATAATACAACAGAATATAAATACATTTGTGATGTTCAAAATGTGGTTACTCTGTCAACTCCATCAGGTTACAACGCAGAAAATCAGCTTAAAACGTTTCATTCTCGATTCATTAATTTATTGGGTCATTCCGTGTCAAATCAAACAAATTTTTAAAAATTCCCTGGCTCAATTTTTTGATTTTGTTAATATTTTTTTTTTCTGTAGAAAGACAAACATTAATATTGATGAAAGAAAAAAAAAATATTAAATGTCACAGTTACTGAGTAATCCACTATTTTGTAGAGGGGGTCAAAATGACATTTTCACCCGAGATTTGGAGCCAAATTAGAGGGGTGTAAAAATGACTTTAGGAAGGTTTCAGCATGATTATTTTATTTTTACACAGAGATTGGTAGGTCTATTAGTAAAATCTGTTGACTTTAGCAATCTTTGTTTCATTATATGCCAGCAGTGACAGTTCAAAAATGGGCAAAAAGCACTTCTTGTGTTTTTTGCCTTAAGTTTGCATGCCTGTAACTCAACAAGTATTAAAGATATCTTAATATCCTTTTAGATTCTGGTTCTTAACAAACTTTCCTTTTAGTATCTTTATTTTAAAGGCCCTTGATGGTTCAATTCCAGAGATATGGAAATCTTAATGTGGCTCCATGAGTAAATTGGTAAAATGTAAAATGGTCAAAAGCAAATGTGGGTCACTTTGCATACAGCTGATACTTTTTTTTTTTTTTTTTTCTTTTAAAAAAGTATTGAAGATATTGAAGAATAAAAAATGTTGAAACTAGAAATGTATCTTGTTTTTTTCTATCAACTCAGTTGCATAAAGCATACCTGTCTGAGCATAAATATTCATTTGCCAATGTTTGCATGCCTATAACTTTAAAAGCATTCAAGATATCTTAATATCCTTCTAGATTCTCATTATTAATACACTTCCCTTTTGAAATCTTCATTGTGAATGCCCTATATAGATATGGGAATCTCAAAACAGCTCCATGTTCAAATTATTGAATTTAATCCCTTTTCAGAGATCGAAAACCAAATGTGCTTCATTATGCACAAAGCTGATTCTTGAATTTAAAGAGGAATGTCTGAATGTCTGAAGAACAAATACGTTATCTCGTTTCCCTCCATCAAAATAATTGCATAAAACATAACTCTCTGAGTAATCACTGAAAATTGTTAAATTTAGATACATTAACTTGCTCTCTATATTTGAGTCAGTTTTAGGGATATTTGGAAGATGGGATTTTGTTTGATTTAACAGCTTCTGAAGCTACCAAGAGTTTAAATATGCAAAATCGTAACTACGCGTTACTGCATTATTGAAATCCCTATATCTTTGAGATTGAACCATAGAAAGAAAAGTTTCATAAATCACAAATCACTTTTATTGTCACATCACCACAGCATGTGCCTTAGTACCATTACATACTTATACAGATGATATTGTGCAATATACATACATATCCACAGAGTATACTTACAGTTATCAATACACATATCATGTACACATTCTACATTATGTACACATATATACACACAATAATATACAAAGGTGTAGCAGATTATGCATAAGCTGGATACGCAAATGTCATGGATGTGCATTGGATTTTCATTGTTGAAAAGCGTGTCTGTCGTAGACGGTTATACTAACAACATCCAACACATAAAACAACAACAAAAAAACAAAACAAGTAAAGTGCAGAGTTTTCTCTGAGCTTGCAACACGGCTGCCATGCTCGGCGCCATCTTGTCTCATCTTAAGAACAAGAAGATATATTTAACACTTCATGAAGATAGATAGAGAGAGAGAGAGAGAGAAAGATTGTTTTCGTGTTTCCATGACCATGAGAACTTTTTGATAAACACAGTACAATTTCACTGTCTCCACTCATTAATTAAGAGAGCATTTAAAGGGGTTCCAGGAGGTCAGATCAGTGTTATTTCAAAGGGCCTTTTTGAATGTTTAGTCACCAGGCATCTGTTTTTGATAGCATCTTATTTAACAGAAATAGCTTGATCAGTGAAGACAGTTTTAATGTGCAGAGCTTAATGAGGGGGCGTAGCAGGAGCTCTTTCATGGCCATGCGGCGTTTACGGCCTGTGGCTGTAGTAATGATGCCTCTTCCTCTGGGCTGTGGCTGACATTTTTCATTGCTCTCTTTTATAGGTGCCATTGAGGCCTTTACCCCAAAGCTGGTGTTGGCTACTCAAGACCTACCCTGTTGGTAGCAGAACCCATTTGTTTTCAAATAAGCAACAATTGTGGACCCAAAATGGAGAACAAAACCTCAGGAATGAGTGAGGGCCTCCACGTGAACTGCAGTATGTCTGGAAGACACGGCTTCATCTTCACCTTCATTCCCGTTGTCTACGGATGCAATTTTGTCATTGGGATCATTGGTAATAGCATGGTGGTGGCTGTCATCTACCGCTACATGAAGCTCAAAACGGTAGCAAACGTGTTTGTGCTCAATCTAGCTATATCAGACCTCACCTTCCTTATCACGCTGCCGTTGTGGGCCGCTTTCACAGCCACGGGTTACCACTGGCCGTTCGGCACCTTTCTGTGCAAGGCAAGCGCCGGAATGGTCATCTTCAACCTCTACACTAGTATATTCTTCCTCACCGCTCTTAGCATCGACCGATATCTTGCTATCGTGCACCCGGTGCGCTCCAGACGGCAGCGCACGCTTCTCTACGCTAACCTGACGTGTGTACTCATATGGGTGTTTGCCTTGCTCCTCAGTGCACCTACTGCTCTAAGCAGGGACGTGTACGACATTGGGAACTCGACATTGTGCGCTGTGTTGCACCACAGTGAGCAGATACGCTTCCTAGTGACCCTTAGTGTGCTAAAAAGCGTTCTAGGTTTTCTTGTGCCTTTCCTTGTCATCATCACCTGCTATTGCCTTATCGGTCAGGCACTTCTGGGTTCCAGAGGTCTGTTGAGGAAAAGCGTTCGCTCTCGGGAGGACGAAACACTCCAGATGATAGCCGCTACTGTGTTAGCTTTCTTTGTTTGCTGGGCTCCTCACCAAGCTTTCCACTTCATGGAGCTGCTGGCCATGCTTGGCGTGGTGGAAAACTGCCAAACGCTGGATGTTATTGACACAGCCATGCCATTTACCATCTGCATCTCCTATTTAAACAGTTGTGTAAACCCCATTCTCTACGGCTTTGTTGGACAAAATTTTCGCAAGAATCTACTGAGGTTGCTAGGCTGTGAGTCTGGACAAACTCGCAGTCACTTTAGCATTAGCTCAAAGATGAATGTCCATTCCCATTGTACCTCTGGACTGCTCAACCTAACGAGCTCCAAGATCGATTCAGCATCTGCCGTTAAGACATCTTAGGTGGAAAAGTCATAGCTGAGATTCTGTATTTATCTGTGTTTTGGGATTTTAAGGTACTACAAGATACAACATACTTGGCCAGTATTGTTAAATTAAGTAGTTAGTAACAATCCTCAAATGTCTGTGCCATTAACAAAGATGTGTTATCCCGCAGATAGCCCCTTGTGGGGGAAAAAAAAAAAGTTGCATACATTAGCAAACATTTAAAAAGAATACTTATTACGGAAATAGTATATTTACTCTAAAAATACTGGGTTAAAAACATGGGTTGAAAATGGACAAACTCAACTATTGTTTAAAAATGACTATATGTCTGGCTTAAAAAGAACCCAAAAACAGGTTGGAAATTAAAAATCAGACACATGATTACTAGAGACAACAATAATCATCAAAATGTGAACATTTTAATTCAATAATTCAATAAATGTTTATTGTTTAATTATTATTCATTAAACTTATTTATAAATGTTAATTTATTAAACATTTTCCAATTCCAAAGACCTACTCAAAAATTCCAATTTCCAACATAATTTTGGTTCATTTTAAGCAAGCAATACAGTAATTTTTAAATAGTTGAGTTAAATAAAATAGATTTTATTTTATATATATATATATATATATATATATATACTCAAAAATTCCAGTTTTCAACATACTTTTGGTTCATTTTAAGCAAGCAATACAGTAATTTTTAAACAATAGTTGAGTTAAATAAAACAGATTTTATTATATATATATATATATATATATATATATATATATATATATATATATATATATATATATATTAAATATAATATTAAAACAACCCAATTACTGAGTTTGTCAATTTTTTTAACCCAGCATTTTTTTTAGAGAATAATTAAAGTGATAGTTAAAAAGAAATGAAAATTGTGGGGGGGAAAAAAAAAAAAAAAATGGATGAAGCTAGGTGCAATTTATACAGTGAAGACTATGCAGTGTTATTTTGCATTGGATTAGTCTACTTTATTCAATTTCTGTACCTGAAAACTACTGTTAGGCCCTGCTGAAAATCAGTTTATTTCATTTGTATCATTGTTCTACTGTATTTATTTGTGCTATTCCTGTAAATTTGTTTTTGTTTTTATTTTATTATTGAATTCTTACTTGTCTTTAATAACATTTTAAATTTATATCTAAAATTTCTGTGTCATAACTGGCTTTTAAAACATATTTATGGCCGGTAAATTTTCTGAAGTCACCGGCCATTGGAAGGTGTGGCAAAAAAGTTTGTTTTAGGCCCTGGTTATGACATTAATTTACTTCCTCAGCAAAATTCTCTTCAAATTGCTCCGTCATGATTGCAGTTGAACTGAAAGAGAAAACCGACCATTGAAAAAGACTACTCGTTTATGCTAATACCTGTTATGACAGTGAGAATTCAGCACTTGCATTGTGTAGATGCAGTCTGACACATATATTTAATTTTTTTTATGTTTGTTTGTTTGTTTTCCAGTCATATTCCCCAAGGTGGTGAACTTTAAAGGCATAGACAAATGAGTAACACACCATTAACATTTTATAAACTAACAAGAAACTCTGATTAATGAGAGGTATGAAAAAAATAGTAGTTACTGATTAGCTAATAGTGAACTACCACATTCAGCTGAGCACTATTACTTACTAATTTGTTAATCAGAGTTTCTTGTTAATAATAGTTACTAGAGTGTTAATAGTTCATTACTCATTCGTTCCTGTGTAGTTATTCATTAATGAAGGAATGGTATTCTAAAGTGTTACAGATTTAATTTAAGCTTTTGTTCACTCTTTATGTCCTCTTCATGTGTGTTCTGAAGATGAATGGGAACAACATGACTGTGAGTAACTGATGACTTTTTTTTTTTTTTTTTTCTCACTTTTGGGTGAACTAACCATTTAAGTGATCTGGAAACTTGACAATATTGTAAACCATATTACCAATATTGTTTCCCGATTGTTTTATTTGTGTTCATGCAAAAACGATCATTTATTTTCACAACAAAATACCAAATCCGCAAATTAAAATAACTAACTAACTAACTAATAAATAAGTAATATAAAAGGTATTGCATATTGCAAAAATTATGTACAGATGATACCGTATATATATATATATATCTTGGTCACTCTGCTTATTTCTTTGCTTTAAACAAGGTCTATATCTTTAAAACCATAGATAGATGTAAATAAAGCTATATGTATTTAGCATATTTAGGACTGTGCAGTACAACTGTAATGTGGGATGTTAAATATTATATTTGAGGTCCCACATTATATTAAGTGTCATTAACTATTTACTAACATCAGAATTATTCATTTGATACAATGCACTTGTTGTGTATATACATGTTTTTACATTGTACTCATATTTCAAAGTATGTACAGCTGTAATTAATTTCTGTATTTACAGTTATAATTACACTGTTTTCACTTTTCTTACCCCTTAACCCACCCTTAAATCTAACTATACCACCAAACCTGCCCCTAACTTTACCTGTATTCCACCTCAATAGCAGCAAAAGTGCTTTGTAATATGAGCACAATAAGTACATTGTAAGGAATAATCCATGGCTAGCTGTGCATTAAACAATTGTAATGCATGACGTGGAGGCAAAGAACCGTCACAAGCATTTTTTTTTTTTTTTTTTTGATAAGTATATAAATTGATAAAAGTTGTAAGGTAATTCTATGAGATATGAATGTGAAAACTGTACACTGAACACACACACACACACACACACACACACACACACACACACACAAAATAATTAGTTTTAGATTGTCTGTTGAATGTTTTTTTTTTTTATAATATATTTTCTGATGTTGTAACATTACATAAAAAATGTAAAAAAATAATGTTTTGTACATTTCTTTCTTTTTCCTCTCTCTGTCTCTCTCTTTTTTTTTTTTTTTTTTTTTTTTTTTTAATATGTACATTCCATGGAAATATTTTGTACTCATTATGTACAATGAACATTTAACAGCAGTACATATAGTATAGTCTGTGTTTGGGACTCGTGCAGTTAAATAAAATTATTATTTTTTTAAATGATGGTCTCCTGTTAAGGTTTTCTTTTCTTAGTGAACATTTAGGCGTCAGCCTTTTAACAGGTTAATGATTGAAAAAGTGCATTTTTGAAGCTGTTGTCACCTCAAATCATAGCTAAAAATATCTTTAACACCATGTGCAACAGGTGAATAATAAATGATGCATATGAAGGCATTCTGGAGGTCAGGATTGGGCGGCCCTTGAAGGCCCAGGATTATAAAAAGAGATCTGTGTGCGGAGCATAACCATACAGGCAAAATGAAGGTCCTTTTGCTCTTGGGATTGGTGGCTGTTGCTCTCTGTGAGCCTACAAAATTTGTGGGGTAAATTTTTAAACATTTTTCTCTGTTGAACCAAAAAAATTACACTATGTGGAGCTAATATCTAAGATGGTAAAGAATATCTTTCTTCACACTTTTCTAGAGATAAAGTCCTACGTCTGAAACCTTTAAATGACGAACATGTGACAATCATCAGGGAACTGGGCCAAAAAGTCAAGGTAAAATTTAAACTCTTTTAAAATATTTATTTACTCATATTTGGTACAGAAGCCCTGAAGAGCGCGCGTGTGTGTGTAAAAATTGTATGTTTTTGTCCATAAAAAAATCTGGTAATAAACAATGACCATGTAGGACCAACCTTGGCCACCAGGTGGCACTATCAGCAAGCATGAATTCTAATGCTTAAAAGGCGATTTTTTGTTACTTTATCTGTTGATTTATTGTTGAATAATATAATTAATTACAAGAACCTTTTGCTAATCTAAATTAAGACAAAATTCTATGTAATGTTGCAGTGTCTTCTAATACAGCATATCTCTCAATGAAATTAATTTACCTCAGGCTACAAGTAATGGTATCAATATTCCCATTGATGAAGATCATTAAACAACTAGAAATAACTCCACTTGTCAAAAAATACTATATAGATAGAAAAACATACAGAGAGAGAGACAGAGAGCAAAAAATAGAAAATTACAGGGATTTTGGTAACACTTTATTTCGATAGTCCACTTTAGACATTCTACTAACTACAAGTAGTTTCAGGTACATCAACTTATTCTACTAACCCAAAACTTAAAAACAGTCTACTAATACTCTAATGACTGTTGGTTGATATGTAGTTGCAAAGTTACTTGTAGTTAGTAGAATGTCTGGTGACATTTTATTTTAAGGTGACATAGTTACATGTTATTACATGTACTTACTATAGTAATAACAGTACATTATGCATAATTACAAGTAACTAACCCTAAACCAAACCCTAACTGTAACTCCCTATATTAAGTACATGTAGTTAATTAATATTACTTACTTATTTGAGTAAGTACAATGAAACTATGTCACCTTAAAATAAAGTGTAACTGAATGTCTAAAGTGGACCATGGAAATAATTTAATTTAATTTAATTTAATTTAATTTTAAGACACAACAATACTTTATTCACCTTGCAGTTTTAGAGCTTCTGGAATTTTGAGATCAACAGACTGTATAAAATTCTAATATCGATTCTAAAGTCCTCTATGGCCATTTTATTATTACAGATGGGAGCTAACCATCTTCACAATATGGCAGCAATTTACTTGTGTAAAAAAAAAAAAAAAAATAAAATAGCATGCAGTATCAAAAAATATCTGGACACTAAATGCCATATTAAACCAATTATTACTGAGAAATGTTACATACATGTTTAATAAACTATGCACTTTTTGCTTGAAATAATTTTGAATGGTATTTGTTTTAAACAATGTCTCTGGGGGCCTATCATACACCAGACGCAATGTGACTCCAGGTGCGATGAAAGTGTTTTTTGCTAGTTTCAGCTCGACACAGTTATCATTTTCACGTCCAGTGCCACGTTGTTTAAACAGCAAATGCGCTCGCACCCATCTGTTCACCCGTGGGCCTGCTGGTCTAAAAACGTGGTGTGTTCAGGTGCACTGTTGGCGTGTTGCTATTTTGAAAACGACTGCGCCATTGACCAACTGAAACCTGGTCTAAAGTTAATGCCGCTGTTTTTTTTTTTTTTAAGTAATATGCGCCTACAGTCGTTCTGCTTGTGTAAATAGTGAATCCGCCATGGTGCAAGTGAAGCTGGCTTTTAAATGAAATGGGAGATGAGAGTCTGATTGGTTTATTGCACATTACACCCAAAACACACCCATGACTCATTAGGAAAGTAGGGACAACACTTTTGGACCATGCACCTGGCACACCAACCATTTTTCCTGCCGTTAAACTAGCAAAAGTGGATTCGGACATGCCCTAAGTGCACCTCTGCCATGTGTTTCAGACCATGTGCTTAGATTGTTAAAATAGGGCCCTAGTAGCCTAGTTGGATTTCATCAGGACACATGGTTGCACATCCACAATTTCAGTAAATGTACATGCTGCACCCCCTGCAGGTGGATTTCTGGAGGCCTGACAGTTCTGACCTTGTGAGCACTGGCATGAATGTTGACATTCATGTTCCTGCAGCCGGGCTTGACATGGTCTTCACCATTTTACAGCAGAGTGGCATGGAAGCTAAGTAAGTATTTCACAAACACGTATGTTGCGTTAGACTGTGAAATGAACAACACAGGCTCATGCCTGGCACTTATATTATGGTTCAGAATGTGTAACAACATACATAACATGGTACTCTAAAGTACTGTACTTCATAGAAAGCCATGTTAGATTCCCCTCCCAAAATAAGGTAATTATTGATATTCTTAGAATTTATTAGCTGGTGTAAAGCTTTAAAATAACTCATTGTCTTTGCAGGGTCATGTTTGAAGATCTTCAGGAGGCTGTGGAGGCCCAGATGGACAACATGAGGGTGACAAAAGCCCATGACTACACAAAGTACAACAGCTGGGCGACGGTATGACTGCCAGTGCACTCATAATTCCCCTTAAACTTTTATTCATTTATTTATTTATTTTCCATTCCAGTCGTGTAATTCGTTTTTTTGTTTTTTTCTCACCTTCAGATTAATGACTGGGCAGTTTCCATCAGCTCTGCCAATGCTAACCTGATCAGCAGGCAGGTGATCGGGAACACGTATGAGGGACGCCCCATGCACCTTCTGAAGGTAAAGTCCTGGTAAATCAGCTTACAGAACTCTGTATACCCTTGGGAAAAGTAGTGCAGAGCATACTTTTAAAAAGAGTACTTATTACAGAAATAATACACTTTAAAATAATACACATAAGTGTGAATTGAATGTAATGAAAATGCATATTATGGCAAGTATAGTTATTATATATATTTTTATATATACCTTTATTTTAAGGTGTCTTTGTTACACTGTAATTACATTTAAGTACTCAGTAATATTAAGTAACTACATGTACTTCCTATAGGGTTAGGATTAGGGTTTGGTTTGGTTTAGGGTTAGTTGCATGTAATTATGCATAATCTATAGTTATTACTATAGTAACTGCATGTAATATATGTAACAATGGCACTGTAAAATAAAGTGTTACCACACACATTTTAGATTTAAAGTACACATTGAGTACAATTAAGCTTACTTGTTTTTCACAAGGGTATGATCAACTCAGCATCTATCACAGTGTATAGGAAATTTTCTTAAGTGATGGACTGACCAATGTATTGGCCAGATATATTAATTGGCTGATATATGACAATTTTGAGATTATCTGCATTGGTTACCAATACAATAGCATTGTTCAACTCAATACTAAATATGGTTGTTTTAACAATAAAACACTTGAAATTTTCCTCTGACAGATTGGAAAGAAGACAGGCTCTGCTAAGCCAGCTGTCTTCATGGACTGTGGCTTTCATGCCAGAGAATGGATCACTCATGCTTTCTGTCAGTGGTTCGTAAATGAGGTACAAGATAAACAATTTCTTTCTTTTTTTATTTTTTTTTTTTTTTATTAATGTCTTTCATTCAAGAAATCTATCAATCTAAACTTAATTTTACTCATGATCAGGCTGTCTCCACCTATGGAAGTGATCCTGAGATGACCAACCTTCTGGATAGAATGGATTTCTTTGTTCTGCCTGTCTTCAACATTGATGGCTATGAATACACCTGGACCAAGGTTCATGACATTTGTATTGCCAAAATATATTATTCATATTGTACAGTATATTGAAATATGTTCTTAAAATAATGTTTTGATCTAAATTCTCATCCTTAAAAGCACTTTAAGTTTTTCTTTAGCGAGCGTTAGCATTGCTATTCTTCCTGCATTGCCTACTTATAGTACAGATATTTTTTATAGAATACAGTCTTCATGTAAGTGACTCAGATGACTCATCATAAACCTTTTAAATTGGCATAAAAACTACTGAACGCTCCTTTAAAAGCTTGTAGACAGATATAGCCTATATTACCCATACTTCAATTTGTATTACTTAATTTCATATTTGTATTGTTTCATATTATTTCTCTCTATTAATTCTAAAATGTGGAGGGAAAGTAACAATAAAGAACCAGTGGGTGTGTCCAAACGATCGATTTTGACTTTAATATATAGAGTAGAGTGAAAAACAATGATCTGAAAATTCTTGTTTTGATCACACAGGACAGGATGTGGAGAAAGACTAGATCCAGGAAAAGTGGCACCAGCTGTATTGGTGCTGACCCCAACAGAAACTTTGATGCTGGATGGTGCAGTGAGTACATGCTTCCTATTAAATCTATTGTGATAAACTAATACTATCAGAAATCAAGTCAAATGTCAAGTCGCACAACATTGCTTAACGAGCAAGGCTTCCTTGGTCTACCATTTTCACCACTGGTTGATCACCAGCCTAAGGTTTGTTGGTGAAAAACAACGCCATGCCAGCTAGACCTGCACCAAACCAGACAAACCACACTGAGATGAACTTTTCCGCAGGGATTTTTAAATTAAGTTTGTTTGAAATCTGATAATATGGAATAATTTAGGAGTCTTGGACAGTGTTCTATAATTAGAGTAACATATCAGGGCATATTACCTTGTAATTTATTAAATATGTTCGGGTTATTTTCCAGTAAACACACAGCTAAAGTAGTTCCAGGCAGGTCTTGACCGCATTACAGATCCATATCACTTCGCCAAATAATTTCAGTTATTTTAAATAGGGCTGCACAACGATTAATCGTGATTAATCGTTTGCAAAATAAAAGTCTGTGTTTACGTAATATATGTGTGTGTTCTTTGTATATTAATTATGTATATAAAAATACATGCACATACATGTATATATTTAAGAAAAAAAATGATATTTATATATAAAATATTTATATTTATATGTAATCTAAAATATATAAATATGTATATTTATTTATACATGTATATATTTTTTAAATTTATACATGTATGTGCATGTATTTATATATACATAATTATTATACACAGAACACACACATATATATTACGTAAACACAGACTTTTATTTTGCAAACGATTAATCGTGATTTTGTAACAGCCTACAAAAGCAAATGAACCCAAACCAACACAGATACACTAACCAACAAGCAAATAAATATAACAAATATTTCCATGACAAACTTTAAATGAAATTAGGTTTCATTATCTATATAAATCATTATCTTTCTTTCACTCTCTACATTATTCTACATGCACAGAACTTCACAGTTTACAATCAATCAAGTGTTTATATGTCCTATCGAACAGATTACAAAAGGTTTAAACCACCCCTTATATGAAATTTCAATAAGATGTGGCCATTTCACTCAGATTGACGTGGTTACATGCAACTTTTTTTTCCCCCTGACTGTGCTATTAAAAACAGATTATTAGGTAATTTGTAAACGCAGCTAGTGTTAATATTTGAAATCCACCCAAACAAACACACCCCTCCCTTCATTGCTCCACCCCAAAATGTACGAACACGCAATGCAAAAGTGGATGTCTCTTTATCATAGCTGAAGCAAAGCAAAATAATGCTTTGGGGAAAATAAAGCAAAGACAGTGAGCAAACAAAAAGAAAGAACAATTAATGAACGTACATTACGCAAGTTTGTTGTCAGCCGCCAGCAGCACACCAGCTCCAGACAAACAATTTCACTCCTGTTACTATAGCTAACATTACAACAACAGCATTTCTTGGTTATGTGAAACATAACAAAACCAATTTTACTCAAGTATGGAGCAGAGTTAAAACAACCTCAGCATCTGTTTTCAGGCCTCCCGCTCAGGTCTCTTCAGTGCTGGAGAGCTTTTCTAATATTCTGTAAACATCTTCTTGCTCATAACCCTTCTATTTTCCAGTGATATTCTTCTTTTGTAATGTCTCTCAGCCATTTCTCTTTCTACAGTCTTTCTTCAAATCTCCTGCTTGCTCACTCTGTCTCCTCCCCCATCATGAGTGGACACGCCCCCTACTGCTGATTGGCTACAAGTGTGTTGTGGTGCTCTGTCCGAACCGCATTTCTCAGAAATCACTTCCTGCATCTTTATGTCTCTGTTACTAGCTCTAAATGACATTTTGAAATAAGCAACAGAGCTTTGGGATGAGATATGTAAGAAATTAGTGCATTTTCAGGACAAAACCTGACAAATATATTGAAATAAAACATCTGAACAATGTCTTGATGCGTGGTAACCATAGTAAAAGCGGAATAACTGACTCTAGGCCATTGGATTATTAGAAACCACCTTGGGTGTACATTATTTTTCCAATAATTCAATGTTTGTTGTCAATTACTCCTTACGCGCTATATGCTGTTCACTTTCCAGCCACTGGAGCTTCCAGCAACCCTTGCAGTGACACCTATTGTGGAAGCAGCCCAGAATCTGAGATTGAGTCCAAGAATTTGGCCAACTTCATCCGCACCAACAAGTCTATCATCAAGGCCTACCTGACTGTCCACTCATATTCCCAGCTGCTCCTCTTCCCATATTCCTACAAATATGGCCTGGCTGCTGACCACTCAGAGCTGGTACCTGCTCATAAACACATACATTGTAGCACACTACAGAAATGTCCATTGCATTTTCATATATTTGAGCTTCTTAGAGTCAGTAGCCCCTCACTGCAGAACACTAGAGATCCAGGGGGCGGAGTCGGGTAGGTTAAGGGATATGTAAAGTGGGAGGAGTTGGATCCAGATCCAGGGGGTGGAGATTGATAGATAGATCTAGATCCAACCCAACCCCCTGGATCTCGAGTGTTCTGCAGTGAGGGCAATCTCCTTAGAGTGGTAAATCTGGCACAACTCTGTGTATTGACTTGTACTTTGTCTTTTTTTTGGCAGCTGAGTGTGTCTCAGGGAGCTATTGCGGCTTTACGCAGCCTGTACGGAACCAGATACACTAGCGGTCCTGGTGCTACGACCATCTGTGAGTAAAATGAGTCCAAGATAAAAGCTCTGATCCTAAAGATATGAAGAGAGCTGCCTGCTTCCCTCTAGGCATCTATCTAACACAAATGCACATTGGTCTAGGCATCTTTTAACTTGAATGGAACCTCACCAATCACAATTGGTTTCAGAGCCATTTTGCAGGTTGTGAGCAGGTTTTTGCTGATTTGTGCTTCCTTAAACCTGACCCTTCTCGTTGCAGACCCTGCTGCTGGTGGCTCTGATGACTGGGCTTATGACCTGGGAGTGAAGTACTCGTACACCTTCGAGCTGCGCGACGAAGGTCGTTATGGTTTCCTGCTGCCCGAGTCCCAGATCAAGCCCACTTGTGAGGAGACCATGCTGGCTGTCAAATACATCACTAGCTATGTGCTCAACAACCTGTACTGAGATGGAACTGTCTGAATAAATACATCAGGGTTTGTTTCTTATAAAATACCGTGATCAGTAAAGCAATAAAACACCAAAGTCTGTTTGTTGAATGATATCTGATGTATGAGACGTCCATAAGATAGAAGCAATTAGTAACTATTTATACTATCCAAAAATGTACAGTGGTCCCAAAGAGTATTTGGACACTTTTTCACACTTGTCTGAATGTAATTGCATTATGTGGAAAAAAAATAAAAATAAATTCAAAAGTGGCATCTGCAAACAAATAGGGTTAGACCTTTTCTCAGAAATAACTGAGTCATTTTGGCAGGTGCTTTTAACTGATATTTTAGTGGATGTATGAAGTCAGTTCTCCTCAAGTTCTCTGAGGTCCCGAGGAACCACAATTCAGATCATGGGGAGAGTGGGGTAAGATGAGCCATTTTTTACTTATGTGGTCCTCAAGATAAGGGAAAATAAGGCAGAAGTACAATGAAAATATTTAAAGCAATTTCAGGATGTTTCCTATCATTTTAAATGATCAAAGGGTTCTAAAATATGGCTTCTTGTAAAACAAGTGTTCATTTGGCTCAATTTACCCCAGGTTAGGGGTAAGTTGATCCAAGTCAGTAGGTGGGTGTAAACTGATCATCTAACTGAATCTGAATCAAACCCATGTGAAATTTTAAAGATAATTTACCTCTTTTAAATACTAATTTAATAATCACATTTCCTTTTACAAATAGTCATATTTCTTTTTTTAAAGCTAACTTAAACAACATAAAAGCAACCAAATGAAGTTGAAATTTCAGTATGTTTAATTGATTGCATTTCTGAAACAATATGTTGAACATCAAAGTTGAAACCTTCCCATAAACAGACTAAACAGAGAGTAAAATTAAATAAAAAACTAAATAAGAATGAATAAATGTCACTGAAACTAATAAACATTTTAGTCAAAAGGTTCTTGACATGGTAGTATTTTCTGCAATGTTGAACATGTTAGGCCATTAGAGACTACAGGTGGAAAGATATAAATGATTAAACATCCTCTGGTTCGTATCAGAGAAGGATTTGGTGTACTTGTACACTATTGCTATCAAATAAACTCGAAAATAAAGATAAACTAAACCAGTTGCGTAATAATACATTGAAATAACACCAGTTTATACTTCAGATTCAACTTAAATTCAGTGCCTTATGGTGGGGTAAGTTAAAACGCTGGCTCAATTTACCCCACAACATTTGGCTCACTTTGCCCCATAGCTGCCAATTTGGGAAAAGCTAGCTAGCTTAACAATTCAGAATAATATTTAGCTAAATGACTTGCATGGTTTTATAGGTTGCTAAATCACCAATATTTATCATACATATTTTTAGACCAGGACAAATTTGCTTTGATTAAACAGCCATTACATCTGTTATGTTAAAATTTCACTTTGACAAGCCAAAAACAGTTTTTAAAGTAAATAAGTGACTTCCACTCCTTCCATGTGCTTCTCCTTTTCACAGTCTGGCAGAAATGATGGGTGGTTCTAAAATATATGGTCACATGACAATAAAATGGTGTGGTTGCCAAGATACAGGGGGTGGGTCAACTTACCCACTGGCTCATCTTACCCCACTCTCCCCTACAGCATGAACATGATCCACTAACAATTGGTCTTAATTTTGATACATCTGTTGTGTTATAATTTGAAACCTAACAAACTTATTTTTTTTCTAAATGGTTTGCTTGAAAAGTGTGTTTGTGCCACTGATCTATAAGATGCTATATTTAGATAAGTGGGTTGTGCTATATTTATCCAAAATAAATTGCACTTGGTTTGACATTGTTATATAATGAAAATACATTTAAACATTTTTAGTGTGGCTTGAGAGTCCGAGTATTTTCAGGGCTGTTTATACACTAGTAAACTGTAATTCTGCTCCACAATTCAATGCCCCACTTTTCTGTAGTGCCACATATTATATATGGCAGATAGATAATCTATTACATAGCATAAAAAGAAAATGGCCCTTTGGTACCTTAGTTGAGAGTGAATACTGAGGGGAGAACAGTCCGATTCAGGACAGTTTTTAGAAGTCTCACCACTTGATGTCTCCCTTTCACAACAATCATATTAAGGAGAATATCGCCCCCTAATGGAGAAGTTCATTTCCGTCACTGCTATTTGACACATGGACTGCATCTGAAATTGCATACTTCCCTACTATATAGTAGGCGAAAAACAGCACGCGACAAAAGAAGTGTGTCTAAATTCATGAGAGCAGGCAAAAAAAGTACCCGGATGATCTACTTCTTCTGGCTAGATCCTGAAGTGTGCATATGATGGACACTTTACTATCCCATGAGGCCATTTGTAAATGGCGGTGATGTGATGCAACTGACGGTGGAAGGTCATGTGATAAGGGCAACATGGCGAATGTAGTACATTCTATATAGAACGTCGTGAAGTAATTACTTATTCAAAATAAGTACCTACTTAAGATTCTATGTGATTTCGGACGCAGCCGTGCTAATCAAGCTAGAAGACTGTCTGAAAGCAGTTTCAGGTTACTATGAAAGCACATTTTTATTGAAACTGGTTTAGGCCCAATATGAAAAGCGGTTTAGAAAATGGATGGATAGTTTTAGGCTGCCTCTCAAGGGACCATAACATAACGTCTTCTTTATGTTTAAAACCTTTAAATTTAACTGAGTGCATGAAGCAATGCAAACAGCATGACAGTATGCACACAGTACCCTTGAACAGAGTTTTCATCAGCTGTCTCTCCTTAGGAACTTAAATCACAGAATGACTGAACTTGTGGACTTGCACCAAAGAGTGAAGAGTCTTTCAAATGTAAAATCTTGGAACATGATGACTTTAATGGGTGCTACTCTCTCTAATATGACATTGTTTTGTTGATGAATGAGTTTGGTACTCGTTAATGTTTTGCTCCAATACATCACCATCACTTGCACATCACCAACCAGTTTTCTCACAATCACAATCACGGTCACCATGGCGGTCAAAAGAGATTAAAGGAAATGTTGTTATTTAATGAAGGTTCATTAGGGCCAAACTACATTGTATCTTTGAAACATTCATTTTCTGTGAAGCTGTTTTAAAATTGTATGCTCTGCATAGCATATAATTTAATAAGGTCAGAAAAAAATGGAAATTAATTTAAGAAGGCAAGAACTGAGGCAGCTGGCCAGATCACATTACCGGGGAGCGAATGTTGTTTCCTGTGTTCTTTCTCCAGTGGGTGCTTGATGGCTTAGGCCTTCTTTAAATATATCAGTTTTAAGGATCCATTTTCAGATTTCATGCTAAAATTCTTTTACCTTTTGTCATTGGGCAAACATAATTTAAATGCACAGGTCTTGTAAGATACGACTCTATATGACTCTGTCGCCATCTAGTGTTCCTATCTACCATTTCCAGGAATGTCCATCCAAACCAGTGCTGAGTTAAAGGGGTCATGCCTATTGTTCTTTGAGGTCCACTTATAATGGGTGCAATATTTTTACATCAAAAACATCCTAATTTAGAAATAAGGCTATTTTCTATCCTGTTTTTGACTCTCTCTTTGAAACACATTTTGATGTAGGCGTGCTGTAGTTACGCGAGGATCAAGGTTATATCCGCGGGTCTGGTCGAGGGCTGGGTATGTGGTATGTAACGGCTGTGAAGAACTGTATTTATGACAATAAAGTAACAAAGCCTTTATCCAGACTGCTTATGCTGAATGTATTACAACCTATGGTATGCAGAGGGGTAATCGCTGGCAAGTGAGCAAAAACGAGAGCTGTATTTCATTCAGATAAAGTACCTTGTACCTGCATACAGATCTACATTATGAAATAATCATTCCTCATAGTAACACAGCTTGTTTTATTAAGTTAGTAGTTATAAATACAATTAAAGTGTGAGAATTAAACTGCACAAGTCACATTAGCAGTGTTGTGAAATTAATGAATGCATAATAATCATGATAATCGTGAAACCGTGATTATTCCTCAGACTCATCAATCATTGCATCCCTAACAATCATTTTTATTTTCACCTATGTCGAACTGTCTTGTTTAAAAATGAATCTGAAGTAAAATTAAGTGAATAAATTAACAGTGTCTTACTGACGTGATCTGGAACTTTGTTAAAAATAAAGTTCGTCCAGGTTTAGGATCACAAGGAAAGCAATGCAATGACTGTGTTTTTCTACAAATTGCCACTGCAAAATGTATTATAATCCTCAGAGCATCTCTATCATTGTGTTGCTCGACTAATCCTGTGTTTGCTCTTTTGTATTTATTACTACATGGCATGCGCAAATCGGTGGGCGAGGCTAAAGAGGCAATGATGTAGAAGTGGGCGTTGCTTTTCTACTGCAGAGGTGGTCTTTCGTTGCACTATCACATCATACTGTGACAAATTCAGAAACCAGTCATTTTGGGTCATTATTTTCAATAAATGCTGACTAACAAGGAAGCTTTGAGTTCTGAAACATATAGGCTATTTTTATAGTACAATGCTCTCGTGTATGTTTCCCCGCCATTGCCAGAATTTTCTGGCTTTCTGCGTTTTCATTGTTATATGGTAGCAGGCGCTATTATGCATCTTTTGAAAGAGTACAGAATCTAAAATGTTTTGTTGTTGTTGTTTTGTTTAACCTATTTGTGCCCAATTTTTTTCTAAATGGTTTCATGCATATAGTTGTGTTAATAGTGTCCCATGTGAACATGTTCTGCATTTATTTTCCCCATTTTTTTTTTTTTTTTTTTTTTTTTTTTCTTAAAAATTGTATTTGAATGTGCGACAACTATAGTTGTCGGTGGGCAAATATGTTGTAAGCACCCTTTCATGGTCAAATCTGAATAGGAGGAGAACATTTGGCATCTAACTCAAAATAACTGCTTTCAACAGATTAATCTCTATTCATAAACACATTTATTATGTATAAAAGTTGAAGAACATTTCATTCAAACCCAAAAAAGCTGCATCTAGCTTATAACCTCTTGAATATGAAAACACAACAAATCCATTTGTTTTTAAAGTGGCGGAACACAGTGCAGAACAAAGCACAGCCTATTGAGTTGCCCCAATAGGGCATTGTGAATCAAAAAGTTAAATGAAAATAAATAAATAAAAATAAATAGAATGAAGAAATTTTGCATCTATATGTGACCACAAGACCAGTTATAAGTCCCATGGGTATATTTGTAGTAATAGCCAACAAAACATTGTATGGGTCAAAATTATCGATTTTTCTTTTATTCCCAAAATCATTAGGAAAGATCATGTTCCATGAAGATATTTTGTAAATTTCCTACCATAAATATATATATATATATATATATATATATATATATATATATATATATATATATATATATATAAAAAATGTATTTTTGTGAGTGGATATGCATTGCTAAGGACTTCATTTGGACAACTTTAAAGGTGATTTTCTCAATATTTAGATTTTTTTTTTTTTTTTTTTTTTTGCACCTTTAGATTCCAGATTGTATCTCAGCCAAATATTGTCCTATCCTAACAACTACATCAATGGAAAGATTATTTATTCAGCATTCAGATGATGTATAAATCTCAATTAAAAAAAAAAACAAAACAAAAAAAAAAAAAACATGACCATTATTATTGGTTTTGTGGTCCAGGGTCACATATAACAAATAGATACATTTATAAATAACAGTGCATACAGACAATTTCTTTCAAAAGACATCCGGAATATGAAGTTATGTCATATGTGTCCTCCCTGCTCCCCTTTTCTATCTCTCTTGGGTAGAGTTTTAATGGTTTGCATTAATTTTTTGAAGCACTCAACATGCAAGGCAACACTGCATTTCTCACATGCAAAGGAAGTGCGTCCATCAATATCAAATTAAGCTGTACAGCAGAGATGTAAGTTAAAGGGTTAAGTTATGTTCTAGGTAGGATATTATGAAAGAAAAAACACTAAACAAGATCAATAACCTTGACTTAATACGCTATTAACACAGTATACCCCATTTCCCCATGATATATGTACTTAAAAGTCATTGGCCCACCGGCAACTATAGTTGCCGCTTGCACTTTTGACAAAGTGTACAAAAACTATAGATCTCTTGTAAGATTTGTTTTGTTTGGATGATTCTAGAGACCTTCATGATTATATATATATATATATATATATATATATATATATATATATATATATATTTATTTTTATTTTTATTTTTTTTTACTTATTATGTCAACAAAATAATACTTATTAGTAACATGAAGATGATGTTTCTTTGGGAGAGTTTGCCTTCGCCATGCTTCCTGGAAGTAGGGGTTGGAAGTTGACAGCTTCATGTGGCAGGAAGGAAATGAATACTTTTTTTTTTTGTTCTTGAAATCTGTCATGATCACCGTCTGTTCCTGTCAGTTCCCGGACTACATCTCCCATCATCCTCTCTGCCACTCACCTGCACACACTTAACACTAATCACTAATCACCACACCCAGCTGCAGCTCATTACCAGGACTATAAAAGACTCTTACACACATCACCTCACTGCTAGGTCTTGTTTCCTCAGTGTACAATTCCAAGCGTTATTTCCCTGTTTATCTGTTTGTTACTGTTCCTGCCTGATTCCTGTTTTATGACCCATTGCTGCCTGCCTCGATCCTTGCCTGTACCCTGACTACGACTCTGCCTGTTCCTTATTGCTCCTGTTTGTTCCTGTTTGACCCTGCCTGTACAACCACGCTCACTTCAAATAAAACGCTGCATTTGGATCTTACTCTGAGTCCTGCCTTCGTTACAGAAGACCTAGCCACACCAAGATCCAGCAGCTTTGTTGGGCGTCCTAGTCCCAGCATGGATCCCGCAACACATCTGGTCAGCCTTCGCCAAGGTAACTGCACCCTGGAGGTTCATATCCAGAAATTCCTGGACATTGCCCATTTTTCTGATTTACCGGACTGTGCCCTCATTGACTTTTTTGCTTATGGACTAAATGAACCTCTTAAGGGTTATTTAATCGCCAATGGTCCCCGAGGGACGTTTATGGAATTCTTGGACTTTGCCCTGCTTACCGTTGGTTCACGTTTTACGGTGGGTGTCGCGGGGAAATGCGACACCGTAGTAAACCACGTAATGGCCGCCGCTTCAGCATCAGAGAACACTCACAAAATGGCGGTCACTACGACTTCAATCACGTCTCCGCTGATCGCCCAGAGTCACGTCACGTCTCCGCTGATCGCCCAGAGTCACGTCAGTCTCCGCTGATCGCCCAGAGTCACGTCACGTCTCCGCTGATCGCCCAGAGTCACGTCACGTCTCCGCTGATCGCCCAGAGTCACGTCACGTCTCCGCTGATCGCCCAGAGTCACGTCACGTCTCCGCTGATCGCCCAGAGTCACGTCACGTCTCCGCTGATCGCCCAGAGTCACGTCACGTCTCCGCTGATCGCCCAGAGTCACGTCACGTCTCGCTGATCGCCCAGAGTCACGTCCGTCTCGATCGCCCAGAGTCACGTCACGTCTCCGCTGATCGCCCAGAGTCACGTCACGTCTCCGCTGATCGCCCAGAGTCACGTCACGTCTCCGCTGATCGCCCAGAGTCACGTCACGTCTCCGCTGATCGCCCAGAGTCACGTCACGTCTCCGCTGATCGCCCAGAGTCACGTCACGTCTCCGCTGATCGCCCAGAGTCACGTCACGTCTCCGCTGATCGCCCAGAGTCACGTCACGTCTCCGCTGATCGCCCAGAGTCACGTCACGTCTCCGCTGATCGCCCAGAGTCACGTCACGTCTCCGCTGATCGCCCAGAGTCACGTCACGTCTCCGCTGATCGCCCAGAGTCACGTCACGTCTCCGCTGATCGCCCAGAGTCACGTCACGTCTCCGCTGATCGCCCAGAGTCACGTCACGTCTCCGCTGATCGCCCAGAGTCACGTCACGTCTCCGCTGATCGCCCAGAGTCCACGTCACGTCTCCGCTGAT
This sequence comes from Ancherythroculter nigrocauda, assembly GCA_036281575.1. NCBI lineage: Eukaryota > Metazoa > Chordata > Actinopteri > Cypriniformes > Xenocyprididae > Ancherythroculter > Ancherythroculter nigrocauda. Next base: position 2,991,292 of record VTFQ01000024.1, read on the forward strand.
CGCCCAGAGTCACGTCACGTCTCCGCTGATCGCCCAGAGTCACGTCACGTCTCCGCTGATCGCCCAGAGTCACGTCACGTCTCCGCTGATCGCCCAGAGTCACGTCACGTCGCTGGTCCTGCCCGAGAGCAGAGAGGATTGCGATCCAGCACGAATGATCCTCCACTGACTACAGCACGAGCAGCTGGCATTCCGAAACTCTCAAGCCAGCCGGCCGCTTCGCTCTCAAGCCAGCCGGCCGCTTCGCTCTCAAGCCAGCCGGCCGCTTCGCTCTCAAGCCAGCCGGCCGCTTCGCACTCAAGCCAGCCGGCCGCTTCGCTCTCAAGCCAGACGGCCGCTTCGCACTCAAGCTCGTCTGTTTCAACGCACTCAAGCTCGTCTGTTTCAACGCACTCAAGCTCGTCTGTTTCAACGCACTCAAGCTCGTCTGTTTCAACGCACTCAAGCTCGTCTGTTTCAACGCACTCAAGCTCGTCTGTTTCAACGCACTCAAGCTCGTCTGTTTTCAACGCACTCAAGCTCGTCTGTTTCAACGCACTCAAGTTCGAGTCCGCCGGTTGCTACGCACTCAAACTCTCTGGATGCAAAGGACGAGATGGCCGTTTCGCCAGTGCCCACGGGCAAGATGGCCGCCCCTTCAGTGTCTGGAATAGAAGGGGTCGTCCCAGCCATTGAGTCCGCTCCAGAACCTGCTCCAGCCAGTGAGCCCGCTCCAACCAGTGAGTCCGCTCTAGCCAGTGAGCCCGCTCCAGAGCCCGATCCAGCCAGTGAGTCCGCTCCAGCGCAGCCTGCTCTCCTGGTCTGTCCTGTCCTGGCCCAGAGGGCTGTGCTCACTTTTTATGTCTTGGCTGTCATGCGTGCATTGAGGAACTCGAGCCCTATTGACTTTGGAGCAGTCTGCCAGCCCGAGCAGCCCGCTGTCGTCCAGAGCAGCCCGAGCAGCCCGCTGTCGTCCCAGAGCAGCCCGAGCAGCCCGCTGTCGTCCCAGGAGCAGCCCGAGCAGCCCGCTGTCGTCCCAGAGCAGCCCGGCCCGGTAGGCAGCCCGAGCAGCCCGCTGTCGTCCCAGAGCAGCCCGAGCAGCCCGCTGTCGTCCCAGAGCAGCCCGAGCAGCCCGCTGTCGTCCCAGAGCAGCCCGAGCAGCCCGCTGTCGTCCCAGAGCAGCCCGAGCAGCCCGCTGTCGTCCCAGAGCAGCCCGAGCAGGCCGCTGTCGTCCCAGAGCAGCCCGAGCAGGCCGCTGTCGTCCCAGAGCAGCCCGAGCAGGCCGCTGTCGTCCCAGAGCAGGCCGCTGTCGTCCCAGAGCAGCCCGAGCAGGCCGCTGTCGTCCCAGAGCAGGCCGCTGTCGTCCCAGAGCAGCCCGAGCAGCCCGCTGTCGTCTCAGAGCAGCCCCAGCCTGAGCCTGCTGCCATCACTGAGCTGTCCGCTCTCCTTGATATGGCCACTGAGCACCCTTGGCCAGCCCTGCCGCCGCCGCCTGCCCTGCCACTGCCGCCGCCCAAGCGTTTTGCCCTGCTGGCGCCACCCAGGCCTTCTGTCCACGAACCCACTAAGGACCCTGCTGAAATCCCCAAGAACTTTTTGGGGGGGGGCAGTATACCCAAGGGTGGGGAGCTTGTGGGTGGGGACCATGCCCGGCCACCTTTGGTTTGCAACTTGTTGTGGTCACTAATGGACTCTGACCCACCATGGACATCTTTGGACTCTGTCCCGCAGTGGCTGCCCAAGCCTCCTGACCCGCCGTGGCTGCCCAAGCCTCCTGACCCGCCGTGGCCGCCCTTGGCTCCTGACCCGCCGTGGCCGCCCTTGGCTCCTGACCCGCCGTGGCCGCCCTTGGCTCCTGACCTGCCGTGGCCGCCCGAGCCACCTGACCTGCCGTGGCCGCCTGAGCCACCTGACCTGCCGTGGCCGCCTGAGCCTCCTGACCCGCCGTGGCCGCCCGAGGCTCCTGGACCTGCATTGGGGACCCCGTTCCTGTCTGCATGCAGGTCTCCAATGCACCCACCCTCCCTCCCTAGCTGTTCCTTTTACGCCGCGAGGACGCGCCTTCCGGGAGGGGGGCGTTATGTCATGATCACCGTCTGTTCCTGTCAGTTCCCGGACTACATCTCCCATCATCCTCTCTGCCACTCACCTGCACACACTTAACACTAATCACTAATCACCACACCCAGCTGCAGCTCATTACCAGGACTATAAAAGACTCTTACACACATCACCTCACTGCTAGGTCTTGTTTCCTCAGTGTACAATTCCAAGCGTTATTTCCCTGTTTATCTGTTTGTTACTGTTCCTGCCTGATTCCTGTTTTATGACCCATTGCTGCCTGCCTCGATCCTTGCCTGTACCCTGACTACGACTCTGCCTGTTCCTTATTGCTCCTGTTTGTTCCTGTTTGACCCTGCCTGTACAACCACGCTCACTTCAAATAAAACGCTGCATTTGGATCTTACTCTGAGTCCTGCCTTCGTTACAAAATCCTTTATTTGGTTGTTTTCTTGCATGTCATTGAGACATAAAACATGGACGACATCTAGAAAAATACTTACAAAAGGAAAATGACAACCATACACTGCAGCAACTATAGTTGCTGGTGGGCTGAAATGGGTTAAAAGCAGAGGCTCTGTTCTTTCTTTTGATATAGTGCGGTCACCGGAAACTTAAAAACAAAACTAACTAACTAACTAACTAAATAAATAACACTTTCCCTGCCAGGGTTTTTAAATAACAAATATATGGTAATAAATTAAAAGTACAACAGGAGCAACCTGAGCTCAGAAAACATTTTTTAGCCCCAAAATGTATTACAAGTTGTACTAAGTAACCACCACAAGATGTCTCAAAAACGTGTCCTGCATATTTAATTTCAGATGAAGACAGCAACTGTAACCATAAAGTGAAACTAACATAAAAGTTGCAATTAAGCTGAAGAAAAAGTAGTGAAAACATAACAGTAACACTTAATAGTAAGGTCTCATTTGTTAACATTAGTTGATGCATTGTCTAACCTGAACTAACAATGAACAATACAATTTAATACATTTTTTTTTTTTTTTTTCCCCCAGTCCCTGCTCCAACACACCTGCCTGTGATCTTCAATTCTGAATCCTGGAGACTGTGATTGGCTTGTGGTTCATTATGTTAGGAGCTGTTAAGAGTTCGAAACTCCTGTTGTGGAATGTAAATGTATGCAATTCTAAAATCTGACCAGCAGGTGGCACAAGAAGCCAAGAAATAAATGACCGGTCTCCATTGATTTTCAGTCAGTCATGTCTCAATACTTTGCTTATTATTATCCATTTCAATTGCACCACATATGTAAGCTTGTTATAACAGATGATATAATAGATATAATAGATGCATAGCATTTTATGACTCGTTTCTACAGTCATTAATTCTGCTCTGACTTGCACCTGACCTCTGGCACAGAACAACACATGGATATCTGAAATTCTTCTCTGGGCCACCTATCTATTAGATATTTATGCCTTCTGGAGGAGCAGTGCCCACACAGTGTAGGCTACTGTAGTACCAGCTGACGCAAGACAGAGCAAAACTGTTCTGCAGATGCTAAGTTCACATGGAATAAAAAGATGTTCATGCACCACACTGTGTATTTACATATTAAAAGATATCTAAGGAACTAGCATTAGAAATACATGCAAATGCATTGAAAATTTGTATTGGTTCAGGATCCAACACATTCTAGAGATGAAAGGTATCCTTTATGAATTGTTTACCTTGATCTCACCAGATCAGTTTGAAACTCATTCTGCACCATTTGGGTTACGGACATGAATGATAGTCTTTTCATACTGTGTTTAACCACAGGATATTGTCATTAAACCTCACTTTTAACTGGAATCTGATTATATTCCTGAATTATGATTCAAAATCATGTTATGATTTATATTGTTTAAAATGCATTGTGTCTTTTAAATTACCTGGTTCATATAACTGAAGCTATAGTTTGTGAAGTCAAGCATCAAGCATGTTTTCAGTTTGTTTTATTATGCAATACATAGGCATTCATTTTATGTTTCAGGAATGTTGTTTGTGCAATTAATGTAATAAACATCATACAATAGTGAAATAGGTTATAATTAGTCAAGATATCACAATGACAACTTTTGATCAGGCCTTACCACCTGGGTCCTAAAGGAGACCCGATTCCTGGGGGGACTCGATTTCTCATGACACTGGTAGCTAAAGGGTGGAGCTAGACTCACTGCAGAGCATTGATTGGTTGACAGAGAATTGTCACTTGCATGTGCTACAAGGGGAATGACAACACAAGAAATTTACCGTTGCAACACAATGTCGGCGTGCAGCAATGTACCATTATACATGCTGAGAAGCAAGAACAAGATCTGCTGTATGTCATTCATTGTTGTTTACTGTGTCGCTTTCTTCTTCGCGCAAGAATGATGTCAATCGGTACTTTCCTGCATATGCCGCGCCTATCAAGTAACGGTACTGTTAGCGGTGGAAACCTAACCCGGATGATGTGATTTTTAATGAATAGTCATGAATTTACTTAAGACAAGAAAAACAAAACAAACAAAAAAAAACATTACCTGCAAAAAAAGCACAGAAGGATATTTATGGGAATGGCAAAATGAATGGACTTTTTTTCTCATTTTCTAATATGAAGATAAAATGTATGTCATGTTTTTAAACATTATTAAAGGAGATATTTCAATTAATACAAAAAGCTTTTAAAAATATATTTTGGTGACCCAATAGATAAAATGCACTGAAAAAAAGGTCAGAGGAACTCAAATCGTACTGGTTTCGTGGAATGTCTTGCGTAACAGCTTAAAAAAAAAATCATGAATGGGTTAAAACTGATGTATTTTATGTTGTAGAATAAAACGTGAAAGTGTCTTGAGGTTGTGTTCAGCCATTTAACCAAAATCCCATTCAAAAAACCCATTGACTTCGAGAAGATGGAACCGGAAGTGCTAAAATGCTAACTTGTTTCTGCGTTATGGCCTATAAACGTATGTCATACCTGCACCACTCTATTACTTTCCTAACATACTGTGTCAGTCTTACAGATTTTTACATTTCAGTGCCTTTGAGAGCAGAATATATAGACTTTGTGAGCAGTAGACTGGGCTCTTATTGAAGTGGTTAAATGGACTTTCTCTCTTGTTTTTTCAGGGCTGGTGGTTTCTAATACACTCCTGATTAGTGAATAAACCAGGGCTAAATAATCTTTACATAAGATTTTGGCTGCTTTTGTTGGCCTGTGAATGCAGCCCTCAGTGGTTTGTGAGGTCAAACTGTTTATAAACCTTGGATCCACTCAGCGGGATTCATTCCGCCCAGTTTACCCTTTTAATTCCCAGAGAACCTAGATACACTCTCTAATCATTTAGAATATGTACATGATATTAAAAGACAGAAAGGGGGAGGAAACGAAAAATATTCACTGTATGTGTGCTGTTTTTATGCATAAAAATACAATGTCGAACAAATGCACATAATATATATATATAAGTGTTTTTGTTTTCCCCCAAACAGGTTCCCATACACTTCCACCATCTTCCAATATGCAGAAAACATATAATCCCATTTAATTTAATGGCATTTGCATTGCATAAGGCAATGTTGCTATGACAACTTTATTTCTAAATCCATGATATTGATATACTGATTTATCCTGCATTTCATTTTTATTTTTTATTAATTCATTTATTGACCAAGTAATCTTTAATTAAAATACAATAAATCCATCTTTCGGTGAAACACTTCTCTCTGGAGAACACTCTATACAAACCTTTGCAGTGCTTGCTTTTTCAGAATACAAACAAAAATATTTGATTTTTAAACTCTGATTCCATCTGTTTATGTATGTGAATATTTACAAACAAACAGTGCAATCTTTGTATGGGATAGGTGCTTGTTGACATTTAAAAACTCTAAAATGTGTCTCTTTATTAAAATAAAAAAATAGATGTAAAACTCTTCTTTGGTGGGAAATGAAAGAGCAAGTTTTTGTGTCTTGTTCATCATATTTATGTCACTTTTATGTCTTGTTAATTTCTTTATCAAATGCTGTTTCTGTTTTCCTGTGTTCTAGTTCATTGCTGGTTCTGTGGTTACTAATTAGTTCATACCTGGTCGTTGCTCCCGTTAATGACCATTCTCTGTGTATATATACCGCTTAGGGTACGTTTACACAACAATGATGTGCTAAAAACTGTCAACGTTGTCAAAACGGTCACATGGATCCGTGAAAATGACTAAAAATGCTGTATTCTGCTGCCAGGCCAGTAGTCGGCGATGTCGCTTTGTATAGAAACACTACGCGCCTAGAGACTGAACCCGTAATACTCATGTGCATGACATCCCCGTTTTCACAAATTCACGTTTTTGTACTTTACACAGAGAGAATAACGGTATCAATTTCAAAAACGTTGCACGTGTTCAGGCCCCTAAAACAGCGTTGTCATGTAAATTAATACCAAAACGCATACAAAGATTTCTATGGTTACTAATTAGTTCTCACCTGTTTCTTGTTTCTGTTAATGACCATTCTCTGTGTATATACCCTTAGTTCCCTCAGTTCATTGATCAGTATCGTTACTGATTGATGTGTAGAGATTAAAGTCTCTTTGTATCATAATTTTGTCACACGCCATCTGTGTTGGATTTACCACACGTAACCATGACAATGTATTTCTATTTTAAATCAACATAAGTTAAACTCAAAAATGCACTAAAGGTATAATACTATTCCAGCCAAGTTATTTATTGTACATCTATTTATCCTACTGTAAACTTCTATTCTGTCTATACTGCTGTTTTTGTAAAATGTGCAGTATGTCCAATGTGCAATATCTGAAAGTAATACACTAAGGGGTGTAAGTTGTTAATTACTGTGTATATTGTATATTTGTATATTTGTTTGTCAATACCAGTCAGGAGTAGTGCTCCTAATTTCGTTGTATACAAATGCAATGACAATAAATGCTTTAAATTCAATTCAATTCAATTAAATAACTTCTAACATGGCTCATCCAGTCTTATTAATGTTGCAATATGTAAAATTTTCTCTCCATTAGAGGTCGCTAGAGGCCAATTCAAAACAAAGGCGTAGCTTGATGACGGCAAGTTTGAGCGCTGAATCTTGGGACATGTGGTCTCCACATCACAGCCGGTGGAAAATAATCAGGATAGGGCAGGTAACGTTACTGTAGTATGAAGCAGAGCAGGAGCGAGTGTTCTGGAGCTGAACGAGGAGCTGGAGCGATTGACCAACACACGCCTCACGAGCAGCGGGACTTTTATTATGACACAGTCGCCGGCGCCACTTCTGCTTTTCCGGTCATGAGTATGAGGTAACGCAGCTCTGTTTATCATATTAGATACATTTGAGAGTGTTGAAAATGATGTTATAACGTTACTCTGTGCGTTCGCTCGGCGGCTGCTGTGAGACACTGTTACACACTGCAGTAAGATAGATCGATTTTACAATATATTAAATGCTGGATGGCTTGTGTTGATAAATGGCATGCAATTCATTTTAAAACGTATTGTATGATGGAGAAAATGCTGTATTACTGTTACTAAAAATAAAGCTGCATCTGATTATGCTATGTTAGCTACTTCACAAAATAGTGTTTTTCTCTGAGGCATGGTAAAGCATGGTACTCGCCAAAAATCAAGAAAATTAGATTTAAACAATAAGACTAAAAGTGTTGAGCTATATAACAATAATTACTTTTCTGTCTATAAACGTAACCAAACAGTTGTTCCCTTGTCTATTAAAACATGTAATATATTAAAACATCTTTGGTGCTTCCATGAATTTTACAAATAAAACCGGAAACTGAGGGTAACACAGGTATGATGCAATTGACAGGTGACTCCTTACACGTCCCGGAGCCTTGGTTAAAATTGCAATATTCTCACGATTTACAAATAGTTGGAAACATTTGGGATATTGTAAGTACTCAAGTGAACAAAATATATAACACTGGCCTAGTGGTTTTTGGATATTTTACAGTCAAATTCTTACATATTGCACCTTTAATATTCTATTAATGTTAAGCCATGACTAATTACCCAAAATATTTCATTAATCTGCAGTTTTCTGCTTAGTTCAGTGGTCACAGATCTCAAGTGGGCCTGGCTGTAGCTGTTTTTCCTACAACAAGCTTCTGCACAGCAACATGCTCCTGTTCCAGGACTCTCTCTCTCTCTCTCTCTCTCTCTCTCTCTCTCTCTCTCTCTCTCTCTCTCTCTCTCTTTCTTTCTTTTTCTCCACCAACCCCCCTCAGTCTCTCCCCGCTCTCCTCCAGCAGCTCAATGGGCAATGACAGCTATTACGAGCCTCATTAGTGTGTTACAGTGGCAGAGAGGTTCAGCGGAGGGGGCCAGAGCCAACGTCAGCTCCCCAGCTGTCAGGACCTGAGACATGGGGAATAAAGCTCACCTCTTCCCAGCACCACTTCATCAGAGCTCCAAACAGTGGGCCAGGCTTCCTCCTGGCTAATGAGAACGTGCAGGAAAGTTGATTTCATACATTTTGGACCCAGAGCAAGGGGAAAACATTTGCTGAGGCCGCCACGGAGCAACAAATCATCATCTGGAAATGCAGTCGGAAAAAAGCTGCCTGACAAATTTAAAATCCATTTCAGTCTATTATTTATATCTTGCTATCACCTTGCCTAATGCACTTATTTATTCATCTTGAAGATTCAACTTTTAGACAACGTTTCTCAGTGTTATGTATAATAAACTTGGTTTGAATCCTTGACATTTTGGATCAGGCAAAAGTGGCACAAACATTTCATTGTATGAGGGATAATCCATTCTTACCTCACTAACTGTACAGCTGTTGCTGCCTAATGAAATCACATTGTACACAGAACACTCGATTGCCTTCTGTTAACTGCTGATAGACTGCACACAACCCATTTCTAAACTTTTTACAACACCTCAGCTATTGAAACAAAACAAAACAAAAAAAGGTTGCCACAATAAAGGAAATATCTTGACAAAAATGTGAATTATTTATTCAGACATATTATTACGTTTTTTGGGAAGTAGCACCACATGACTTTTTACAACCTGAACTAACACAAGTCTCTGGTGTCCCCAGAATGAGTTTGTGAATTTTTGGCTCAAAATCCCCCACAGATCATTTATTATAGCTTGTCAAATTTGCCCTTATTTGGGTGTGAGCAAAAACACACCGTTTTTGTGTGTGTCCCTTTAAATGCAAATGAGCTGCTGCTCCCGCCCCCTTTCCAAAAGAGGGCGGAGCTTTAACAGCTCAACAACAACAAAGCTGGAGAATCTCACGCAGACAAAATGAGGATTGTCAGTAACGGTGTTCAGCCTTACATTGTTCAAACCGGAGTCGACACTGATGGAGAGACTCAGGAAGAAGTTACAACTTTTAGAATTAAACTGGACGTTTCTGAATGGTTAGTGGATAAATTTATGTAGTTGCTGTGGAGTTGATTTAACTCATCCACTAGCATGTGCCGTCATGTTCATCTTTTGTGTTGAATTGACCCTCGTTTGTGAAGCAGTCCGGTGTAAAATGACAGCATGACAACAACACTCTACTACAACAACTCTTCCTCTTCTCTAAAGCAGCCCAACATGGCCCCGCCCCCTTTGTTGCTTTGTTGTGTGTTCTCGGGGGCGGGGTTTATGTAAATGTTGGGTTTGTGATGTCACTAACCCAAGAATAACGTTTATGGATGAGTGAATGCATTCATGTTTTTAACATGACTGTGGTATAAAGCAGGGCGTGGCCGAGAATCGCAATTGCTAATGAGAGACAGATATCAGTGCCATGTGAGTCCCAGGGGATATAAAGGAATGGGGACATTTCATTTTACCGAACTACTCGCAAAGCTGAAATACTTCTCATACAGGTCAGTTTATTGATATGGTTGTCAATGAATGGGACGCTAAATATCATTTTGGCTTTAATAAGATTTTCCCAATAAATAGGCAATATTATTATTATTAATATTCTCACATATTATATAGGATGGATAGTATGCACACTGGGATGCAGGGCACGCATATTTTCAACAACAACAACAACAACAACAAAAGACTAGGATTTCCAAAATTTCCAAACACAAATAGCCCCACCCCAAACTTACACCATTGGTTAAGCTGTTGCTGAGTCAGGCAGGTAAGGATGATCAAACAAACAAACTTTGGAAATCACCACAGTGTTTACACTTTTCAGGATCTCAGTCTGCAAATGCTTTAGTTACACATGTGTCTGCTTATTTAAGATGGGTTAGGAGAAAGTAATGAAATAATTACCCACAGCACCTTAGCAAACTAGTAATCTATGGATTGTAGAATTGGCATGAGCCCTTGAGTCAAGGCTGAGGAGACAAGGAACGACTTCATCATGGCAGAGAGAATTCCCCCTCACCCCCACTTTCCCACTTCCATCTGCCGACGCTTCTGTTTGAAAGTATGACGGATGGGGCTCGTAAATGTGTTTCAGTTATAAGCGGAGCTCTCTGTTGGGCTGTATTTCAGAACTCCATCCGGCAGAGTCACAGCACCGCTTTAAGAAGAATGTGACTATTTCCTCTCTGGAAAAACGCCAGAGCCATCCATCAGGAGGAACTTTTTCCACAAGACGACGATTCACTAGTTGTACTCCTTTCTTGTTTCTTGTCCTTTCTTGATCCTTCTCCCTTCCCTATGTTAATGTCAAACTTACCATATGCTAAATGCATTCGCAGTGACAGGTCTTTGGCACGACGAGAGGTTGCAGGAGCGCTTGAAGTGTCTGCGTGCATGTGTGTGTCAGTGTGTATTTAGATTCCTCTCATCAGGGAGGGTGAGAGCTGTTGATATAACTCAAAGCCATGGCCAAGCAGGAGTATCTGCTAACTGTATTAAGCAGAGCTTCCAAAGGCTCCATCCCCCTCCGTTCGCCAGCTTCATGGCTCAGCCAATCCCAGTGAGCTATCAATCTGAATTTAGCCACCAGGGTCTGCCATAGCGTGCAACAAGCTATCTCAGGTTCCCCGCGATTCCCTGCTGGAACCCATGCAGAAACTCCAGTAGGAAAAAAAAAAAAAAAAAAACACCCATGGCACAAAGTTTCAGCAGATGTGAGATATTCAGTCAGGTTTCCAGAACAACATGACAGCCCTCAGTCTCCTCCTTGTAAATCACGTCCACGTCAGCATGGACCAAACTGTTTGCATGCCTGAGGGGGGCGAATGCAAGCCTGGTTAACCCAAACACGCACCTACTCTCACAGCCTGTAAGTGATTGAAATATATGCAATTGGCATCAAGAAACAGACAGGGATGGGAAACTGCCTCAAGTTCACTTTCCAAGCCTTCACCTCACCAGTAACAAAGTTGTTTTGACAGCGGACAGAGCCGTGGAAGTTCTTGCTCTGCATCTGTTAGCGCCTAACTAACATTAACTTAAACATGATGTCTAACTTGATTAAGATCCATTGGGTTGTCCTGCACACAACAAACATAGAGCATGATGAGTCAGTCTCACAAATGACTCTTAAGCCTCATTTCCACCAAAATTACCTGGAACAATTTGTCCTAGGAACTTTTTTCCCAGGAATATTTTTTCCCCCAGAACATTAAGAGTTGCTGTCTGCGTTTCCATTGCGGTCTAAAGTACCGTTAAGATTAGTCTGGTGACGTAGGACTGCGCGTGACATTGTCAAAACGATCCCTGTTCACACAGATCTGCGGAAATTACTAAAAACACTGTATTCTGCTGCCAGGCCAGTAGTTGGCGATGTCACTTTGTAAAGAAACACTACATGCCTATAGAGTAACTCAGGGATGATGTGTTTTTGTAGGCCCACCCGGAAGTTAGCGGCGCACGGGTTCCCTCGATCAAAAGCCTATGCATTTTTCCCATAGACTTTTGGAAAATCGCAAAAAAATAAGCTCTGTGTTTAACAAAGGGTTATGACACTTACACATTTTGTCTATCAACATAATCTTTACAACATTTATACATTTTGAAGCCTAAATAAAGTCGTCAGATATAAAAAGCTAACAGTAGGCTATAAACGGACTACAGCACACCATGGTCGCGGATCAATGTCACCAAGCTTCCTCAAACTTTATTTAAAAAACAACTTTATTTAAAAACATGCTCACTGATTATGATCTGCACTGTGTATGAATACTTATCCACTTTTTCATGAGAAATGCTGTCCAAATGTCCTGTTTGTCATGATGATGTCTAAAGTCTCCACCAAAGGAAGTAGTCCCTTTTAGCAACTTGTTAGCAACCGCCGATTTTAAGACACAGTAAAAGTTTAAAAAAAATCACAAGCGGGTTATAACGTGTGTTTTATGTCATAGATCAAAATATTTTCATGTTTAGAGGCTTTGTTAACCACAGACCTTATTTCAGGCGATTTAGCAAAAACCCATTCAAAAAACCCATAGACTTTAACGCGATGGAACCGGAAGTCCTAAAATGCTTTTCCATAGACTGAACATGTAATTCATATGTGTGTGAAGTCATTGCATTTTTGTAGTTTACAAAGAGACTATAACGGTATTGTTTTCAAAAACTTGCACTTTGAGACTCGTTTTCAGGCCCTCAAAACATTTACACTGTTGTTTTGTAAATGAATGACCAAACTTAAAGAGTTTTTTTAAGTTTTTAGTTGAAAATGGTGCCCTGTAAATAGTCACTTATATACTGATTGTTTGTTTAAATGTTAATCTTAAACTTCCACATTCAGTTTGTTGTAATGGAACTTAAATGTTTGCAATTTTTGTTGTTGTTTAGTAGTTATTTTAGTACATATCCATCACCAGTTAATGTGTCTCCTCAAGATCACTACAATAATCATCAATGAAATTACTGTCGGCACTGATGGCCTCATGGGCAGCGTGCCGACATGTAGCGCCAATGCGCTTTGGGCGACCCGAGTTCGAGTCCCAACTCGTGGTCCTTTCCTGATCCCGTCCCCCTCTCTCTCTCCCACTTTGCTTTCTGTCTAATCACTGTCCTATCATAATAAAGGCAAAAACAGCAAAAATAAATCTTTAAAATAAATAAATAAATTATTAAGAACCAGAAATTATGTTTTATTAACAAAGTTTGAGAGGAACACGTTCAAATTATCTATCCAATCAGCATGAAGGGAGGCCTATATATATATATATATATATATATAGCCGACTCATCTTCATTCCTCGACAGTATTTTCTGCATCCCTCCACCACCCTGACTCCTCACTCGCAGCAAGTTCCTATCCCAGCCAGGGATACAGGGGGTGTACTCTGGGTTCGGGTCACATTCAGAGCTTGGAGTCATGATAAAGGAGCCACGACAGCACACCAAATACGCAAACTCGTGAAGCATAATTGTTAAATTCTTTAAAATTCTGATCATCGAAAATAATTTTTAGAGGTCAGGCCAGATAGAAATATATCCTAAACAAATTTGCCTATGGCGACATTGCTGCAACATGATATTAAGTTGCTTCTTGCGTGTTTCGCAACACTTTCAAAGTGAAATGTCCAGTGAGTTGAGCTAAAAATTAGTTCAGTTTAACACGAAAGAGATGAACAGTGTTTTACTACATTGGTTGTTGTACTTTACAGCAGTTCAGAAATGAAATGTCAGATATGTGGTGCTTAAATATTGATTGTCCATCGTGTTTGAAAATAAGTTAGCGCCTACCCTAAAACCTAACCTAAACCCATGTGATAGTGTTAACAAAAGCAAACGTGAGATAAAAACAGATTTGCTGAAGCAGCCATGCCATATTAGCTTGCTTCTACAAGTCTTTGAGCTCTTTTATCATGTCTCATGTTTCACAGGACAGGTGTGTTGGAGCTAAAGGAAACTGGCCCTCAAGGAGCAGGATTGGACATTCTTGTCTCAAGACAAAACCACATAGCTTTATCTAGATATGTCCACCAGGAGGAAGCATTTCACCACTCTGTGACTGTTGTGTGTTGAATTCATTAATGCATTCATTGTGAATAGGGTGGAAATCCATCAATCTTTTCTGCCGAATATTCCAGCTTTGTTGGGTATAATGAACAAAAGACATTTATTTAAACAGACACGGGTGTTAAGGTGTTTGCTGCTTTGGCATTTATTTGAGGACTGACTTGTTTCTTGCACCTCCGACATGAGCTGAATTTGTTTTGTAAAAGGCAAGGTTTTGTTTATGTCCCAACAGGTTGGTTGAGTTGGCTTCCTGTTTGGGATGCAGGACTCTACTGCTTACTGCCGTGTTCATTCGATGTGAAGGTTTATTCTGAATCCCTGTGGCAGGCTACTAGCTGGCCTCAAGCAAATCAATATATTCAATCAAAAGATCTCCCCAGAGAAAGGTGGATGAGCAAGAAAGTTGGGGAAGGGGGCATGGTTTGTTTTTTTGTATTATTAATCACCTGCTGGCAATAAAAATCTTAAAATGATCTGCTATATGTGTTTGGAATCCTTGAGATGGTCAGTCATGATTTACCAGTTTGACTGAAAAGGGGATGATGTGTAACAATGGTCCAAAATAAACTTTTGTAACAACATAATTAAATATGTAAATTTGAAGTTGAAAAGGTTTTTCTCTGACAAAATGTTTTCCATCTTTCACTTGTAAATGAAAGAATCCTGCTACGGGATTGATCGTCTTGATCGACCCAATCTCATGGGAAAACGTGACTATTTTACAAAGTGGTGATTTTGTGATTCACATGAAATCATACGATTGTTAGGAAAAAAATTAAGCATGAATATCCACCCCTAACCTTTTATGTGGGGTAAGCAGATCATATGATAACATGAATGAATTTGTACAAATTAGTCACCAGTTCATCACAATGTAAACTAGTTGCCATAAGAATGTGTTGGTCTTGATTGTGTCTTGACTTTATATATCGACTTACCCTGGATAAACTTGCTGGTCAACTGGTGAGTAGCTCATTTTAGTTGGTGTTTAGCTGGATAGTCAACTGGCCTCCCAAACAGTGCCTAAAACCCCTTTAAACCAGCCAATGGAGCAATGGAAATTGTTAATTTTGGATCTTACACCTATTCATCAAAGCAGACACAACGGAGGTAAGTGCGTTTGACAGTGATGTGATAACATCGGTCCATTTGGGCTGAAATGCAATTAACATTTGCTGAAGAAGCACAGAATAAAGCATGGTTTCTTTCAGACAGTCTTGCAAAGAAGGTTGTGTTTTCCCAGCGTTATGCAACTGATACAACACCATCATAAAGTTCAGCAATGATGAGCCATTCCACTATCTACAATCAAAATTAAAGCCTGTTTGTGATATCTTTAGGCATCGTAAAACAAATTTAGAAGTTCCAACCCTCAACTGACTCAGATTTATGTGGTACGTTTTATGATCCTTTGCATAGGTTTCTGTCTGCTATGGCCATTGGCTCACAATGATGCAACAGTTGGAGCATGTACAAGTCAATCAACAGGCAAACATGGGCGAGAGATCAGTGCTGTGGGTTTGGCGAGAATAATTGTGAACTAAAATAAACATGTCACTCACACCTTTCACATCGCCTTGCACTTGTTGAATTCAGTGAGTCCAGACAGGGTATGCGTATAGATCCACGGTGCCAAGTAGAAGATGTCACGCATTTGTTTGTGTCTAAGGTTTATATTTATTTATATAAAATGGATTTCTTCATCAAAATATGGGTGTAATTAAAATCAACGCTTCAAAAGTAGCCAGAGGCGGGTTTTTAATTGAATTTGAAAGCTAGAATGCAGGTTAGCACAATGCACAATAAAAATAGCTATTAAAGAGGATCTGTTTTGCCCTTTTACACAGTCTTGATTTGGTTTTGGGGTCTACTAGAATAGGTTTTGTTGTTACAAAAATGGCTGAAAACTTTTACGTTTTAAATTTTTACATATTTTGGCTTCATTGGAATGGGATGAAACTTGGTGACTTTTGTCATGGACATGATTCGGATATGTTAAAGGTTAAATGACATGTTGAAAAAAAAAAAAAAAAAGTAACACTTGGCTCCTCAGAACAGACCCTGATTTATTAAGCTGCGATAAACATACCTGTTCATTTTTGTCTTTTATTTATTTTTATTTTTTTGATGTTATGTGTTACAAAATGTCATCTTTATGTGTTTAGGTTTGACTGTAGTAAAATTAATGGAAAAAAAATGACACTTCAAATCAACATTTAAAAAAAAAAAAAAAAAAAAAAAAAAAAACTGAATCTTAACAAAAAAGTAGTCTTTGAGAATGTTTAAGTAAATCCAAATACATGCATATATATATATATATATATATATATATATATATATATATATATATATAGAGAGAGAGAGAGAGAGAGAGAGAGAGATTTTTTTTTTTTTTTTTTTTTTTTACTCACACCAGATGGCACTAATCTACCTTCAAAAATTGGATTTTAAATGCCTTGTCTATATTTTAACATGGAATACTGCTTTAATTGAAAAAATAAAAAATAAAAAAATAAAAATAAATATATATATATATATATATATATATATATATATATATATATATATATATATATATATATATACAGTGGGTATGGAAAGTATTCAGACCCCCTTAAATTTTTCACTCTTTGTTATATTGCAGCCATTTGCTAAAATCAAGTTCATTTTTTGTTTCCTGATTAATGTACACACAGCACCCCATATTGACAGAAAAACACAGAATTGTTGACATTTTTGCAGATTTATTAAAAAAGAAGAACTGAAATATCACGTGGTCCTAAGTATTCAGACCCTTTCAGGTGTTTTTTTATGGCCACTCTGCCATAAAGCCCCGACTGGTGGAGGGCTGCAGTGATGGTTGACTTTCTACAACTTTCTCCCATCTCCCGACTGCATCTCTGGAGCTCAGCCACAGTGATCTTTGGGTTCTTCTTTACCTCTCTCACCAAGGCTCTTCTCCCCCGATAGCTCAGTTTGGCCAGACGGCCAGCTCTAGGAAGGGTTCTGGTCGTCCCAAACATCTTCCATTTAAGGATTATGGAGGCCACTGTGCTCTTAGGAACCTTAAGTGCAGCAGAATTTTTTTGTAACCTTGGCCAGATCTGTGCCTTGCCACAATTCTGTCTCTGAGCTCTTCAGGCAGTTCCTTTGACCTCATGATTCTCATTTGCTCTGACATGCACTGTGAGCTGTAAGGTCTTATATAGACAGGTGTGTGGCTTTCCTAATCAAGTCCAATCAGTATAATCAAACACAGCTGGACTCATATGAAGGTGTAGAACCATCTCAAGGATGATCAGAAGAAATGGACAGCACCTGAGTTAAATATATGAGTGTCACAGCAAAGGGTCTGAATACTTAGGACCATGTGATATTTCAGTTTTTCTTTTTTAATAAATCTGCAAAAATGTCAACAATTCTGTGTTTTTCTGTCAATATGGGGAGCTGTGTGTACATTAATGAGGAAAAAAAATGAACTTAAATGATTTTAGCAAATGGCTGCAATATAACAAAGAGTGAAACATTTTAAAGGGGTCTGAATACTTTCCATACCCACTGTATGTATATATATATATTATATATATATATATATATATATATATATATATATATATATATATATATATATATATATATATATATGTGTGTGTGTGTGTGTGTGTGTGTGTGTGTTTAAAAAAAAATGTTATTTTCAATAGGGAAAAATAGCTAATATGAATTATATAAACATTGCATAGTATTATAAAATACCTTAAAAATTCTAAATAATAATCAACATTACATTACATTTTAAGGCTTTGGTCACTTTTGACCAGGAATAAGTCAAGTGTGACCCCTAAATGAAGAGGACCAGAGGGTTAAGACTACAATGGAGGCATTTCAATGAGTTCAGAAACAGTGCTTACTGATATAGAGAATAACTCCCTTTGGACTGACTTTGTGCTTTGTAACTGTGCAGACTTTTTTCATGCTCAAACAGCAACATTACACACTAAAGAAAGTGTGATTTTGTTTTAAACATCATAATTGTATATGTTAGCTGGTAGTCTAATATGAAACATGGGAAATGAGCAGCGGTTCAGTTCATGACCACTCATCAAGCCCCAGTTGGCCCGCTATGGACCAAGGTATTCGGCGGGTAAAACCCCTGGTGGCTGGCCCCAAAGGAGCCCCTTGTGAGGACTTATCAAGCCCCAGAAGTGACAGTGGAAACGCGACTGGCCCTGGCATGCACTAGCACACTCGCTTTAGGCCCAACAGTGGAAACACAGCTAATGTAAGCAGTGAGGGGCCCAGGGCCATAGTGGTCTGTCCACACTGTACAACATTTGCTGAGGGCCCTAATGGACAGATTTCTTTGGAAGTCTCAGCACATTTTGGGCATTAAATATGAGCAAACAGAGTAGTGATGCTTGTCTTAGCAGTGTGTATTTGTATGTGAGTCCACAAAAAAAGCACATTAAGTTCATTATTAGTGTTCTCTATTTAAATTCTATTTACAGTAAATAAAGGACCAGCAGAAATTGTCTACTTATTTTGTAAATCTGACATGGGTGACAAACATGATGCATTTGAGTGGTGTAAATAGGGACAAAACTGTCATCCAGCATTACCAAGTTTCGTCACCATCTATAAAACAGGCCTACATCATGCCACTTACACTGTACTCACAATAGCAATGTCAGAATCTTGATTAAAGGAAATTCGACTGTCCTGACTTCAAGTTGACAGTCAATTCATCACAGAAGACTTATCAAAGCTCGGTGTGATCTGATACTGGGGCCCGGGCACTGCTCTCAATCATGTGTCACTTTGGGACATCTGTCATCTTCTTCTAACCTTGTTATGGCACCATTTTCAAGCGCAGCTGGGCTTATTTGACATATCTTTCAAAGAACACGAGAACAGATTATAGACCATTTAGGGGCATATTTGATCTCATGCTATAGATCATGATCACTATCTATGACAAACTTATATTATTGAATAATCTCATTGGCATGAACTTACCCTATTAAGCGTTGGTCTAGATGATGAATCCACAAGTCGTAGCTAGAGAAGCTGGTTGAATAACATGATATTTCTAGTGAAAGTATTGCTTGTTAATGGGATAGTTCACACAAATGTGATCATTCTGTCATCATTTACTCACTCATGTCATTCCAAAGAGTGGTATGACTTTCATTCTGCTGTGGAAAACAAGATAATGCATATTGAAGAATGTTTCAATTGATTTGGAACCAAAATGGACCCCATTGATTGACTATCATTGTATGGACAAGAAATGCTAAGACATGTTTCAAAATATCTTCTGTAGCAGAAAGAAAGTGTAATGTCATATTTAAATACATTTTTGAGCGAACTATCCCATAATATGGACGCTTGTTTCTGCCATGGAATAATAATAATAAAAAGAAAATTATCAGGTTATTTAAAAAAAAGTTTATATCTCACAGTTTGGACATTGTGATTGCAATTACAAGTTTTTCTTTTTTTTTTTTTTTTTTTTCTTTCTTCCTTGACGAAAAACAAGCTTCTATACCTTGAAGTATTTTTAAATTGTTGTTTTGTACAAATTTCAGCAGTGAGAGAGTTAATTCTTTTTCATGCTTTCCCAGAAAGTCTAAAAATGGCCACTCGCATGCGTTTGTGCCCAAACATATTGCTCTTTTAAATGGAGCAGGACTCTTTTGACGGGCATAGGTGGTATTTTATCATTTCATTTAATTTTGTCTATTTGAGAGCTATAATTACTTACAGAGGCATGGAAGCCTCCGTTTAAAATTACATGTCTCTTGTACTGTAAAGCGTAGTGTTTCCCCAACGTATATTTTTACCCACTCTATTTTAATCCTCTGTTATTATTTTTCATTTTGAATTCTTTTCTTTAATCATTATGTTTTGCTCAGTGTTTTCTTCGACAGGCCAAAAGAGACTTAAAGCAAAGTCGTTTATTTTCCTATATTTGACCTGCCATGGATTGGCTCAGTTTCAAGACTAAGGCACAGACACTATTATTGAGAACTGGCATTAAAATATTAGCATTAATTCACTTCATATATATATATATATATATATATATATATATGATTTAAATGCTGTATGTATGTGGTCTTTCTTTCTTTGTTTACAGTTGGATGGCCACGGAAGTCTGCATAGGATCAACCAAACTGCCTGTATGTCTATCTACCAAAATATCACAAGGTTGTCTGTCCGCTAGACCGCCCTTTCTAATTCTAATTTTGTGTCTGATTTCAAGCCAGTCCACCATCCAACCTCATCACGGCACATTGTGCGACCAAAGGAGGGGCTTGTTGAGTTCCCGTAATTGAGAGAGAAAAAAAGTATTAACTGCACACACACAAGTACACATGCATCCCCAAATCACGCATGTACTCATAGCCCCGGCTCCTGCATTCACTGACAATTACACGCCCCGCTGGATGTCCTTATATTAAAAGCTTCCTTTGTTGGGTGCCGCCCACTAAATAGCTTGCATGTGTTACCGTTTTCTTAGGTTTATCAAGCGCAGCTGTTGGGGAAATGGAGGGACGAATGGGAGCCATCATTGCATTAACCTGCCCGTTAACCCTGCCATACGCCGATGGTGCAGTGACAGAGACGGTTTTGTCTATAGGCCCATTTATCCCGTCACACACACCGGTATCATGCCTACAGCTTAATATTACTTTAGATTATTAGATGGCAACATATAGATACAGTACAGTAATGTCACATCTATTTATGATGAGGTGTGTAATTTTTTTAGGTCTCAATACTGCAACTATAAGTAAGCATTTTTTGTTTGCTGTTACTTTAGAAAATAAATAGAAACTTAAGCTTTTTAGGGCATAGTAATTTTATTTATGTACAAACCCGATTCCAAAAAAGTCGGGACACTGTACAAATTGTGAATAAAAACAGAATGCAATGATGTGGAAGTTTCAAATTTCAATATTTTATTCAGAATACAACATAGATGACATATCAAATGTTTAAACTGAGAAAATGTATCATTTTAAGGGAAAAAATAAGTTGATTTTAAATTTCATGGAATCAACACATCTCAAAAAAGTTGGGACAAGGCCATGTTTACCACTGTGTGGCATCCCCTCTTCTTTTTATAACAGTCTGCAAACGTCTGGGGACTGAGGAGACAAGCTGCTCAAGTTTAGGAATAGGAATGTTGTCCCATTCTTGTCTAATACAGGCTTCTAGTTGCTCAACTGTCTTAGGTCTTCTTTGTCGCTTCTTCCTCTTTATGATGCGCCATATGTTTTCTATGGGTGAAAGATCTGGACTGCAGGCTGGCCATTTCAGTACCCGGATCCTTCTTCTACGCAGCCATGATGTTGTAATTGATGCAATATGTGGTCTGGCATTGTCATGTTGGAAAATGCAAGGTCTTCCCTGAAAGAGACGACGTCTGGATGGGAGCATATGTTGTTCTAGAACTTGGATATACCTTTCAGCATTGATGGTGCCTTTCCAGATGTGTAAGCTGCCCATGCCACACGCTCTCATGCAACCCCATACCATCAGAGATGCAGGCTTCTGAACTGAGCGCTGATAACAACTTGGGTTGTCCTTGTCGTCTTTAGTCCGGATGACATGACATCCCAGTTTTCCAAAAAGAACTTCAAATTTTGATTCGTCTGACCACAGAACAGTTTTCCACTTTGCCACAGTCCATTTTAAATGAGCCTTGGCCCAGAGAAAACGCCTGCGCTTCTGGATCATGTTTAGATATGGTTTCCTTTTTAACCTATAGAGTTTTAGCTGTCAACGGCGAATGGCACGGTGGATTGTGTTCACCGACAATGTTTTCTGGAAGTATTCCTGAGCCCATGTTGTGATTTCCATTACAGTAGCATTCCTGTATGTGATGCAGTGCCGTCTAAGGGCCCGAAGATCACGGGCATCCAGTATGGTTTTCCGGCCTTTACCCTTACGCACAGAGATTGTTCCAGATTCTCTGAATCTTTGGATGATATTATGCACTGTAGATGATGATAACTTCAAACTCTTTGCAATTTTTCTCTGAGAAACTCCTTTCTGATATTGCTCCACTATTTTTCGCCGCAGCATTGGGGGAATTGGTGATCCTCTGCCCATCTTGACTTCTGAGAGACACTGCCACTCTGAGAGGCTCTTTTTATACCCAATCATGTTGCCAATTGACCTAATAAGTTGCAAATTGGTCCTCCAGCTGTTCCTTATATGTACATTTAACTTTTCCAGCCTCTTATTGCTACCTGTCCCAACTTTTTTTGGAATGTGTAGCTCTCATGAAATCCAAAATTAGCCAATATTTGGCATGACATTTCAAAATGTCTCACTTTCAACATTTGATATGTTATCTATATTCTATTGTGAATAAAATATAAGTTTATGAGATTTGGAAATTATTGCATTCCTTTTTTATTCACAATTTGTACAGTGTCCCAACTTTTTTGGAATCGGGTTTGTATCTATTTATGTATAATCCGAGAGATATATGACTCGTCCATAGACAGCAATTTAACTACCACTGTCAAGGTCCAGAAAGGTACTAAAGACATCATTAAAACAGTCGACGTGACTGCAGTGGTTTAAACTTAATGTTATGAAGCAACAAGAATACTTTTTGTGTGCAAATACAAAACAAAAATAATGACTTTATTCAATAATATCTTCTCTTCTGTGTCATTCTCATTCGTTGTTTACATCCAGCGCTTCCAGGTTCTACATCAGAACGCCGACTCATTATTGCCCGGCTCCTGCGTCAGAATCACACTCATTCATTCAGACGTAAACACGGAAGCCTCCACTGTGCTTACTGTGGCAACTGCGTAAGAAAGAGAAGAAATTGTTGAATAGTCCTTATTTTTGTTTTCTTTTTGCACACAAAAAGTATTCTCGTCACTTCATAAAATTAAGGTTGAATCACTGTAATCACGTGGACTATTTTAACGAAGTCTTTAGGACCTTTCTGGACCTTAAAAGTTTTGATTCTATTGCTGTCTATGGACGAGCCATATACATCTCGGATTTCATCAAAAATATCTTAATTGAAGGGTTACTTCACCCAAAAAATGAAAATAATGTACTCACCCTCATGCCGTTCCACACCCGTAAGACCTTTGTTCATCTTCGGAACACAAATTAAGATATTTTTGTTGAAATCCGATGGCTCCGTGAGGCCTTCATAGGGAGCAATGACATTTCATCTATCTATCTATCTATCTATCTATCTATCTATCTATCTATCTATCTATCTATCTATCTATCTATCTATCTATCTATCTATCCACAAATTTTATTTGTATTTATATACATATTAAATTATTGTTTATTGTATTTATAGTCACTAGGTCTAGAGTTTGGGATTGTGCATGTTTTTGTGAGGCCATCAACCATGATGTCATTTCCATGAAGGTAAAAATTGAGCAAAGTGAGCAAAGACAGCAGGTTGTGTACTTCTAGGGCAGCACCAGCTGAACATTTGCCAATTGAATGTGAATGTCAGTAAAATCTCTCTCCAGGTATTATAAACTTCCTTTTTGTAATGCTAGTCATTCTGAACTTTATTGTTAGCACAGCACTGAAAAATGCACCAATTAAAACACAAGGGGGAGCCACTGGTCAATTCCACTGAACAATAACAGTCTCTAATGTGAAGCTATAAAGTTTGAAAAGCAGCTTGTCCATCCTTACGGGTGGAGTGTGACGGCTGTGATTCCTATTAGAGATGTCCGATTAAATGGCTTTAAAAAAGCAGTGGGAAGAGGCAGACAAACACGCTTCTATAGCCAAAGTGCCCTTCAGTAGCGAGAGGACCCTGCCGCCTTGTAGAGCACAATGTCTAATTAGAGAGTCCTGCGTTTGCAAGCTTCACTCAGGATGTTGTTCTGAATACTCAATGAAGAATGTTGCCACGTATTTAGCTTTTTCCTTTCCTGTTTTGTCTTCTCTTGTTACGAGTTCTGTTTTTCTCTCAGGACTGTATATTGTAGTGAGATTTTCTGGTTGAGTAGTGCTCAAAATCGGTGCAAATCTATGTAGCAGACTTCCACTAATGTTTCTACCTTCAGGACCTTGTCGGATATTGATTGAAAATAAGATATGTTGTAATAAATAATATCATAAATAATTGAAAAGCTCAGGAGCAGCAGCTCAATATCGTTTGCATAGCTGGTGCAGAATACTAGATTAAGGTTCAGTGTTTTTCACAAGCGTCGATGCATATTGGTTTTCGGGTATCATTTCCTCTAACGTAAAGAACTGAAACGGTTTGGATAACTGTGAAGTGAAACGTCCTTGCGTTTCTAGAGGTGAATGGATTTCCCAGTTGCATTCTTAGAGTGTTAATGCTTTCCGAAATATAAAAAAGTGGCAGGAGTGAGTCAAGAATGTAGCCTCCATATGGAAAGAAAGGAAATACATTAAAAGGGGGAAATGGAGGTTAAACAGGAATACATTGAAGGAACTGCTGTTAATTATAATTGTTTTCAGGTGTTAACAGTACGTACAATTAACAAAGGGTTAAACTGTGCTCATTTTCACCGTTTCGGACGGTTTGCACTTGTGGCCTGTACATTTTTTGGTGTTATGAATCGAGCACATGGCTGTAATTTGATCGGGTAGACCTCCTTTTTCCCAGGCCTCTAGTCTGCACAGCTCCTAGAGGGACTTATTAAGATCCATATTTCTCTAGCAGACTATTTCAGAGATTTACACAAGCAAGAACACCTGGTATCCGTGTTGCCAAGGTGGTCGTTAAGGTTCATGTTTGGATGTTGGTTTTCGAAACAGACAGCAGACAATACCTACTAACACATATATCTCCATCTGAGAAAGAAGAAAAGAGAAAAATATCTGTAGTAAAAGGTAAAAATATTCTTGAGGGGGAAAGTTAGGTGTAAGCGCTTCAAATGCACAAATAGGTTTTTATTTCATGCATTTGTCTGTATTGTGAAGAGCTAATATTTCCATAACCCTTCCAAGGTCACATTTTACAGTGCATGTTTTTTTCTTTTATGCTATAGATATGAGCTAGTTATTTTAAAAGCAAAAGCAATTAAAATAAAATTAAACTGTTTACAGTCCCACGTTTCCTTCCTTACCATTGCTAAATAAATCAAGTAGAGTAAATAATTTATAGTAAAATAAAATACAATTAAATAAATATAAAATAAAATAATCAACCAAACAAACAAAACTCATACATGCAAATAAATAAAACAATATCTTGTAAACATTTTGTTAGCATGTGCATCTTATCTCTGAATCACAGAATAGGTCTAATACAGATGACTAAATGAATTACTATTAAGAAATATTTATATATATATGTTTTTTTTTTTCATTTGATTCCTTTTTCGTATTTAATTAATCCCTCAATGAATCATCTGCCCTGAACTGTAAAGTCTCTGAATTTGTTTTCAGACTCTCCTTTCAGAGGGCTTGCTGTCGTGCACACTGTAGGCAGATGTCTAATAGGAGAAACATCTGTCAAACCTGTAATATGAGCTCACAAGTAACAGTTGGCGCTCAGAGCCCGGAAAGATACAATTTCCGTAAAAAACAAAAATAAAACCTCAGTATAAGACATCTAGTAGTGATGCAACATAACATTTTAATGAGTGGTTACCACAGTCGTTTGGTTAATGTTGTATGCCATCTGTGGCACATTATGAAGTATTTCATAATTTGATTTTGTGCAAAAAAAAGATCAGCCCGAAGTAACTTGATTTTTGGTATAAAAGTTGGTATAAAAAAAATAGTACTCTTAAAGGTAATAACACAACTCCCCTCAGCAAGCCATGTGATTTAAGGGATCATCCAAGTCTCTGTGCTCCGGCGCAAGTTATGCGGCAACATTCAACACACAGTGTCAGAGGTTTGTTATGAAGTAGCACTAGTAGCCTTAGCACACACACACACACACACACTAAATCTGTGTTAGTGAGCTCTTCTCCTTTGCCGAGATAATCCATCCACCTCACAGGTGTGGCATATGATTATTGCACAGATGTGCCTTAGGCTGGACACAATAAAAGGCCACTCTAAAATGTGCAGTTTTACTGTATTGGGGGGTCCAGGGGGGGTCCAAAAACCAGTCAGTATCTGGTGTGACCACCATTTGCCTCACGCAGTGCAACACATCTCCTTCGCATAGAGTTGATCAGGTTGTTGATTGTGGCCTGTGGGATGTTGGTCCACTCCGCTTCAATGGCTGTGCGACGTTGCTGGATATTGGCAGGAACTGGAACACGCGGGCGTATACGCCGATCCAGAGCATCCCAAACATGCTCAATGGGTGACATGTCTGGTGAGTATGCTGGCCATGCAAGAACTGGGATGTTTTCAGCTTCCAGGAATTGTGTACAGATCCTTGCAACATGGGGCCGTGCATTATCATGCTGCAACATGAGGTGATGGTCGTGGAGGAATGGCACAACAATGGGCCTCAGGATCTCGTAACAGTATCTCTGTGCATCCATCAATAAAATGCACCTGTGTTGTCCATAACATACACCTGCCCATACCATAAGTCTGCCATCTGCCCTGTACAGTGAAAACCGGGATTCATCCGTGAAGAGAACACCTCTCCAAAGTGCCAGATGCCATCGAATGTGAGCATTTGCCCACTCAAGTCGGTTACGATGACGAACTGCAGTCAGGTCGAGACCCCGATGAGGACGACGAGCATGCAGATGAGCTTCCCTGAGACGGTTTCTGACAGTTTGTGCAGAAATTCTTTGGTTATGCAAACCGGTTGTTGCTGCAGCTGTCTGGGTGGCTGGTCTCAAATGATCTGGTGAAGATGCTGGATGTGGAGGTCCTGGGCTGGTGTGGTTACACGTGGTCTGCGGTTGTGAGGCCGGTTGGATGTACTGCCAAATTCTCTGAAATTTATGGTAGAGAAATGAACATTCAATTCACAGGCAACAGCTCTGGTGGACATTCCTGCAGCCAGCATGCCAATTGCACGCTCCCTCAAAATTTGTGACATCTGTGGCATTGTGCTGTGTGATAAAACTGCACATTTTAGAGTGGCCTTTTATTGTGGCCAGCCTAAGGCACACCTGTGCAATAATCATGCAGTTTAATCAGCATCTTGATATGCCACACCTGTGAGGTGGATGGATTATCTCTGCAAAAGAGGAGTGCTCACTAACACAGATTTAGACAGATTTGTGAACAATATTTGAGAGAAATAGGCCTTTTGTGTACATATAAAAAGTCTTAGGTCTTTGAGTTCAGCTCATGAAAAACGGGGGCAAAAACAAAAGTGTTGCGTTTATAATTTTGTTCAGTGTATGTGTAGTTTTTAGACAGTAAACTTGCTCGAAAGCTCATCTGATACAGCATTGCGAAACATGACATGACACTCAATAAAAGAGCTCAAAGACTTGTAAAACCAAGCTAAAATCTCACATCTCACATTTGCTTTTGATAACTTTGGTTGATTTAGGGTAGGGTTTAGTGAAGGTAGTACATTATTTTCAAATGCGATAGAGCATTAACCTTTTAGCACATCTCAATGGACATTTCATTACTGAACTGCTACAATACATACAGCAACCAATGCAATAAAGGCCCAGATATACTGACGGCAAAGTTCTATTTTTGTTCTTAACTCAGGGGGAAAAAAGAAGATCTAAAAATGTACTGTTAGCGAAAACCCCAATGCTGCCCACACTGCTGAGTGTCTATATATATATATATATATATATATATATATATATATATATATATATATATATATATATATATATACAATTGCGAGTTTTTATCATGCAATTCTGAGAAAAAAGTCAGAATTGAGAGATATATACTTGCAGTTACCTTTTTTATTTTTTATTCGGTGGGGAAAAAAAAAAAAAAAAAAAAACATGTTTATTTACAGTATATACACTCTAAAAAATGCTGGGTTAAAAACAACCCAAGTTGGGTTGAAAATGGACAAACCCAGCAATTGGGTTGTTTTAACCCAGCGGTTGGGTTAAATGTTTGCCCAACCTGCTGGGTAGTTTTATTTAACAAAAATTACTGTATTGCTTAATTAAAATTAACCCAAAGTATGTTGGAAATGAATAATTGAATAATTATTAAACAATAAACATTTATTAAATTGCTTATTAATAAATTTATATTAATAAACTATTAAACTATTGGACCCACTTTATATTAAGTGGCCTTAACTACTATGTACTTACATTTAAATTAATCATTTGATACAATGCACTTATTGTGTTCATACATGTTTTTACATTGTACTTATATTTTAAAAACACCTGCATGTAATTACATCTGTAATTAATTTCTGTAATTACATTTATAATTACACTGTTGACCCATCCCTTACACCTTAACCAACCCTTAAACCTACCCATACCACCAAAGCTTTCCCTAACCTTACCCGTATCCCACCTCAATAGCAGCAAAAGTGTTTTGCAATTCAATATGAACCCAATAAGTACATTGTACTTAGTTTTTGATGTAAGTACATAGTAGTTAAGGCCACTTAATATAAAGTGGGACCAAACTATTAAATTTATATTAATAAAATATTAAAGCTTATTAATAAACATTCACCTTTTGTCTATTATTGTTGCCTCTAATTGCATCTGGTTTTTAATTTCCCAACTATTTTGGGTTCATTTTAAGCTAGCCATATAGCAATTTTTAAATAATAGTTGGTTTAAATAAAACTACCCAGCAGGTTGGGCAAACATTTAACCCAACCGCTGGGTTAAAACAACCCAATCGCTGGGTTTGTCCATTTTCAACCCAACTTGGGTTGTTTTTAACCAAACATTTTTTAGAGTGTAGATTGTTTACAATAGATTGTTTAAAAGCAAGCATCTTTACAGTAAAAAAAAAAAAAAAAAAAAAAACATTGTCAGTATCTCTTTTAATTAGAATTACAATTTCAATTTCTACTATAAAGTGGCTCTCCAGTGTATTCATGTTTTTAATCGCGGACGTCTGACCTTGACGGACTGAACAGAAGAAATGAACCAGAGACGATTTCTACTTAAAGAAGGCAGAGCCTTAGAGCCACACCTACCTATTACATAATCGCCACAGACCAATGGGAGTTCAAAGGTGTTTACTAGCCAAACTTTTCCAGAAAGTTTGCTTTGGCAAGCTGTTTCAAACTCCCAAAACAAACGCAAAATGAACTCTGTTTTGGCCTGATTTTGTTCAAAATGGCGTCACACCAGTTTGTTCTTCGATATTGGTTGAATTATATCATGGCCTTAAAACACTGCCAGCTTCACATTCATCTGTTTCAGAGAAAAATTAACATGCTTTTAGTGTCACTGACTGGACAATTCACTTTGAAAGTGTCACGAAATGTGCAAGAGGCAACATAATATTTTGCAGGAATGATGCCATAGGCATATTTTTGCAATGAGCCTTTAAAGTATTAATTTTAGTTTATTGGCACATTCGCTGGTGTAAATTTGAACTAGCGAATCAAGTGAAAATAAGTCTTTAGTACATTAGCTCTAAGTTGTGGCGTATGGCACAGGGCCAGCCCAACTTTGTTTAACACTTTGGCACTTTAAATCACCTATATACATATTATATTAACAGCAGCTGCTAACAGTTTAGTCTACAAATTTAAAACATACACTGAATATAAAATACTGCACTAAGAACATACCATAGAGCCAAACAATTCATTTTTTAAATAATATTTTGTTTTGAGAACACCATAATTTATGTAGACAGTGAAACAATCAGGTAGAGATCTGTACTGATAAATAACATCTGTGTCCAAACCGCAATTCACAGAAGCCAGCGGCAGGTGATTTTTTCGCATTGTTTATGGAATACCTGTGGAATTTCCTCATTCCATAAATAAGCTGTTTGATTGACTACATAATGGTTTTCCGGATGGTACGTCACACCACACCACGCCGCTCGTATTACAGAAGTCTTTTGTTTGCCCTAGTTTGGCTTGGCATTGATACATGCCCCAAAAGACAGGCCTGCATTTGTAGTACCAGATTCTAGTGGAATGGATGGTTAGACAAGACTAGGGTCTGCTCTTGTGCTGTAATTGGTGTGTAAATATTCATAGGGTTGTACGTTTTCCTCTTTTAGGGGGAGGTTAACCACCACACACTCCATGTCAGGACTCTTCTGGGGCCCGGCAGTATTAATGTGTCTTCTGCCTTTGGATATGAACATTTGCACGCACACACACACACACACACACACACACACACACACACACATGTTTGTTTTTGTGAATTGTGGGGACTTTCCATAGACTTCAATGCATTTTACACTGAACAAACTGTACATTCTATCCCCCTACCCTGCCCCTACCCCTAAACCTAACCCTCACAGGAAACTGTGCAAACTTTTACTTTTTCACAAAAACTCATTCTATATGATTTATAAACCCATTTACATTGTGGGGACCGCTGGCTGGTCCCCACGATGTAGGTGAACTCAGGTTTATATTACATCATGGGGACATTTGGTCCCCACAATGTAATATAAACAAAAGCACACACACACACACACACACACACACACACACACACACACACACACACACATGCTTTCTGCTCAGGGGGCACTTTAACATAATTCATAAATATGGATAACTTTCTGTCAGTATTTTTTAGTCTGCCACTTGCCCCCCCCTCAAGGTTTTTGCGCTATGTTTCCAGCTCATTACCTAATGATTTTATAGCTTTGGAGTCTGATTCATGTTTATGGATGTAAATTGATATCATCCAGTTTCAGGTTTGTGAATGTGCATGCTTTTGTGTGCAGATTTATATTAATCATGAGCATTCTTCTGCATTAATAGATTTTTTTTTTTTTTTTTTTTTTTTTTTTTTTTTTATTCATAGGCAAGGAAACCATGCCATAAGTACATAAATGTATCTAAATCTTTTCTTTTATTTTACAATTTATAAACCCAATGTAAGTAAAAAGGAATAAAATATATGACAAAATATCTAAAATAATTTTTAGAGTGTATTCAATTTTGTAATATAATAAGGGCCTTTTTTATACGGCCTCAGAATGGAAACCAGTTACACAGTTGCATTATTTATTCAAATTAAGTGTGAATAAATGCTATTGTGGATAAAAGTCACTGTGGCTTTTTGGCTTTTTCTCTTATTTGAATTTGCATATTGTAATAAGAGACCATGAATTTGAGACAAATTGAAATCCAGAAGAACAGAAAATGTACTGTTTCTCCAAGCAGAATGTAACTGCGGTTTCCTGTCATCATTTTTTTTTTTTTTTTAATGTGCAAAGGTCTTGATTGTTGAATTTCATACTACATTTTAGGCCGTGCTGAAACTTGCATTTCATTTGGTTTCAGTTTTTGAAAGCTGGTAAAAAATATTAACCATTCATATTTGGAAGACTGATGGTACATGAAAATCCAATAATTTCAATATGGCTATTAGCATGTTTTTGGTTGATAAAGCTTTGCTAGATGGTTGTTAGGGTGTTCTGGAGGGTACAGGCAGTTGCTTACTGGTTTGAATTAAAAGAGACTTGTGCTTTCATAGCTACAAAACTCAAAGCCAGTGGTTTCTTGCATCATAAAAGGGATAGTTCACTCAAAAATGAAAATTCTGTCATCAATTACTCACCCTCAAACCTGTATGAAAGCCCGAGTCCTCATCCTTTTTGAAATACATGTTAAAAAAAAAAAAAAAAAAAAAAAAGCCCAACAAATTTCAGGTAGTTCAGAATCATTTCTTTCTTTTGGGAGACAATAACTCCATTTATCGTGCACTTTGATCTTTGGAACTTTGCAGACCTTTTATATCCACAAACATCCACATTACACACTGCATGAAAGGTAATATCTGAAAAAAGTTTAATAGGGGCACTTTATTTTTTTTTCATAACTGAATATTTGTCTTCCAGCCTCTGTCCATGTTCAAGATAGTAGAGCTCCTGTTGTGTAGAATCTCCCCAGAGATGTTCTGCTTTACCTCAACACCATCATGACCTATAAATGCAGCAGGAATTAATGTTGCTTACTCAGATTTCTCTTGCATGGGCATTTTCCTAATGCTGTTAACACCTCTCATGACCTTCTGCTCATCATACATTTAACCCATACATCTGCATACAGATATTTGATTTCTGATGTGCAAGTATAGTTGTCAGCTATATATATATATATATATATATATATATATATATATATAGTTATATAGTTTTAAACCAGCTACACAGTTATTAGCTTAAGCTGTAGGTTCAGAGTCCATCCCAACATAAAAGTGATTTTTTTTTTCTCAACTAATAAGAAAATTGTTAGTTTAGACTAAAGTAAATTACCGTGAAAAAAAATAGAAAATATAGCTGCAACCAGCAATTAACGGGGTTCAAGTGTTTTAAGACCTTTAAGCACACACACAAAAAAGTTTTTTTTGTTTTATTTAGCAAGCCTGTAACCATCTCGATCATAGATGGAAAAGACCATTTACAGCCAATACAGGCAATTTACCATAGGAAATATGTGTTTTTTTAAAGCTTTTTAACAGTTATTAAGTTTGAGCCAAAAACCTAGGACTAGTTCACCAAAGTTGGTTTTTGAAATATTCTCCAATATTCATCGATTCGATGGACAGAGTCACTTCAAACGTTTTGGTGGCCCTTAGAGACCGTGAAAGGAAATTTCAACTTTTTTTTTTTTTGGACAATTATTGCCAATCAGTCTCCGGAGAATCTCGCTGCACTGGTTTGGTTCTAATCAGGCCAAAAACCTAGGACTAGTTTGCAAAAGTACATTTTTCAAAAAATCCAAAATGCCCTGCAAATTTCGCCAAATCAGAGGCATGCATTTTGTCCGTCTTGAGCCAAGGATTCCAACAATATAAAACACTTGAGCCTTCGCGTAACGGTTCGGGGGTCATGAGACATTTTGTACTTTTGATCGCTGTAGCGCCCCCATCAGGCTGATCGGGGCGAGCTTTGGTGACGTTGTAGGCGGTGTGAGTACTACCAGCCCTCAAAGTTTTGTCTCTACAACTTAGAGTTTGGTCTGCCCGATCACTTTTATGGGAGAATGCAGATCCTTGGAAAATGTAACAATTATAATAGGATTTCAGCGCTACATGCTTGAACACCTAATAACACAATCACACAACATATGTGTTCTGATTAAGATTTCCATCTTTTTAATCCGGTATCATTTGGCTTGGCTCCATTTTGAAAACTTATAGCAAAGTAGAGCATTCTGGGAAATGTTCTTTTACCATGATCCATTAAATTTAACTGAAATTGAGGTTTAAATGAGATAATAATTTTATTCCATTTTAATTTGAATTCAATGCAGATTACAATTCTGCATTCACAGCTACACTGTAAAACATAAAGTTGATATAAATTCACCATAATGCATTGGCAATGTCTCAGGCATTATGGGATGGCATTGGTGCCTGGAGATTTTATAACTTATGACTGTGTATTTCATTAAGCGATGTATTGTTAATATACCAAGCTTCTTGAACTAACAACATATTTTGGTAACACTTTATAATAACTGCACGCTATGAAGCATTAGTTAAGCATTAGTAAATAGTCAATTCATCATTTATAAAGCATTAGTAAGCAGTTTATAAATACAGCTATAAATGCTTTATTCTTGATTTATAAGCATATCTATAATGTGTTTAATAATTGTATGTTCATACTTTATTAATAATCAATTTATCATTTCTAAATTAAGAATTACATTATTTACAAACCAGTTATTTAGTAGTTGTAAGTGGTTCATAAGATCATTTAGGAAGTGTAAGTAAATGATTTAAAAAACTATTTAAACATTAATTTATACATCTTATTATTTAGACATATATTAATAGTTACTTAGTGTGTTAATAAATGCTTTATTAACACATATTCCTACTGCAATTCATGATTAATTAAGGTAGTTATAAAACATTTAGAAATGGTCAGTTAACTATTTTTGTGAGGTCATCTAAAGTGAAGACTATTTATGCTTTGTAAAGCTTTTATAAATGATATTTAAAGGTTCAGTGATCTTCAGCACTGCTGTTCTCTAATGTTTTAAAGTTAGTACTGAGGTAGTTTTGAAAATATGAATATGTGTTAATAAAGCATTTATTAACACACTAAGTAACTAATACTATATGTCTAAATAATAAGATGCATAAATGTACATTTAAATAGTTTATTAATCATTTACTTACACTTCCTAAATGATCTTATGAACCACTGACAACTCCTAAAAATAACTGCTTTGTGAATAAAGTAATACATAATTTAGAAATTATAAATATTATAAATTATAAATATAAATTGATCGTTCATAATGTATAAAAATACACAATTATTTATCACATTATAGATATGCTTATAAATCAAGAACAAATCATTTATAGCTGTATTTATAAACTGCTTACTAATGTATATTAATGCTTCATAAATGATGAATTGACTATTTACTAATGCTTAACTAATGCTTCATAGCGTGAGTTATTCTAAAGTGTTAACAATCTTTTCTCTTTTTTTTTTTTTTCTTTTTCTATTTACCTTAAAATGTACAGATAACCACCACACAGGTTAAAAAAAAGGAAATCACATGAGGGATCAGAGTTGCCTATTCATAAAACATGGTCAATTCTCAATAATAAAAAAGATGCACAGGGTCACACACAAAGACAAAGCTTCATCAGCCCATGGATAACACTAAAATAACCCAGTAAACATTAACAAAACACCAAGCCATCTAACGTACATTACTGATAACAATGAATTATTTATATA
This sequence comes from Ancherythroculter nigrocauda, assembly GCA_036281575.1. NCBI lineage: Eukaryota > Metazoa > Chordata > Actinopteri > Cypriniformes > Xenocyprididae > Ancherythroculter > Ancherythroculter nigrocauda. Next base: position 3,026,032 of record VTFQ01000024.1, read on the forward strand.
TAAATAAAAATAAACAAAACTATTTAAATGAAATGTAATCATATGTGATGTCACAGTTCTTTCACTGTAAACAATTTCGTAATTCATAGTTTTTTCTATCAAAAATGATAAAATTGAATGAATTTTACAGTAAAATTGCATATAATGTGATGTTAAATCACAGTTTGTTGTATATAGGCTATCTTTAATCAGTAGGCTAAAGTTAATCATGTAACAGATTTAACTGCAACACTTTTTTTTTTTTTATTATTAAATTGGATTTTTTTTTTTTTTTTTTTTAAATGTACCTCAATTCAATTCTGAAGTGTACACAACCCTGTAGTGGAGACAAGTTGGTTTGTCATAAACACCTTGTGTCTTGCTTAAGCAGTTCTTCACCCCGAATCACTGCAGCATTAGATCCACAAGTACAGCATCAGGAGAATTATGCCTTTGCAGTTGACTCAGTAAATCAGTGAACAAGCCCAGGTGTCCATCCGTCATAACATATCATCTCTCCTCATTCTACCCTACCTTCTCTATTTCCCTCACTCTATTCCCTGTCTCTTCAGGCCTCATCATGGCGGAAGAGGCAATTGTTTTTACAAACACCTCTGCTATTTGAGGCCGAGCGGCTCTCGCCCCCTCCTCCTCTCGGTGCATGTCATCGACAAGACTGACAGCTAATGATGAAATACGAGCAAGTGATTTCTCGCCACCCGTCAGTGTGCGAGAGTCCTAAGACCCCGTGGTGCGGCGCTGGAACAGATGTGCAGGAAGATTTGTTACAGCTCGTAACTTGTCCACTGCCTCAGGCCGCGAGCTCTGAGAGTCAGCATTCCCTCCCACAACCCCCTGCGAGCGAGCACTTTTTCTTTATAGAGTGCTGAACGTGTGGGCTGACACTGTACTGACTGGCAGCGGCATACGGGACTAACTCCACCTCTGGGATTACATGTGGAGAACGAGAGACAAGCACGTTGAATGTAACACAAATCCATTTAATGAAACAACAAGGCTACCATATGCTCTGAGAACATATGAGGTACATGATTTGCCATCATTATTACATAAACGCCAGTTAAAAGAGCACTGAGACAAAACAAACTGTTTATTTATAATTATATATGTATGACTCTGTTAAAGGGGACCTATAATGCCCCTTTTACATGATTTAATATAATATTAATACAAGATTTAATATCAATACAATAATATTATTATAGCTTGTCAAATTTGCCTCTATTTGGCTGTGAGCAAAAACATGCCGTTTTTGTGTGTGTCCCTGTAAATGCAAATGAGCTGCTGCTCCCGCCCCCTTTCCAGAAGAGGGCGGAGCTTTAACAGCTCAACAACAACAAAGCTGGAGAATCTCACGCAGTAAAATGATGAAAGTGTTCAGCCTTACATTGTTCAAACCGGAGTCGACACTGATGGAGAGACTCAGGAAGAAGTTACAACTTTTAGAATGAAACTGGACGTTTCTGAATGGTTAGTGGATAAATTTATGTAGTTGCTGTGGAGTTGATTCAACTCATCCACTAGCATGTGCCGTCATGTTAATCTTAAAATGAAGGCATGGGCAACAACACTCAATAACTCTTTATCTTCTCTAAAGCAGCCCATCTTGGCCTCACCCCATTTCCCGGCGGCAGGTTTTATGTCAATTTTGTGATGTCACCAACCCAAGAAGAAGCTCGCTGTAGTCCCTACCAGAAATGTGTTGTAGTCGTTAAAAAGTGATTTCTGTAAAAGAAAATATCTCCCTTTGCATTGAACTTTGAGTGCTGTAACTTTGCAGATGATGTTTATGCTCAAACAGCAACATTACACACTAACTAAAGTTAAAAAAGTGAAACCATAATCAAGGACCCCTTTGTTACATTTTTTAAACATGCTGCCTGTTACAATTTCTTTTGTTACTAAGGCCCCGATATACACTCTAAAAAATGCTGGGTTAAAAACAACCTAAGTTGGGTTGAAAATGGACAAACCCAGCGATTGGGTTGTTTTGACCCAGTGGTTGGGTTAAATGTTTGCCCAACGTGCTGGGTAGTTTTATTTAACTCAACTGTTGTATAAAAATTACTGTATTGCTTGCTTAAAATGAACCCAAAATATGCTGGAAATTAACATTTATTAATATGTTTAATAAATGAGCATTTATTAATAAGATAATGAATAATAAACAATAAACATTTATTAAATTGCTTATTAATAAATGTACACCTTTTGATTATTATTGTTGCCTCTAGTAATTATGTATCTGATTTTTAATTTCTCACCTATTTTGGATTCATTTTAAGCCAGACATATAGTCATTTTTAATCAGTAGTTGAGTTAAATAAAACAAACATTTAACCCAACCACTGGGTTAAAACAACCCAATTGCTGGGTTTGTCCATTTTCAACCCAACTTGGGTTGTTTTTAACCAAACATTTTTTAGAGTGTACTTCAAGCGAAATTGAAGAACTGGTGTGATGTAATTTCTAACAAAATCAGGCCAAAACAAAGTTTGTTTGCAGTTCAATTTGGGAGTTCGAAAGGCAACAAGGCATTTCCTAATCCAATGTAAAGCCCTGGGTATACTTTTTTGTTTTCTTTTACGCGTACGCTAGTGTACACACACAGTCGAATGCACAGCCTTGCAAAGTATACTTCATTTGAACAAAGGTGTTCGATGCATGCGCAGTTTTGAGCAATCTCTCGCCACGAGTAAACATCTTTGTATTCTTTCATGCTAGAGTTGAACAAATGAGGGTACTTTCTAACCTCTTCACACAATCTCTCATCTATGTAGGCCTCCGTCATCGCTGTAGCTTGCATGCGTTCTGGTCTGTTCTGTTTATGCAGTTTTTCTTTGACTACCTTGTGAATCGACGCCCCCAGGGCATGGTTGCCACCTTGTGGATATACTAAAAAAAAATTAAATGCGCATGTGCATACAAGTATGCACGGTTACAAAAATCCGGCAGTGTACACGCAGTACACGCATACTCTTGTGATGACGAAATTCGCATTGCGCACTGTACGCATAAAAAGTAAAGTATACTTTGGGCTTTAGCTTCACTTCCTGTCTCCTGAGATACCTTAATCTGATCAGCTGATAGCCCATTCTGTGACAGTTAATTGTGTAACAGTGTGGTTTGCAGCAAGCACAACTACAAAGGGTTATTCACAAACAAACACTCTTTATTCATAAACCAATATGAGATTGCAGGAGTAACACCACACTATGTGTTAACAAGAACGACAGAAAACTCAGGGTTAAATATATGCAAAGGGCTTATGAGGAAACTAAACAAGACGTGCAAATCAGAGGTATCTACAGTAACTAAACAGAGCGGCGAAACAGGAACAAACGGAAACAAAACAGAATTTCAAAATATGAGTCCACATGACATACTGTTTACTATATAGTGCATAAAACAATTTGGATGTAATGTTATTTCTTTCACTTGATAAATGGTTAATAAATATTACAAATAAAAGAATAAATGAACATCATTACATTGTTCTTTTAATACCTGAAATATTTGGACATTTACCATTTAATTTTCAGGTTAATCAGATATCTGTATGCTATGCTTTTATAAACTAACTATAACAGACATTAATGGTCACTAAATGTTCTTTAAGTTAATACACTGTAAAAAAAGATTTGTTGATTTAAATTTAAAAAATAAAGTTTCCTGGTTGCCTCGAAAATGTTGAGTTAATACAATGAAGGCGATTGGTTTAATCAACAGAAACTCAAAATAATATGTTATCTAAACCACATTCATTTTTGAAGTTGATTTGACAAAAGAAAAAATGTTGTGATAACAAATCATGAAAATATTTTTTTTTTTACAGTGTAGGATGAATCTAATGACTTTTTCACACCACCGGTTGATTACCTATAAAATTGTTTTATCCCATGTGTCAAAAATTAGTGAAGTGCAATAATAATATTTCCTGAATATTTCACATTAAGACTGCATTTTATTCCTCTGTGAGGGGCAAATAAGGGTTTCCATATGTAGTAGTATGCTAGACACGTGCACTTCTGTCAATTTGTTATTCTGAAATACAGGCAGACGTCAATACCAGCTATGCAGCCACGGCTGAATCAAGAGTGTGTCTGTGCTGTACACAGAACCAAGCAAATGAATTGGTTTTGGTGGAGGCAGCTCTCAAGTTGGATTTCTCTTCCATGCTTCACTTCTGCGGTGTGTGTTAATATTCTGTGTTGAGTCTGCATGAGGGGAAAGGCCAACTGGCTTTATTCCCTTGGTTAAGTGCACAATTCAGCACCGAATTTCGAACATTATTGTGACAGAGACTGAACTACTAGGTAAACACTTCAATGAGATGACTGTAATTTTGTGTGCCACGTCTTCCAAGTATACCACAGAGCTGATTTTAATATATATATATTATATATGTTTTTTTGTTTGTTTGTTTGTTTAAATACACATTTATGAATTTGACTTGCTACCTAACCTAACAAACCACTAATTTATTTGTAATGCAGAGGTCAGCTAAGACACGCCAAACATTTTCCGAAGAATTTAAGAAGATATTTCCCTCCCCTTGCTCTTTTTCGGCCATCAATTACAATCCAAGAAACCACATAACATACCCATTTGAGGTTGAAATTTATGTTTTTTTTCCTCTGTGTACACCAAAGATTCTTTCAAAGATGGAGTGAACTTTAAAAATGTTAAAACCAGACCAGATCTTCCAATGACAAATTTTCTCCTGCTCTTTAAGTAATATGAGACAGATTGAAGTTATGGAGAGGAAATCTTGAGCCAAAATGACTAGTGTTTATTATTTTGAGGAAATACATAAATAAATAAATAAATAATACTTTAATATAAAAAGCTCCTCATTCCTGAGTGGAATGATCATAACTTACACAATGGCATTGACAAGGATAATGCATTAAATTTATTTATATTTTTTTATGAAGAAAGAAAAAAAATGCTGAAAATAATAAAAAAAAAAAAAGCTTTCTACAAGTGCCATATTACATACTGTGGACCCTCTCATTTATAACCCCAAGAAAACTTAATGACAGTCATAATATGTGTAAATAATGCTTTTTAACTTGTTAAAAATTATTGACACAATGATTAAGATGTGTATTCAATCTGAAAGGAAAAAATATATTGGATTTTACTTAACGGTCACACATGCAATTTGACACTTCAAGAGTCATTAAAATAAAACACCAGATGTAAATGATTTACAGGTTTTTTCAAAAATGTGTGAATCAGATTTTGATGATGAAAAAAAAAAAAAAAAGAAAAGAAAAGAAAAAGATTTGGTTACATTTTATTTCCATGGTCCACTTTAGATATTCTACTAAATATAAGTAACTTTGCAACTATAACTCTGATTAAAGTAGTAAACTGTAGTATACTGTTAGGTTAGGTGTTTGGGTTGACATGTAGTTGAAAAGTTACTTAAAGTAGTAGAATATCTGGTCCCACTTTATATTAATTAGCACACAGAAAAAGAGCAAGAGAGAAAGATGATGGCTGTATCTATATATCCCACAAGTCTCTGAGGTGATGAAACTTAAAATGCTCCAAGAAGTAAGAAGCTGTGGTAACCATTTGTAAATTGAATATGTCTGGTTTCTGGTGTCATCAGCTTCCAGTTATTTTTAGCTGTACAAAAACAGCTCATTATACTGTTTGATACTGCAAACCGGTATTTCTTACTATATTTTTTAATGTATTGTCATTTTTATAAACTGTGCAGTAAACGGTAAAAATATTTGCTCTACAAACCATTGTTATTCTCCTAGTTATTTACTTATAGTAAATAAGGTGGACTTATGATAGCTGCCTGAATCATAATCATGTTCACTGTTGGCCAGAGGAGAACTGACTCCCCGACTGAGCCTGGTTTCTCCCAAGGTCACCTGATGTCACCTGATGTCACCTGTTGGAGTTTGGGTTCCTTGCCGCCGTCGCCTTTGGCTTGCTTAGTTGGGGACACTTGATATTTGATATTCAACAGTGTTTTGATCTGCCTGCATCGACACCATTGTATGGGAACTGAACTGAGCTGGATGATGACATCACTGTTTACTCCAGTGCTGATATAGATAAATTAACTTAATAACTATTGATTCTTACAACAGAATGAATCAATACTGAATTTACTTAAGCTGGACAATAACGTTATTGAATTATTTACCAGTTATCACTGTAACATGTTCTCCAACCAATACGCCTATATAGGTCCTTTGTCACTTCCCTGAAATACGACCCATAGGAACGTTTACTAAAGTTCAACAACAAGACACTTTCATTTTAATCCATTGCTTTCTTTTATCTGTGTCATATTAAGGTTTTGCGTAGCTTAATTGACAGAGCATTGCAATATATAAGAATATGCAATCATGTGATCATGCGATCGTAGGTTCGATCCCAGGGAACGCATGTGCTCATAAAGTGTATATGCACTATAAATCACTAAGGGTAGGTTTAGGGATGGGGTAGGTGTAGTTGTTAATAAAACAATGAGTTTTGCTAAATGGAAATAGGACAAATGGTGTAAAAAGTCCACACATTGAATTTAAAAGAACATGCATTTTGATTGGTAACGACAGTCATACATCATTTCATGACGACAGACTTAACACGACACTGTCATTATTTTTACGCCGCTAGAGGACGCATGACTTTAAAACATAAATATAGGTCATAATACTTATAATATTGTGAATATATCTATCTATCTATCTAATATATATATATATATATATATATATATATATAAATCTTTCTTGCATGTTGTCTGTACGTTTTTGTTATTTTTGGAAGAATAATTAGATCAGACCATATGTTTTGATTGATTTACTGATTTTGTTTTACATCAAAGAATAACATTTTCAGCTGTGCTTCTTAAAGTCAAATTTTTTAATTTCTATTTTAGTTAATGGAAATATTTTTCCACATGGTCAAAATAGCTTTTGTTTATGATAATAAGCATGATAGGGGTTTCGTCATGTCAGAATTTAAGAGTCTATGTTATTTTAAGATTATATGTGTGTTTTTTTTTTTTTTTTTTCAACAGTTCAGCCTTCATTTTGGCGATGTATGCACATATATGGAGTTTTCTGTAGTTGAAAAGGGAGTTGTATCCTCCAATGGTTTGATTAGTAGAGCAAGAGATATTCCACAGCATGACTCACCTCACAAAACCGCATTTAGCATCAAACAACCGGAAAACTCACTGGATACGGTTTAAAATGGGGACCTAACAGTTATTTTATTACACTTAATTAATGTTCCTACCTTTGGAAAAGAAGCTGAACAATTGCTGAACAAGCTCCATTACTAAATTCTGCATATTGCAAGGTATAAAAATCTTTTTCGTTCATTCCTTTTTGTTTGCATAGTTTGAGAACTAGGTCATACATCCTTGTGAAACTGTCAGATAGGCTGTCCCAAAAGCCCATGACTGGTCAAAAGATAGGATTTCCTCAGGGAACACTTTGTGACCCGATTCTTTCACAAGCATATCTTCAACATCGAGATCTGTGTCCTAAAGATGCCCTCAATGAGATCAGCCAATGGTTCCAAGAACAGGCGCCAACACCGCATGATGCAGATATAAGAGCAGATATTTTATCAGTTCTCCACTTTAATGGTCTGTAATCAGTTACATAAAATATCAAAACACACAAACTGCATCTTTTATGAATGCAATTTTTGTGAATGTTTCATTTAGTTTTTTTCTGACACCTACCCTACCCCAACCCCCACATGTCAAAATCCAACCAACAACCAATTTTTTTTTTATTTTTTTTTTTCTTGTTTGATAATTCTGATAATTCATTATATGGATGTACATCACAATATGAGGAAAAAAAATAAAATAAAATAAGATTTTCTGTTGCATCGCACATTTGAGTGGAACAAAAACTGCATTGACAAACAGTTCTCTTTGCATTCACACTGTCGGTGAAATGGTTTCAGTAATCAGTCCACTTTCAATTCACACTGAATGCAAAGTTATCATGGCTCTTTTTTCACTCAGTTCACATTTTGGCCCACTTCAAGAGAATTTTGTTTGGCTCTTTAATGAGTAACCAAATATTTAAACATCCTGATTTTGGTTTGCTTTAAAGGGCTCTGAGTTCACTTCCAGTCAACCAGTGCTCAGACCCCAGAAATAAACCACATTTGTGCTCACAAAATAAATGATACAGATGTTATAAATTCTTACTTTTCACTGTCAGAGGCATCTTCGGATTCCTCCAGTCTTCTCATTGACTTACTGTGTCCGACAATCCTGAAGGGAGTAATTATCTGTTACAAACAAACTCTCATCATCCCAGCAGTAAACAAATTCCTCATAGTAACGAATGCTGTACCTTTAACAAACTCATACACTAATAATAGGAAGTGCTCTATGCATGCCATGAGAGCTTTTTCTATTCTTTTGAGGTTAATTTAATTTGTTTTCTACCAGGAAAGACAGAAAGAAAGAAAGAAAGAAAGAAAGAAAGAAAGAAAGAAAGAAAGAAAGAAAGAAAGAAAGAAAGAAAGAAAGAAAGAAGACATGCACAGGTGAAATTAACTTTTTTCTGCTCTCAAGTGCAATAGCACCACACTGGAACTGGAAAAACAAGGCCGGGTGGCATATTGTTGTATTCGTGGATTTGCTTTTTTAGTTCTAAACGTTCTTTTAGAGCAGAGTCTGTCTATCTTGCTATGGAAAATATAAAGTGTTAAAACCCAATTACTGCCTAACGAGTAACAGCATATGTCAAGTGTCAGATATTATATACTTGTGCGAACCACACAAATAACTTGACTGTCACCTGCTGCAGATTCTAATATTAACATGTTGCTAAGCTAACAAGTTGACACTATTCCTGTCTTCAAGGGCACCTGGAAAACATGTACCTCTGTGTCGTATTCATTATTACGACATGCCACGCATTCAAGTTGGAAACAGAAGTAGCCTAAACAAAACAAATAAACAATAAACCAAACAAACAATAAACCAAAATAACTACATCTGAAATTTCAATGATGAAAAATTTATTTATATCGCTTATTTATGTGTATCAAAATGTAAAACAAACCATAAAAGATTAGCAATTAGAAGAGTGATTAACTTTATACTTATTGCCAGCTGTTCCATGCATCACACCTTTAACATTATTGAATTACAGCATGTAAAATTAAAATAACTTGCAAAATTATTCATTATAATTCACTACAGACCTGCTTTCCACTCACTGATCTCTCTATATAGATTATAGATAACGTCACAACTCGGCAACTTGTGTAGAATCTAAATTCAGTGTTCCACACTGGTAAATATGACTTCACTCGACCATTCATTTGCTCAGAACTTGTAATTACAATATTTCTGACTCCACTTGAAGGATATAGTCACAAAAAAAAAAAAAAAAAAAAAAAAAGTTTAATTACTGAAAAAAATGTACTACCAATACACAGCAAATGTAGGGCACCAACTACCAAGGGGGCACCAAACGTCTTGGCTACTATCCCTCGTTCCCTGATGGAAGGAATGTAGAATTTATGTCAGCTGACAAATGAGGTCTCTCTTGGGAGCCCCAATTACCTCTAAATAAAAAAATAGCCAATGGAATAGGTAAGTTGAATTTGCATGTCAAGCCACTACCCCGCACATACTGGTATATAAGATGGTGGCACACATCCACTCATTAGGTTTATGCTGAGGAGATGAGACGGTGTCCCGGCCATTCAGCGGGGTAGTCCAGGGTTGTGGCAGGAGGGACATAACATCTCTGTTCCCTCCATCAGGAAACGAGGGTTATGATACCAATCTGTCAGTCACTACGATGTAATGACGGCTGACAAATTGGGTCCCTATGGAAAGCGCCACAACCTATGAACTGTGTTACGAGTGTTGGCAAAGCAGATTCTGGCAAGCTGTAACATGCCCTTTTGGCAACTGCTGTCGCTAAGTCGTAACCTACCCAGCGCCCCACATAAGCCCGGAAACTTAGTCCTCCATGCCTAATGGGGTGAATGAGACAGGGCTTACTATGGAGACGGTCGTTAGCTGCTGTATTTTACTGAAGAGTGCTTCGGCTCTCTCCCCAAGTGAGACACTGTGCCTGTCTTCCCGCACTTTACCTGTTTGTACCGAACACACGGGAAGAATCTGGCTCATCCTGGAGATTGTAGAATCTCGTGACGGGACACCACGACGCAAGGGCTGGTTCTGCATTCCCCAGGGGCAAGTTCACCACCTGGTCCTGAAAAGGAGTGGTGGGAACTTTGGGTACGTATCCAGGCTAGAGTCTCAAGATCATTTGAGAAAAAGCCTGCCCAAATTCAAGGCTTGATTCGCTGATCAAAAATGCCTGCAGGTCCCCCATCCTGTTGATGGAAGTGAGAGAAGTCAGGAGCACTGTCTTTAGAGACAGAATCTTAAGCTCGACTGACTCCAGTGGCTCAAAGGGAGTTCTCTGTAGTCCAGAGAGAACCACAGAAAGATCCCAGGAGGGAATGAGGTGGATTTAGCCTCCTGGTGCCTCTCAGGAACCTGATGACCAGGTTGTGCTTTCCTAACGTCTACTGCAATGTGATATGCCGCATTGGCAGCAACATACACTTTCAAGGTGATCGGGCATCTCCGGGAGTCTTCCCGTCGGGAAAAGCATCACTCAGCCAACAGATTTCACTTCAAAGCAAAACATAAGTTTCTGCATCAGCCTCTCTGGGTTATGATGAAGTAAGAGCTCTAAACTTCATCTGGGCTGGAGGGACAGGCTCTATTGCGTACTTCGCCAGCAGGACCACAACCTCTGTGCGCAAGACAGGGGTGTCTTTGCATGCAACAGAGGTAAACAGGATGCTGCTGAACCTGGGGGATGCCTGGTGAACTGAATTGCATAGACGAGTCTGATTGTCTGAATGAGCTAGTGGGACAGGTTAGGAAGCACTGAGGCTCAGTGTGAGCGGCACCAGAGGAACAACCGATGTACCCATGAAGGGCATGAGTGAGTGTGGTGTGACACTTACCTGGCTCCAAGGATCCTGCAAGGGGGTGGATAGAGATGCGTGAGGAAGCAGCACGTCCTCAAAACTCAACCGCTTGGCTTGCGGTGAATGGGGGGTTGAGGCAGGGAGTGAGGAAGCATAGGGTCGCTCACTGCCAGAACGCACCTGGTATGACCCAGAGACTGAGGAAACTGCTCTTTTAATGAAAATGTGGTGAAACAGAAATAAACTCTTTTAAACAAAACTGAAGATTCTCTGCCTGGCCCTCCTCCCAGGGAAGGAGCGGTGCGATCACCACCTCCTGGTTCAGAGCAACTCCCTTCATCAGAGCTGTGCACTGGGATTGAATGGCGAAACACTGCTTAATGCGCTCTTTCTTCCAGCAAGAGAGATATCCTCTGTTGCAAGATCTTTTGTGAATGAATGCTCTTTTAGAGACGATTGGAAAGAGTGACCGATGCACGCAACCACTTGGCTCTGAAGCAAAAATCGAATGAGTGGATGTGTGCCGCCTTATATATGTGTACAGTATGTACAGGGAGTGGCTTGGCATGCAAATTCCACTCGCCTATTTTTCTAAAACTCTGAAGCTCCCAAGTGAGACCCCATTTGCCAGTCGACATAACTTTGTAGTGACTGACAGATAGGGAACAGTGATTTTTTTTATTTCCTAAATGAGTACACCAGACCCCCAAAGCAGTATCAAAACTGCCACCACAATCAGCAGCCTCTAATCTGGGCAGATGGATATCAGTATCATCCAGTTGACATTGAGTACATAAGTAGCTAAGTAGCTGCTGCCTGTTTAACCAAACTTTCAGCACACGCGCACACACACGCACATCCAGAAAAAGCCACTTTCCTCACAGGTGAGGTAAAATACGTAGTGTATCCCCAAGGCTTGGGAATAACTTCTCCATCTGTCAGTCTCAGCTTGACATCAATTTGCAGACATGTCATACACACATACAGACACACACTACACATACCTCTAGGAAATATGTGTGGCATTAGTGGGAACGCTGCCTTTATTTAGGCTTTTCACTTTCTCTTACATAGTTCCAGAGTCTGCGAGCCTCTAGCTTGGAGGTCTTTTTCTTCGTGCATTGCATCATGATCTCGTATTAACCCTGCAGAAATTATTTAATGCATGACACCCAAACCACAAGCATAGCAAGCACGATGCTTCTCGCATTCTGCCAATGAACAGGTTGATTTTTAACAACTTTTATTGTGTTGGAAACACACTGCATTGGGGAGTCTACAACTTGGGGTATGTTGATGCATAGGCTGTTTATTTAATGTTTAGAAACCTCTCTCCAAACCATTGCTCATCACTTATTTATGGTGGCTTGTTTGCCTTGTCAAACTGTGGCCTTGCTTCTGGTGCCAGCGTGTGCCCCGTCTAGGTTTTTGCATCTCACAGGGCTAACACATATTAATATTTCACATAGGCAACGCAAACCAGCCCAACATTGCCTTTTGATTGGCAGTAAATATCATTTCTTATTCACATTATTGATGTATTGTTGAGAAGGGCTTGTTGCGCCCAAAATTACTTAACGGCAAAAAGTCCTTCGGATCTTTAATATGATTAAATATTGTGTCAGTTGAGAGATTAGGAACTGCTTTAGCACAGATGTAGTATGAATAAAACAGTGATACAAGGGTAAAGTTTAGTATCTTTTTAATGAAACTAAATAATTACTGTAACCCAGCATGAGTTACAAGCTCATATGAAATAATTATACGAATTTTTCATCAACTGGATTTTATATAACAGAAAATTCCATACTCGATCCTGATTGGTCATTATTATATATATAATAATCCTTTTGTGTTCACTTGCTAAAGTTGTGCATTCCTCCGAGAACCATTGCGTTCACTCTCAAATCCTCTGCATTCTCTCACAACAAACATTACACTCCCCCACAAAATTCTGCGTTCAATCAAAATGCATACTTTTTCGCAAAAATTCTTGGGAGAATGCAAAACTTTTGTAAGTGAATGCAAAAGCACTGAAATATGTTTCCTCCCATCTCTTCCATCGCAATGTCCTCTTAGGGGCTCCATCAAAGCTTGCCATGGGGGTGAATTTTATTTTATGATTTGATTAACTTTACCTGTCCTGTATGCCACTATTATCATCCCTCTCACATTTTTGGCTTTCAGCAGGTAAAGTACATTTTTTTTCCATGACCAGACAGCTTATCCTATTTCTATGGTGCAGACAGACTGCAGGCAGTGAAGTAAAGCACAGGAAACGGCTAAGAAATAGTTACCAGCAAGGTCACAATTCATTTTCAGTGAGAGAGAAAAGCGGAACGGAGAGCGGGCGCAGTCCTGTGAAACTCCCCAGAATATGGAGCGTGTGTCTGAAAGTCTCCAGGAGAGCACTGCCACCCTGAGCCTATGTAATAATTTCACAATTCATTTAAAGATTTAGTTATTTCATATAGTAATGGGGTTGTGGCTGTTTAGTAACACATGGGAAAGATAGAATGATTTGGACAAATGTAACCATTTGTAATTTTATGTTTAATGTACATGGTGGCATCCATTGGGGGAAAGTTTGAAAGCTCCAAGGTTTAGGATTTGAGCAGTTATAGTACACTGCAGGAGGAAATAAGAAGAATTCATTGAATCGCAGAAGCACTCATCTTAATCAGCCTTTGTGTCAGGACTTGTGTGAGGACAGAAAGTGGTTTATTATGTCTTTGCTGGAGGGCATGCCTTCCCTGCTGATCCACTGCTTTGGCTGTGAAAACATAATTAACCTGGTAGACAAATAAGAGCAAATAATCATGATCTGATAACGTGGCTGTGTAACTTAAACCACACATTTAAAGTGCAGAGCATTCAAACGAAGGACGTGATTTGGACTAAACCCACAAGACTGCAAGTTGATAAGGAAAGGATGACCTTTAAAAAATAAATTGACAATGACACGGCACATATATTTATTTATGCTTGATACAGTACTGTGCAAAAGTCTTAGGCACATTAGTATTTTCACAAAAAAAAGGTTTTAAGCCAGTTATTTATATATTTTGCTGTAGCGTGTCAGCAGGAAATATCATTTTACATTTCTAAACATTCATTTTGCCATTAATCGTAATAATCCAGTGAGATTTTTGTATGCACAAGGAGGACATTAAATTAAAAGATAATATCAATAACCATACTTAGGTCATTATGAGTTAAAGGGATAATTCACCCAAACTAATTATTCCATGATTTACTCACCTTCAAGCCATCTTAGGTGTATATGACTATCTTCTTTTAGACGAACACAATTAGAATTACATATATATATATATATATATATATATATATATATATATATATATATATATATACAGTACAGTCCAATAGTTTGGAACCACTAAGATTTTTAATGTTTTTAAAAGAAGTTTCGTCTGCTCACCAAGGCTACATTTATTTAATGAAAAATACAGTAAAAACAGTAATATTGTGAAATATTATTACAATTTAAAATAACTGTTTTCTATTTGAATATATTTCACAAAGTAATTTATTCCTGTGATGCAAAGCTGAATTTTCAGCATCGTTACTCCAGTCTTCAGTGTCACATGATCCTTCAGAAATCATTCTAATATGCTGATCTGCTGCTCAAGAAACATTTATTGTTTACAATTGTACAAAATATTTGTGTACAATATTTTTTTTTTCAGGATTATTTGATGAATAGAAAGTTCAAAAGAACAGTGTTTATTTGAAATCTAATCTTTTGTAACATTATAAATGTCTTTACTGCCACTTTTGATTGATTTAATGCATCCTTGCTGAATAAAAGTATTAATTTCTTTAATTTCTTTTCAAAAAAATAAAAATAAAAATTCTTACTGACCCCAAACTTTTGAACGGTAGTGTATAATGCTACAGAAGCTTTGTATTTCAGATAAATGCTGTTCTTTTGAACTTTCTATTCATCAAGGAATCCTGAAAAAAAAGTACAGAACTGTTTTCAACATTGAAAATAATCATAAATGTTTCTTGAGCAGCAAATCAGCATATTAGAATGATTTCTGAAGGATCATGTGACACTGAAGACTGGAGTAACGATGCTGAAAATTCAGCTTTGCATCACAGGAATAAATTACTTTGTCAAATATATTCAAATAGAAAACAGTTATTTTAAATTGTAATAATATTTCACAATATTACTGTTTTTACTGTATTTTTAATTAAATAAATGTAGCCTTGGTGAGCAGACGAAACTTCTTTTAAAAACATCTCCTGGCTCTACTAAGCTTTATTATGGTAGTGAATGGGGGTTTGAAGCCCAAAAAAGTGCATTCATCCATCATAAAATCAATCCACACGGGGTAAATAAAGGCCTTCTAAAGCGTAACTTACGCAACCATTAAAGATAATTTAAAGATAAAATACAATAAAAATAATGATAAAGTTGTGTACAAACATATATTCACAATCTAAGGAAAATATTACTATTTTTGTATATTACTCTTTATTTATTATTTCATTAGGTCATGATAACTAATCTGATAATCTAAACTGCCTACTCTCAAGGCTTTTTCTTTTTCAGTTTGACGGACTAATCATCTCATCTGGTGTACATGACAGCGCTGTCACGCTCCCTTACACAGCAGTCTAAACCGCGCCATCTTGTCAGAGCTTGCTGATTTGGTAAAATCCATGTAATCTCAGTTCATAGCAATCATAGCAAACATAGCAATCCACGTCAGAGCAATGAATGAACTGCATGTATTTATAAGTGATTTTTTTCTCCTCTATGTGCACATTTTATTTATTTTTTAATATTAATTTAATGGGAGAGTACATTATATTGTTTAAATTAGTTAGTTAAATGTGTCACCACATATCCGAGTGCATACTGTACATCAAAGCTACTGTTTGTCGGTCTATAGATTTTTGTTCGATTCTTTGCGTTCAGGCCAGAGATTGTTATCATACTGCGCTTATTTTGGATATACTTCACAAAAATGTGAATGAAAGGCATTGTCAGTCCTGCTTATGCTTTCTCACTTGGTGGTCCTGCATCATGCTTGGATTGTATATTTTGTTTACCAAGAGGGCATGAGAAATGACTTCCCCCGAGAATACGGGAGGTCCGCGAGCGGGCGTCAGGCCTCTGCTGGGGAACACTTGACTGCTTCTGCTGACAGGTCACCACAGGACTCGCTCAGTGTGATTGACATGTCAGGAAATGAGCAATCACTCCTGTCCATTTTGCCCTTTAATTGCATGAAATGTGTATGTCGAGACAATGAAGTTCTCAGAACACTTTGTCTTTTTTGATACTTGTTGATGTATAAGTTCAACTCTTTAGTATTATCACACCTATAGATCAATACATTTCTTTGACCTTTACAGTCATTCATCATTACGTGATTACTGGACAAGGAGTGAGACAGATTGCACATCATATAATATGCAATTGTTACCTTTTTTTTAATTGTTACCTACCTAAAGGGGTAGTTCACCCAAAAATGAAAATAATGTAATTTATTACTCACCCTCGTGTCGTTCTACACCTGTAAGACCTTCATTCATCTTCTGAACACAAATTAAGATATTGTTGATGAAATTCAATGGCTTGGTGAGGCCTTCAATATCTTAATTTGTGTTTCGAAGATGAACAAAGGTCTTACGGGTTTAGAACGTCATGAGGGTGAGTAAAAAAATTTCTTTTTTTGGGTGAACTAACCCTTTAAAGTGTGATTTCTACCTGATTTAACCAATTAAAAAAATGTTTTGTTAGTATAAATTAATGTATATAAGTTGCTTCAATTACATTAATAATTTTGACTTGAATAAAGCCATTTCACTGCTTGTATCACTCCGCTTGAAGCGACTGTCATGGCGGCTGTCATTTTTTTTTTTTTTTTACAAATACTACTTGTTGTACCACGAACAGTAGTTTTAAGAGCTTTTAGGTGAGAATATAGTTAAGACCTGAAATATGTGACATATTTAATCATAGCACCAATTTTATAATTTGTTTAGACGTTTATGCGAGCTCCAGGCCGTCAGCGGCTGTGCAGTGCTCGTGTACCCGCTGAGAACAGCTTCATCTGGGCCAGTGTTTTGGGGATTTGCCACTGGCTTTTATAGTGGTTAAACATGAGATATAATCCATTTTGGGTATATAAAATGGGCAATATCTTGGTCTTATTAATCTATGACTTGTTCCTGAGCAAATCAAATTGCGTTATGTTAAATTTAATATTAAGGCTATGCATTATTAAAATCAAAACTTGTATTTGTTAATATTAGTTAATGCACTAAACAAACAATCAGTGACTGTATTTTTTTTTTTTTTTTGTAACTAACATTAACAAAGATTAATAAATACTGTAACAAATGTATTTTTTCATTGTTAGTTCATGTTAGTTAATACATCAGTTAGTTCATTTCCCAAGCTTAAAGTTCCTTACTATTTTCAAGTTTTACATGACCTTGGGAACTTCTTGATCACCTTTAAATGATGAATTCAGACAACATAAACATGACCTCATGAGTATTTTTGTGCACCCTCACTTAATGTAAAGGTAAATTCATAATTTGCATCTTTATACCCACGTTAATACTTTCCTTGACGTAAACTTGCAACAGCCAGGAGATGTATGAAATACGATATTAGTGAAGTGGAAAGGCACGGTTTCCTGTCTCAGGTGTCTCAATCCTTTCATCAGGCTTTGCTTTCACCACACCGACCCAGAAAGAGACGGGCCACAGCGCTAACGGATTGCCCTGAGGAAAAGGCCAAGCTCCCTTTGGAGGAAATGTGGTCAGGCCAGCTGTTGCCAGGGACAACGGGCTTTTCACATCATCCAAGCCCAAGACGGATGTTAGTGGGATTCCAGGTTTGCTTAGCCTCCGGTCGAATGGGCCTGCAGGGGCTGTGGGAGCCCCCTGCCCAAAAGCTCGTAGATGGATTGGAACGGCCCCAAGATCTGCTGATTGTTTCACGCCCAAACACTGTGTGGTCTGACAAATGATGGGTCACAGAGGTCAAAGGGTGGAGCTCCAGTGCCTATTAGTATAGCGTTTGAGCTGTTGTTATGTTAAGAACGTGCTGTAATGTCGGTTTGACGGACAGTTGGTGAGAGGAAGGTTGACCGTAAGGACAGCTTTGAAAAGAAGCAAAGAATAACAGTGTTAACAATAAAGGCCCATTTTGCTTCAGGATAGCCAATTAGAAAAAGGTTTAGGATAAGATCCATCAGGAACTGATTGGATTGTGAAAAGCGGGCGTTATACAGTATATACCAAAATCGGACTAGATATTTAAAGAGGATGATTGAAAAAGTTAAAAGGATTGGTGGAATGTTTAGTAGTGGAGCAAGCTCATATATATACACACACACACATATATATATATATATATATATATAATAAAAATGAGCTTGCTCCATACCTTATTATATATCAAGAATCTTAGACAGTTGACAAACAAATATGTACGCTAATATTTAGTGTTTTTGTTTGTGTGTATGTGTGTGTGTGTGCTTTCCAACTTGTATAATTTGTTGAAATCGTCTCCAAGATCTTTTGTTTTTCTGCAAGCTTGACCAAACTTATTGAGGTGATGTTCCCCACCGAGGCAAACAATCGACACTACCACTGCGCCTTTCATCAAAACTTGGAGCGTGCAATCAAATCTGTTGGCGCTAATTTATTTCATTAGCGTAATAAGAGCACCGCAGAGAGCTGTCCTTCACTTTCCTGTTGTGAAAACATCATCATTTATTTCCACAGTGTGAGCTCCCTCTTTGACTTGTCCTCCCTTCACCCGAATGGGTTCATCCGTTCGCATGGTGAAACTCGTGTGATGAATGAGATTAGGCTAATGTGTCAGGCACGAGATGCTTGGAAAATGGCTTGAATTACCCTCTGCATATGAGCTCCGTGTTTACATTCATTAGCACTTGTCTGAAATGTGTCACATTCGCACTCCCCTCCATTTTATGCATTTGCTTGGCTCTTCATGTCCGTTTCAGACAGCCCTGCTCTGCAAACAGATGCTATCAAGCAAAAAAAAATGTTTTGTCTGCCTTCCATTAGCAAGACAAACGTTTCCTTCAAGACTTTACATGCCTGCGCTCTAAGAATCTAGCAACATTACTCTGAGCCAAGCATGTGTACGTTCACAACCTTTTCTTTCTTAAGATCATTCTTGAGAAACTCAAACAAGGGAGGGGAACACCGTGACACAGTTATAAAGTGGTCTCACTAGGCTTGAGATGTGTTAAAACTTAACTTGCTGAAACAAGCACCTTTATCAATTTTGCTCAAGAGGGTCGTGTACTTGTTGAGAAGAGCTGAGCCAAACCGCATGCATTGTTTTATGATAGTAATGTTAGAGCAACACTAAATTATTAATTTGTATTATGAGTATTTGAATTGCATATAAAATTTCCACCCATTTGTATTACACAGTATGAATAAACTGAATGTTATACAGAGCCTAAAGCTAACTTTTTGCCACACCTGCCAATGGCCAGTGACTTCAGAAAATGTACCAGCCAAAACTATATTTTTTTTTTTCAGCCATGAACCAAAAACAGGCAGTTGACACCAATATTTTAGATACTAGTGAAAATTCACACTCCTCTATTCCAATTTCGATACAACGGCTAAAACTACTAGCTTTAGTAATACAATTTTAATAGCCTACATTTTTAAAGGTGCCCTAGAATTAAAAAATTGAATTTATCTTGGCATAGTTGAATAACAAGAGTTCAGTACATGGAAATGACATACAGTGAGTCTCAAACACCATTGTTTCCTCCTTCTTATATAAATCTCATTTGTTTAAAAGACCTCTGAAGAACAGGCGAATCTCAACATAACACAGACTGTTACGTAACAGACGGGATCATTAATATGTACAACCTCAATATTTGCATATGCCAGCCCATGTTCAAGGCATTAGACAAGGGCAAAACGTCTGGATCTGTGCACAGCTGAATCATCAGACTAGGTAAACAAACAAGAACAATAGCGAAAAATGGCAGATGGAGCAATAATAACTGACATGATCCATGATATCATGATATTTTTAGTGATATTTGTAAATTGTCTTTCTAAATTTTTCATTAGCATGTTGCTAATGTACTGTTAAATGTGGTTAAAGTTACCATCATTTCTTACTGTATTTACAGAGACAAGACTGTCGTTATTTTCATTATTAAACACTTGCAGTCTGTATAATGCATAAACACAACTTCATTCTTTGTAAATCTCTCCAACAGCGTAGCATTGGCAATTAGCCACAAAGCACTATTAAACTCATTCAGAATCAAATGTAAACATCCAAATAAATACAATAATCACATAATCCGATGTATGCATGCAGCATGCATGACGAACACTTTGTGAAGATCCATTTTGAGGGTTATATTAGCTGTGTGAACATTGTTTATGCAATGATAGAGTCGAGAGCTCGGGAGGGGGCAGAGAGCGCGAGCAATTAAAGGGGCCGCAGCCTGAATCAGCGCATTTCTAATTATGCCCCAAAATAGGGAGTTAAAAAAAAAAAAAAAAAGGGGTATTTTGAGCTGAAACTTCACAGACACATTCAGGGGACACCTTAGACTTATATTACATCTTGTAAAAAAAAAAAAAAAAAAACGTTCGATAGCACCTTTAAAGACAAGTAAACAGTCAGTCATAAAATAAGAACAAATAATCAAATTAGAAGCAATAGCACAAATAAATATGCAATAAATGAAATAAACAGTGCTTTTCATGCAGGTCTAACAGTCATTCCCAAGTACAGAAATATAACAAAGTAGGCTAATCAAATAAATAACACTGAATAGTCTTCATATGCTTTTTGAAGTTCAAGAGCAGTGAGTGATTTTTTCCCCTTTTTTGTTTGATTAACATTAAAAACGTAGGCAGCAGCAGGATTATTAGGATGCTGTCACTTTAAGAGCGAATGCACGCACAAATCATCACAAATCATATGTGTTTTTAGTGAAGGGAAAGACCTGTTAGTGTTTGATGCTGTTAGAGAGTTTCTGTAATGTTGAAGTTTTGTGGTTATCATTGTGCTGAAGAGTAGATATGAAGGTAAACACTACATTGACTCTATAAGCAATGGCTGTGCTAATGCCAGTGACAAGTAATATCATACTTAAAATATACATTTTACTTCATTTACTTCAAATATGCAATATGTTAGCATGCACTATGATAGCTGTTGATTGGAACTGAAATAGATATGATTAATTGGCTCCAGGGCTACAACTCTGGTAGCTGGAACGACTTATTTTATTTATTTTTTTATTTATTTTTTTTAAAAATTTGAGTAATCAGCTTAAAAATGTGTGTTTATGCTACAAATTATTTAGTTCCTCTAACTCAATGTAGCTTGTTTGTTGAAAGTAAATTCATTCAAATTTGTCATAACTCAAAAAAAAAAAAAAAAAAAAAAAGCAAACTGTTGCGTTATTTATTTATTTATTTGTTGAGCCAACACGTTATTTGGGACACAACTTTACAAACCCTACAGCAACCACCTACTAACTGCATAGCAAACAGTAAAAACACTCAGAACACCTCCACAACTCTCAGAAGACCTTAGAAACTGTATACCAACATGCAACATCAACAACACCATAGCATTGCACTTTGGCGCAGACAAGCAGCACTAACTTTTTTTTTTTCTTTTCAGAAAATTTAAAAATGTACTTTATGATGACAGTAGCTCAATTCTGTTTGAGCTCTTTGCAAGCTTGAGCAAGATTTGTTAAAGAGATAAATGTTGGATTAAAACTGCTTTTATCATTCAGTTCTGAGGTAGATAGACAATGTTACATATGTTAACATCACACACACACACACACACACACACACACACACACACACACACACACACACACACACACACACACACACACACACACACACACACACACAGGTGTGCTTTCCCAGAATGGGTATCATCCGTCAGTATACCTCTTAACCAAACAGACTTTAACCAGAGACAGAAGCTTACACAGAATAATGTCCTCCATTTAACGGATGTAAGTATTTGCCAACTGTCTCTCCCCTGTCCACTTGTAAGACAGACAGTGAACACAAATATTAGCATGGCTTGATGGAGCAGCACAGATCTTGTCATCTAAACGATCTCAACTTTGCAGCTTCCATTTTTTTTTTTTTTTTTTTTTTTTGTCTTCTGGCATTAACATCGCCCACCAGGGTCAAACTATCCAAACAAAATGACACAGCAGTGCTGACAGATGATCTAAATATATGTTTGAGTGATGACTTCTTGCACATGAGTGAAACCTCTTTCTCCACCCCCTTCCACCCCTGGGAGCCGTTTACAGGAAACCTTTTACCCTCGAAAGCTTGCATCAACATTGAACTTTTGGACCTTTTAGTGAGGCACAAGAGCTTCTGAGACAAAATTAAGAGATGATAATGTATGAATGGTAAATTGCTATATGATTTAAGAGAATTTTGCATTGATCTGTAAATTATTTATGTAGCTCAGCATTAGAATGAAAATGGATTATTCTGAAAATGATTCAAGCCAATTTTCCACTGCACGCACACTTACACACATAGACACACACGCACACTGGTTTCCATATTTTATGGGAACTTTCCATAGACAATGATTTTTATACTGTACAAACTGTATATTTTCAATATTTCAAAAAAAAAAAAAAAAAAAAATTATTTTCCACAAAAATGTTAAGCAGCAAAAACTGTTTCCAACATTGATAATAATAAGAAGCATTATTAATAATTGAGCATCAATAAGAACTGATAAAAACTGAGCACCAAATCAGCATAATAGAATTTCTGTAAGATTATTGAAGACTGGAGTAATAATGGAGCAGCTATCAATTATGATAACCTCAGTCAGGATTTTTTCCCCTGTGTTTTTATTGCTCTTAGGGCATGAAAAACAAGATTTGAAACTTTTTTTTCTTTTTTTTTTCCCAAAGAGATTTCCAGATGGACTGCATGCGCTTATGGTTTTAATTGAAGATATACTGTATTAAAAACAGTAATAACACAGCAATATTGTGTCTATTTAACAAACCAATCAATCAAATTATATAAAATCATGTGAAAACTATAAAATATATGCAAAAAATATAAATGTGAAATATTGCAAACATAATTGAACTTCATACAAGTTGAACTTCACGTATCTTTGATATCAGAACATAAGGACATGATTCCATCAGAGATCTCAACCTGTCAAGGTAAAACTGTGAAAACCCAATTCAGATGCTCCCTCCAGTGTAATAGGGTAAGTTGATTTACCTATATTAGCTGATAATTCTGATTGTGTTTAAGATCAACATATTTCTAACATAGATCTCCTCTGAGAAAACCTAGCGATCAAGTGTTTTCAATCTCATCTGAAATGAGCAGTGTTGGGGGTAATGCATTACAAGCAACATGCATTACATAATCAGATTACTTTTTTGATGTTATGAGTAAAGTAATGCATTACAAGTAACATGCATTATGTAATCAGATTACGTTTTGATCTTACGAGTAAAGTAACGCATTACAAGCAACATGCATTATGTAATCAGATTACTTTTTGATGTTACGAGTAAAGTAATGCATGTTGCTTGTAATGCATTACTTTACTCATAACATCAAAAAGTAATCAGATTACTTTTTGATGTTACGAGTAAAGTAACGCATTACAAGCAACATGCATTACATAATCAGATTACTTTTTGATGTTACGAGTAAAGTAACGCATTACAAGCAACATGCATTACATAATCAGATTACTTTTTGATGTTATAAGTAGAGTAACGCATTACAAGCAACATGCATTATGTAATCAGATTACTTTTTGATGTTACGAGTAAAGTAACGCATTACAAGCAACATGCATTACGTAATCAGATTACTTTTTGATGTTACGAGTAAAGTAACGCATTACAAGCAACATGCATTACGTAATCAGATTACTTTTTGATGTTACGAGTAAAGTAATGCATTACAACACATGCATCATGTAATCAGATTACTTTTTGATGTTACGAGTAAAGTAACGCATTACAAGCAACATGCATTACATAATCAGATTACTTTTTGATGTTACGAGTAAAGTAACGCATTACAAGCAACATGATTATGTAATCAGATTACTTTTTGATGTTACGAGTAAAGTAATGCATTACAAGCAACATGCATTACATAATCAGATTACTTTTTGATGTTACAAAAGTAATGCATTACAAGCAACATGCATTACGTATCAGATTACTTTTTGATGTTAGTAAAGTAATGCATTACAAGCAACATGCATTACATAATCAGATTACTTTTTGATGTTACGAGTAAAGTAACATTACAAGCAACATGCATTACGTTATCAGATTACCTTTTGTTATGTTACGAGTAAAGTAAGCATTACAAGTAACATGCATTATGTAATCATTACTTTTTTGATGTTATGAGTAAAGTAATGCATTACAAGTAACATGCATAGTAATCAGATTACTTTTTGATGTTATGAGTAAGTAACGCATTACAAGCAACATGAATTATGTAATCAGATTACTTTTTGATGTTAGTAGTAGTAAGTAATGCATTACAGCAACATGCATTACGTAATCAGATTACTTTTTGATGTTACAGTAAAGTAACGCATTACAAGCAACATGCATTACGTAATCAGATTACTTTTTGATGTTACGAGTAAAGTAACACATTACAAGCAACATGCATTATGTAATCAGATTACTTTTTGATGTTACGAGTAAAGTAACGCATTACAAGTAACATGCATTACATAATCAGATTACTTTTTTGATGTTATGAGTAAAGTAATGCATTACAAGTAACATGCATTATGTAATCAGATTACTTTTTGATGTTACGAGTAAAGTAACACATTACAAGTAACATGCATTATGTAATCAGATTACTTTTTGATGTTACGAGTAAAGTAATGCATGTTGCTTGTAATGCATTACTTTACTCATAACATCAAAAAGTAATCAGATTACTTTTTGATGTTACGAGTAAAGTAACACATTACAAGCAACATGCATTACATAATCAGATTACTTTTTGATGTTACGAGTAAAGTAATGCATTACAAGCAACATGCATTACGTAATCAGATTACTTTTTGATGTTATAAGTAAAGTAACGCATTACAAGCAACATGCATTATGTAATCAGATTACTTTTTGATGTTACGAGTAAAGTAATGCATTACAAGCAACATGCATTACATAATCAGATTACTTTTTGATGTTACGAGTAAAGTAATGCATTACAAGCAACATGCATTACGTTATCAGATTACTTTTTGATGTTATAAGTAAAGTAATGCATTACAAGCAACATGCATTACATAATCAGATTACTTTTTGATGTTACGAGTAAAGTAATGCATTACAAGCAACATGCATTACGTTATCAGATTACTTTTTGATGTTATAAGTAAAGTAATGCATTACAAGCAACATGCATTACATAATCAGATTACTTTTTGATGTTACGAGTAAAGTAATGCATTACAAGCAACATGCATTACGTTATCAGATTACTTTTTGATGTTATAAGTAAAGTAATGCATTACAAGCAACATGCATTATGTAATCAGATTACTTTTTGATGTTATGAGTAAAGTAATGCATGTTGCTTGTAATGCATTACGTTACTCATAACATCAAAAAGTAATCAGATTACTTTTTGATGTTACGAGTAAAGTAACGCATTACAAGCAACATGCATTACATAATCAGATTACTTTTTGATGTTACAAGTAAAGTAACGCATTACAAGCAACATGCATTATGTAATCAGATTACTTTTTGATGTTACGAGTAAAGTAATGCATTACAAGCAACATGCATTACGTAATCAGATTACTTTTTGATGTTATAAGTAAAGTAATGCATTACAAGCAACATGCATTATGTAATCCGATTACTTTTTGATGTTACGAGTAAAGTAACGCATTACAAGCAACATGCATTACGTAATCAGATTACTTTTTGATGTTACGAGTAAAGTAACGCATTACAAGCAACATGCATTATGTAATCAGATTACTTTTTGATGTTATGAGTAAAGTAACGCATTACAAGCAACATGCATTATGTAATCAGATTACTTTTTGATGTTATGAGTAAAGTAACGCATTACAAGCAACATGCATTACATAATCAGAGTAACGCATTACAAGCAACATGCATTACATAATCAGATTACTTTTTGATGTTATGAGTAAAGTAACGCATTAAAAGCAACATGCATTATGTAATCAGATTACTTTTTGATGTTATGAGTAAAGTAACGCATTACAAGCAACATGCATTATGTAATCAGATTACTTTTTGATGTTATGAGTAAAGTAACACATTACAAGCAACATGCATTACATAATCAGATTACTTTTTGATGTTATGAGTAAAGTAACACATTACAAGTAACATGCATTATGTAATCAGATACTTTTTGATCTAACAAGTCATGCATTACAAATAACGTGCATTACGTAATAAAATACTTTTTGATGTTACGAGTAATGCATTACAAGTATTGTGCATTGCGTAATCACTTTACTTTTTGATGTTAATGCAAAGTACATTCTAATAACACAAATACGTTTATTTAAAGTCAAAAAAGTTACAGATTAAGTATATAAAAAAATCGACATACAACTGCTTGCCATTTGGTGGCAATGTATAGGATGATGCACTAGTGTCCACTGTAGAGGCTGATGTGCAGCTGTCCTCTGTAGTAACCTCTATGCATGAAAGGGTTAAGCAGACAGTCTACTAATACTCTAATGACTGCTAGTTGACATGTAGTTGCAAAGTTACTTAGAGTTAGAAAAATGTCTAAAGTGGACCATCGAATCAAAGTGTTACCCACCATTTTTTACTTTATTGCGGTCAGATGTAGTTCTACTAACTACAAGCATGGGCTAGCAAGACCAGACTAACTAGCCAAACACTGACCCCTACTACCATTTGGCTTATACAAAATGAATGAGGGAATTTTGCACGTTAATTATTCATGTTACGATCATTCCAAAAATAACGGCAAATTTCCATTTAATTTTGCATGTTCTCCATGCAACCATCCTTTATTCTTTTGGCTCTTCTGTCAGTTTTGGTTAAGTTTAAAACATACAGTACACTTTTTATAAATTATTTTGTGTAAAGTGAACTTTAAACTCTGATTTTTCACTAAAACAGCTTGGCACTGGGTCATAATCTTCCTGTTGGAGATTATAATTTGGGGCTCTCTTTGCACAGCCAAGGCACTGAAAAGGGGATGGGAGAGATCTGAGGAATGTTATTACAGCTGCGTTCTTTCTTATTGCAGGGGAAGTGAAACAGCAAATCGACTCATGAAGCAACAATTAACAGTCTCTCTTTGTGGGCAAGGAATGAAACAGCTGAACGTTAGGAGAAACAAAGGAAGAGAGAAAAAACAGCCACAAGAACCTTCTCAAACGGTGTCCGCTAAACTCCAGTCAGCATGCAGCCAGAATGGCAGTAATTTGATTGGACTGATGGTCTAATGGCGTTTGAAGTGAGCCCGGGGCCCAGGCTCAGGCGAGGAGGCTGAAATGCAGTAAGACGTGTGGAGCTAACTGATGAAACGGACGCCTGGCGACTTAAGCAAAGGAGCGGCGAATTAGAGCATAGTGACCTATCGGCAAGCATCAGCTCAGGTCACTCAATGACAGCCCCTATTAGACGTACCGCTGAGAGAACTGCACATGCCAGGCGGCGTATTGAAATGGAGGAGGGCTGCCGGCTGCTTGGTGGGGCCGTGTCGTGAGCTTTCCGTACCAGTGACCAAGATCAAGGCAGTCCGAGCGGGCCCGGCCCGATACTTTCTGTCACTCCATTATATGGCATGGGCGGCGTGTTTCATGCCTGGTAAATGAGGTGACAAGCAAAGTCAACCTGACCTTGAGATGAAGGGTCCGCTAGACTGCAGGTTTCCACTTCTCTACAATGAACAGAGATGCAGGAAAAACAAAATGAGTCTGTGCCATGTGGTTACGTTTGAAATGTAATGCTCAAGTTTTATTAAACATCTAAACTCACAGCAAATAAGTAAATAACATTGTTTGTATGTATTTTAAAATAGAAAAAAGAAAACATATGAACAGGAAAAACATATTGCTAAAATGTACTTCAAATAGGGCTGTCAATTTAGCATGCTACTTTAGCACACTTTATTACAACCAAAAACAACTTTTTTGCTTTATGCCCATTTCCTTGTGAAAAAGAAGTGCCATTTTGCATACAATAAAAAAAAGTGTGCTATTTATGGAAATTGTATACTTTTTTATTTATTTAGAATATACTTAAGTGTGAAATGAATGTAATGTTTTAGGCAATTAACTAAAATATATTTTAATGCCCTCTGTCATTTTAAAATATATTTGTAATTACACATTTGAAATAATGAAGTGTCAATTTAGTTATAATATATTAACTTTAAATGTAATATTGAATAACACAATACAGTTAAAAAATATAATCAACACATGTTAGCCAGCACATCAACGTAAGTGCACTTAAAACATAATGATTTAAAGTAGAGATGTGCCCGAAGCCGATTACTTTATTCAAAATGGTTACATGGTTAGGCTTGCTAAAGTAGTACGCTTTATCGAAAGAGAGCACTCATTTAAAAGTCATTTCAATACCATGCATATTGAAAGTTGCTCCCTGATGCCCGCAAGTTATATACAATATAATTACTCAACTATATAATTGCGAGAGAATGCAAAAGCACTGAAATATATTTTTCCCACCCATCTCATATATTTCTCCATCACCATGTCGCTTTAGGGGCTACTTAGACTGCATCATTTCCTTTCCGAATAAGGTATTTGGCTTCAGGCACATCCCTAGTTTAAAATAAAACTTATAATTTGACATTATACAGTGCTCTTTTAAAAGTGTACTTAATTGTGTTAAGAAACCTAATCATGAAGTGTACACTCTCTTTAAGCACACTTTAGTGGCCTTTTGTTTCATTGATATTACAGTATCTGCAAGTACAATTTTTTTTTTAACTACACTTTTTTTTTTTTTTTTTTGTAAAGATTTGAAGTACTGTACACTACAAGTGCACATTCAATACAACTACGTGCACTTCTTTTTTCTTAAGGGTTTTCCTCTCTCTGACATTTAAAAAAAATGGGCTTTCAAAAAATCCTGGTTGCCTATACAGTAGGCAAAAAAAAAAAAAAAAAAAGGAAATTGGTGCTACCTGACTAGAGAAAACAGAGGGGAAAAAGGCTTTTGTCTTCTCGTTTGCCAAATAGGTAGGAAAACTTCAACAACCATAATGCACTGGGCATGTTGTCGTTCAAGGCCACTCCCACTAGTCTGCTATGGATGTGATTTACCAGTCAAATAGTCTTAATTTAGTAGGAAATACTTCTTAGCAAACTTTTAGTCATAATGGTGTTGACTTGTATTGTTCCCGGGTGCAAGAAGTGAGAGTCAGTTACTTTTGGTTTCCAGTGTAGGATCCAGCACATTGTAGACAGTTGATAAATGCTACAAAGAATCGTAAATAGGGAGAGAATGCCGCAACGGAAAATCTGAAAAAAAAAAAAACTCCATGTTTCTAGTCAACATTTCAAACTGGATGACCATCACTTTAAACTCTAATAAGTTCTCAGAACTCAGAAAAGTTGAATGAGAATTTCATAAGTTAAGAAACTCAAAATTTAAGTAAGATTTATTTTACTTTGTACTCATGCATTTTATTGTTCTTAACTTGAAATATTTGAGTACACTAATTTATACATTTAACTTAAAATTACCAAGTTATCTCAACGTAAATATTATAACAAAACCAATTCAGAAAATGCCAACATTGCTTATTTTCTAACATGTCAACAAAAACATGGTATAGCACTTTCTGAATGAGTACAGTGACTTAAAACGTGTAATTTACCTGCTCTCCCACATTAAGAGAAACTCTTCTAAATTAGCATAACAAAACATTAATCACTACTTAATCTCCCTTACCATTAATCTTACATAACATCAAAAAAAAAAAATAAATAAATAAATAAATAAAATTTAAAACTAAAATTTTAGCATTTACTCTCCCTTTCGAGTGCCATGGGCAAAGCATGCTGTGAAATAAAAAAAAAATCCCAGCCTAGTTTCAGTTAAACTTAAGTTAGTCTAAATGAAAAGAAATAAGTTCATACAACTCAAAACAATGAAACAGTTCAGTTTATTTGAAATATGTCAGTGCTGTGAATAAAAAGAATGTTCTAAATACTCATAACAGTTAATTTAACTGAACTAATTTGTTTAATTTAAGTTTGTCCTACTCAAACCAATAACTATTTTGAGCGGAGAATGAGTAAACATTTACATATACTACCGACATTGTAACAATACAAAGGAGGTTGAAAATCGGCAAAGTTACACTTTAAGATAAACTACCTCTTTGCATGTGAAATGAGTAACAGCACTTAGTTATGGGCTCATGGGTTTCCTGTTGGGTCAATTATAGCCTGCACTGCCCCATCCATAACAGCTTCTTTGCAAAGCTGCATTACACCGTGACAGGATCACAAAACAATCTGCTCTGAAATGTGCCACAGAAACAGTTGAGGCTGGATTGAAATCATCAGGGACCTTGTTAAAAATAAACTTCAGCCACTTGTTTCTTTATGCAAAGCTGGTGGTGTGACCCCACATACAGAAACACCACAGTGTTTGGCAAACTTCCCCCCACATCTTACATTAATTATATGCTAGTTTAGACTTTTGATTAAAGGCATAAAGAGCAGCTTATTCTGGCAAAAAAAAGTGACTACTTGAATTGTTTGACTGACTTGTAAAGTGACCAACAACAATTAATTTTGTTTTTACTGTATGTGTGTTTACAGGTGGACTATTTGAAATAGCTGAACCCAGAATAATTGACCAGTCAGGAAAAAAAAAAAATAATGAATGAATGAATAATATTTAAATCATGCCTCAGCAGTATCAGTCAGTGACCAGCTTAATAGAAACCATCATAAAATTTGTGTGCACATGTATTACTTTTGAATGTTCAAAAATTATCATTAATTTTACAGATAAGAAAATAATTCTAGCAATGTTTCTGAGATGCTCTTAATATGGGAGTCTAATGTCAGATGACTGTCAAAAATCACACCAAGGTTACAAGTTTGAGTAAATGGGAATACAACACTACCATCCATAATCAAATTAAAATGGCTACCTATTTGAATAGCCGCTGGTGTGCCAACAAGTAGAACCTCTGTCTTGGAAAAATTTAATTGTAAAAATGATGGTACATCCACATTTATTCCCTGCACACACTCTGAGAAAATAGCAGTGGTGACAGTAAAATCAGATTTGGAGCTATTTGCAGTTTGATTTTGCCGCAACCACTTTGCATTCTGACGACCCCTGGCCTCTTGATGTGATGATGTAGACACAAAGTAATCGCTTTACATGGTAGAATTTTTATTTTGTTCAGTTTATAGAGAGGTTTATCCCACCCCTCTCAAACCGATTACAATTTCATTCGGTTTGGGCATTTTCATTCCAACTGAGGTGTTTATATGGAGTATTTTCAATCAGATTGGACTTTTAAACCGATTACAATGCTCCATGTAAAAACACCCACTGAGAAGGAAATTTCTGCAGCATAAGCAGTTAAACATTAATTATTTCGATGGAATTGTATAGCATGCCGGTCTGTTATTGTACCATCATGTACCCTGAACATGATGTTGAACAAAACAAAACTGTGAATGGTCACTTTACATGTCAGTCAAACAGCCTCTTCCTGACTCAGTGGGTGGTCATTGGCCAATTGCAGTGAGTATAGAGCCCAGACCTTATGCTGTTAGGCAAAGGTCTGATACACAAGAGCAATGATGCATGCTGCAGAGCTTTAGTGGTCAGTCACCACTTTGCCATCTGTAGTTTCTGCTGTCTGTATTTTGATTACTCTGGCCAAATAAAGGAAGATGAAGCTATGTAAATATTTATAAACTCGTAATGTCTGTGCAGTGACCAAAACAATCTTCTGCCACGCTCTTCCCATTGCTGAACAAAAAAAAAAACCTCCTGAAAGCAAACATCCACAGGAACTTTCTGCCTTATCTCTGAAACATAAGCAATCTTGCAGGCTCCACAGTCAAAATCATTGTATAAGTAAAGGTTAAAGGTGTCCTATTATCCTTTTTCTATCCGTTGTGCAAAGTTACAAAGCACAAAGTCACTCCAAAGAGACTCATTCTGTATAGCGGTGTCTCTGTTTCTGAACTCCCTGAAACGCCTCCATTGTACAGTAGTCTTGAGTTTTCCCCAGGGAACGAATGCGTCACAATATTCCTCATTTAAATAATTCCCATCCAAGGCATATGCAAAATAAAGGGACGAGGTCTGGTTGCATTGCATTAGTAGTGTGTTGAAACTCGTTATGGTAAGGGCGTGACATTTCCAAAACATGCTCAAAATGGTTGACCAATCACAACACACTGGTCCAGCTGACCAATTAGAGCACATTTCACTTTTCAGAAGGAGGGGCTTCGTAGAGACAGGAACTAAACAGAACATTAAAAGTAGCAGTTCTTTGCAAAAAGTGTATATAGTAATTAGATGCTGTCTGTATACTTTATATTGGCAGATAGTATTTGCACCTAAATGTATTTGTACAACAGGATTTGATTTTGTGTAAATGATTATATTTATTAAGATTATTAAATGAATTGCCTTATTGGGAGAATAAACCCCTCCCTACACCTTCCCCTAACCCTACCAAATAAATACTTTTAAAACACTTATTAGGCAGTTTGTTTCCACTTTTAGAAGATTTTTTGTCATTTTTATTGAAAATAAATGCCTTTCTGATGTGATGGGAAAATGGAGAAGAGCGAGCTCGGCAAAAGGTGGATTCGAACCCGCCTCGATCGCGTTAAAAGCCACTTCTGCATGTCTTCTCGGTACTGCTGCGCCACTGAAGACAATGAGTTTTGCACGTTTTTTTTTTTTTTTTGAGACGTGCAGTTGAGTGGCCCAACCGGACATTGGTGGGCAGAGCTAGTGTAAATAGCGTTTGCCAACAAGGGATGCTATTTGCACTTAGTGTAAATAGACACTCTGTATAAGGCATGTGAAAAAGTTTTTTTTTTTTTTTTTTTCCTCCAAGCATTCAAGCATGAAAACCTGGGGCCTGTTTCATAAAACAAGTTCATCAAATAATCCAGGTTTATTTCAGTAAGTCTGATTTATTGTCAGTTGATTTGGTTCAAAATAATCAGACTAACTGAAATAAACCTGGATTATTTGATAAACTAAGGCCCCTGTTCTAGTAGACCACAAAAACAAAATCAAAACTTTGGACATAGTCAGACACCTTTAATTCATAGTGAAAGATGAACTAATATTTCTAATAAAATGTGGTTGTTTTTAATACCAACCAATGTCTCATAAAATTCAAACTCTGCTAAAAACAAGCTGAAAAAACTAGCTTTGCTCGAATGCTTAGCCCCACTACCACACTTGAGCAGTCTAAATAGCTTGGTGACTAGCTTAAACCAGTAAATGTTACCCAGTGTTGGGGAAAGTTACTTTTAAAAGTAATGCATTACAATATTGCGTTACTCCCTAAAAAAGTAACTAATTGCGTTACTTCGTTACTTTTTATGAAAAGTAATGCGTTACATTACTTTTGCGTTGCTTTTTCACACTGGGGCTGGGTTTGTTTGTTTTTAATAACAACAAAAAAGTTCTATTTTTGGCAAAAAGGCCCTTTCACACCAAAAGTGAAATGAATAAGCCTCAGGCTGAAGGAAAAGCATATTTACACCTGTACAGTAGAGGGCGCAGCTCAAACAAACCTTTCTAATCTAAAGTATTTTTTGCTTATTAGTATGGTTGAATTAGGTATATTGAAGATCAGCAGCAAAGACATTGGTTAATAATTGAGATTAAATACATAAAGTATATTTGTGTAATTTAATATAGTTAATTATTACAGGTTTGCAAAAATTCTGAGATTGCATTTCACTGTTTTTATTCATTTTGAGGAATACTGAATGTTTGCATGCAAGTGAGATAAGTAAATGCATGTTCACATTTAGTCTAAAACTACAATAACCATCATGTTCACACAGCGCACACAACACCCTCTGCACTTTATTTCTCTCAACATGGGGACAGGAGAGCTGTCAGTCAATAAATGTGAAAAAGTAACTTGCGTTACTTATTTGAAAAAGTAACTTAGATATTTTGTTGTGAATTGAAAAAGTAATGCGTTACTTTACTAGTTACTTGAAAAAGTAATCTGATTACGTAACTCAAGTTACTTGTAATGCGTTACCCCCAACACTGATGTTACCTGTTCCCTTGGTTTTGTATTTATTAGTTTTGTTATATGGACCTTTATTTTGAAGTGTTTTATGTTCCCATTGTTCCGTTTCCACTTGTGTTTAGTTCCTCTTTTACTTTGTTCCCATGGTTTCCCTTGTTAGTCACCATAGAGATTTATCACTCTCACCTGTGCCTTGTTATCCTCTTGTTAGCCTGTTTTAATGTCGTTGTCTTTACACCCAATGTAAAGCTGTTGAGTTTCCCATTCTCCCTGTGGATTATTCACATCTTCCTTTTGGACTTAAGTTTTCATGTTTAGTTTATAGTCCTTTGCTTTCCCGTTTGGATTATCTTTGTACGGCATACTGTAACAGTAACAGCATCTTAGGCTTTTTTATTTTTATTATTCCAAATAGAAGTTATGTAGCAAATCTGAATAACTATTAGCCTCCTCAAACGCTGTGGTGCCATCACCTTTATTTACTCAGGTCTCTGGCCTTACAAATGCATAAAGTCATGAGATACTCAATTAGAAGCACGTTTAACACGGCTGTGACACTTTAAAGTCGCTGAACGTGTTTGCACGCAGATCTGTTGGAATTAGTTTGTGAATCCATCCAAATTAGCCTTTTGACCAGCCTTTAACTGCTGTCTCCTTAATTACATGGCTGTTTACGCAGTATGTGTGGTCTGTTTACACTGACGCTCGCACATGAGTGAAAAACCCACCGGTAATAATTGAGTTCTATTTGAAAGGAAAATAAGCAAATGCCTGGTAAATTTCAAAGAGTAATATTTGCTTTGGAATCCATGTACGACTCGAGTCTATAGGGAAAGGCCGTCTACGTGCTGCAGAGAGATTTTTTGATTTATTTCTGTTAATAACCCTAACCTTAACCCTAAGGAAGGTTATCCAAGTGAACATAATGATCATTTGAAGTCATTTTAAAATGTAAAGTATTTATTATACACATGCTGAAGAGGACATTTTAAACATGACATGGCTAGTTGATATGAGAAATGAAAGCTCTAGTGTAAGTTCTGCAGGAAGACTCAATGTTATGTCACCTATTAGTTTAGATCTAACCAATCATTATCTTACACTTGGAGTATAGAAGATCGGTACTTACACATGTCTGAGTCCACAGATGCTGACGCCAACCTTTACCTCCACCTTCCCCAACTCCACCAGGATGGTCCCTGTCCATACCTCCAAGGGGGTCAGCTACGCCCCTGCCTTCATCTTCAGGCAGGAAATGCAGAGTCTGCACCCCTTTAGGATGTGAGCTACAGGCGGGGCCTACGCCAAAGAACTTTCTTACAATATTTTGCTTGCTTGTTAATATCATTATTAAGTTATCTTGCCTCCCGAGTCTTTCTGGTAGAACTAAAATGCTGATGTGGCTGCATATGAATGTCTACAAATGTTAATATTGGAAAACTTTTTTTTTTTTTTTTTTTTAATTTAGTGAGCAGAGTCAGCCAGTCTAATATCTAGATCTGACATGACAACTACCTAAGACTTAGTTAATTTTATTACTATAGGCTCTCTGGAGAAAACATAATATGTAATAATATTTTATATTGCTGTTGTTGTTGAAATATAAATAAAATGAATATAAGCTATATAAAATATAAATAAATAATTTTATTACTGAAATATTTTAATCTGACTTTTTCTGTGTTTAAGTGCTATAATTGGGTCCCCGGTGCAGAAAACGTGAAAAAGGACAACACAGTAACTTTGTTTTGGAAAGACTTTCTCTGCAAGCATGTGAGCTGCTCGGATTTCGCTCCCCTAGTGACATAGGAAGGGCAGCTTATTATAATATTGCCTCCATTAATCTGCACATTTCCACCCACAGCGGCACCATATTGTTTTTCGCAACCAACAATGATGTACCAGTTGTGACGCCATGGCAAAACATGCAACAAAGGGGGTGAGGCCATGTTGGGCTGCTTTAGAGAAGAGGAAGAGTTTAACATGACGGCACATGCTAGTCAATGAGTTGAATCCTGAGTCTCTCCATCAGTGTCGACTCCGGTTTGAACAATGTAAGGCTGAACACCAACACTGACAATCCTCATTTTGGCTCCGTGAGATTCTCCAGCTTTGTTGTTGTTGAGCAACCGAAGCACAAGCTGTTAAAGCTCCGCCCTCTTCTGGAAAGGGGGCGGGAGCAGCAGCTCATTTGCATTTAAAGGGACACACACAAAAACGGCGTGTTTTTGCTCACACCCAAATGGGGGCAAATTTGACAAGCTATAATAAATGATCTGTGGGGGATTTTGAGCTGAAACTTCACAGACACATTCTGGAGACACCAGAGACTTATATTACATCTTGTAAAAAGGAACATAATAGGTCCCCTTTAAAATATTTGACACAAAATGTTCACTTAAATCAATATTTCAAGTCCATTTATTTTCTTATTTTGCAAAAGCAATTTGGTCATGATCACCATGTCAGGGTGACTGTACATTACTCCTTTCTTTTTTTAAAAAATGCTCTATGGCATTAAAACAGATGTATAGCACAGAGGTCTTTTTTTCATTTTCCAGAACAGTCGCAAGTGGACAATTATAGAGCCTCCAGATGGAGAAAAGACTGACAGATATGGTTTGACTGGGACAACCTTTAGCATCCTTCGCAATAAAGCTGAGGCTTCGCTCGGGTGACCTTCTATCAGGTCCAGGCCTAAGCACATAGTCAACAAGTGCCCTGTAAATGCTTTACGAGAGCAGGCATACTTTCCAGCGCACTCCCCTCATCAGATAACCCGCTCACGCTGCAAATTCCCCCGATGACATGGGCCATGAGAAGTTGATGGCCGCAATGATATCTGGAACAAGGTGTTGCAACCAAAGAATGCCTGACTGGTTAAAGATTTCACTTGCTCGCCAGATAAGGGGCAATTCTGTTTCATTGCTGTCTCAGACTTATCTATGAGTCTGACAGTCAACTCGGATACCATCAAGCATCCATCTCGCTCACGGTTCTATTTTCATTGGTTGCTTGTCGTGTCTAGTGTCGCTTGCCTTATCTAACTTAGAGCGATTCAGTTTTTGTGGATCTTGCACTTGATTTACTCAATGCTACAAGAAAAAAAATAAAATAAATAAAAATCCATAGAAAAATGGAAAAGGTACTGGTAAATTTCTGCAAAGATGTTTTCCATTAATTTTACCAACATTTCCTTCAATCCTAAAACAATGCATAATTCAAAATGCAGACAGTACATTGGTCTCTATATTTATAGACTTTTCTTAAAGCGTAGCAATCAATTAATTCAGAACTTCATTGGATTATCTGGGAGTCGCTGGCCTTTTAAAATGACTGCATATCATTTACACACTGTCTGCTAAAGTTACTCTATAATACTCTGAACGTAAAGCACATGACTGCTGTATAGGTTTCTGTTCTCACAGTGCCAAACATGCTTTCGTCAACAGCACAAGCCAAAAACTCCATCCTGCGCTTCCAGGCATATAAATTAATTAATTTAAATGAAGGCACACTAAGCCGCACTCATCCCTAATGACGGTCCTGTGGGAGGACTCGCGTCCAAGAGGGAGTTGAGAATAAATCATCTGGATCTGTATTATTAAGTAGAGGTGTAAACATTGTAACTGATTATACACCACAACTTTCCAACTTTCCAACAGCTTGTAAAGAATAATGAGAGTTTGATATGTTGACATTATGCCAAATAAAAAAGTCCTATTTTAATATTCTGATCACTTTTCTAAGAACTTAATAGTATTGGACAGTGAGTGAGGTTGGGAAACCTAACAATTCCACGTTCAGACTTTATCACTTTGCTTAACATAATTATAATAACAAGTAAGAATACACATCAGAAACAGTTTAGAATATGTATTTTCTTCCCATTATTTGTCATCACATTCAAGATGTGAATTTTTCTTACAATAGATGGAAGAACTGCAATTGTTACCTGAAGCTGCTTTTTTGTGTTGGGGTAGCACATTACAAGTAACATAATTTAAGTAATCAGATTACTTTTTTTCAAGTAACTAGTAAAGTAATACATTACTTTTAATTTTATAACAAAATATCAGAGTTACTTTGTCAAATAAGTAATGCAAGTTACTTTGTTTTCCCATTCATTGACTGCATGTTGCATAATGCATAATGCTGCATGTTGCATGTTGAGATAAATTGTAAGCGCAGAGGTGTTATATGCGCTGTGTCAACATGACTGTAATTGTAGTTCTAGACTAAATGTGAGCATTTACTCATCTCACTTGCACAAAAAAGATTTAGTATTCCTTAAAATGAATAAAAACAGTGAATCTTTTTTATTATTTATTCATTATTTTTTTTTATTGCTGAAGAGTGTTGAACTTTCTTCTCCTGCATCTTATTCTTCTTTAATCCAGAATGGCAGCACAGCTGAAAGGTTTGTTTGAGCTGCGCCCTCTACTGTACAGGTGTGAATTTGCATTTCTCTTCAGCCTGAAGCTTATTAATTTTACTTTTGGTGTGAAAGGGCCTTTACATCAGCTTCAGTTTGGATCCAGCCTCTTAAGATCTCAGATTACCAACACCTATGAAGAGACGGCGCCAACTCCTGCAAGGACTTCAGAAGACGCAATCATCTGGATCAACATGCACATTGCCCAATTTCTATATCCTAATCATTGTCAATGAAATTCATTTTTCCAGGAGCTCATTGCTTCTACTTTCAGTTAAACTGCTAACAGTGACTGTAAATTAATTGCCTAAATTATTACATTATTTGCTAACTACATTCTTAAATTGTGATGTTGACATGCATTCTCTGTAAAGCTGCTTTGAAATGATATGTATTTTGAAAAGCGCTATACAAATAAATGTGAATTGAATTGAATTGAACATTTGCCGAAAATATAAATTTTTGTTATTAAAAAAACAATCAAGCAGATAGCCTTCTGTATTCAACCTATGAAAAAAAGTGTAACTGATGCTTTTTTTTCATGAGTTGAATATGAAAGGCGTAGAACGCAGTGTAAGCGTTTTGAACTGCAAGAAGAGCTACACTTTCTTCGTTAGTTGAATACGGAAGGCGGATATTTTATTTTATGACTTGTTAAATATGGGTATTTTTCTTACTCAAACGCATCACTTCAGAAGGCCTTTATTAACCCCCCAGAGTCATGTGGAGTATGTTTATAATGAATGGATGCACTTTCTTGAGCTTCAAACTTGTTGCCCCTGTTCACTGTCATTATACAGTTCGGATGCGTCAGGATATTTATTAATATAACTCAGATTGTGTTCATCAGAAAGAAAAAAAAATAATACTTGAGGGTGATCTTTGGGTAATTTAATCCTTCAAGTATCACTTCCTGTCATTGCTTCATCTGTCATATTAATAAGTGCAAAAAAAAAAAAAAAAAAAAAAAAAAAACAATCAGCATGATGCATTGCATTTTTCCCGCCTCAATCATGTTTGTTCTCATTGAAAAAAGGCCTTTATCAACAAACAATTTCATCAGTGATTTCATTATAATAAATGCAGGGCTGCTCTCCTTGGTTCTATTGAAAAACAGAGAACACAGAAGTCTCTTGGTGAAAGACATGCGATGAATACTATCGTGAACTGGCTGGCCCGAGAGCTGTAACTGTACCTTGAACACATGTTTTTGCTGAGGAGCTGAAAGATGGCACTCCCAGGGCCAGAGCTGACTGCTTCTAATCTTGAACAAATATAAAACTGATTTACCTCCACTACTCCTGTTTTCTGCATGCGAAAAGGACACAAAAGAGATGTTGAGGCAGCAGCAAATTGTTTATTTTCTTTGGAACATTCCAGCTGTCGACAGATATTCCCCTCGCTCAAAACGCCTGTAACATTTCTCCACACTAAGATTGTGACATGCTCTACCTTTGTTTCATGAGTCCTTGCTCTTAACATGTCCATTTCTGTGAGGCGGACAGTGGTAAAAATCCAAAAAGCGACCTTTTCCCCCATGTCATATTTATAAAAGTTTCAGAAAGGTTTGCAGATCTATTTTTAAAAATGGCTGAGATTTTCACTTTCACTCACTCAGGCTTTCAAACTCTCTGCTGGCACAGAGCGCTTCTCAACAAAATGCCACAGTAACCAGATCGTTGCACACGCGAGTCCTGTTACAACTCCATTAATGATACCAGATGACCCACGTGCTGCTCTCAAAAGAAGATTCCAACAAAACGTATCTGCATGCATGATGTCATTTCAACTTTAGACTGAACTAAACTAAGATGGCTCTAGTTCTGCAACATGAGCTGTATTCTTACAGTTAGATTTGTTTTGCATTGTAATTCTTCCAGTCTAAGACACTCAGTTGAGTTCTGAGAATTCAGACTATTTTGGCACTGAACATGGCGCCATAAAACTGATACGTATTGGAATGGACTTGTCACTCAGCAATTCCAGGAGGCAATAAAGAACTGTGCAGGTCCCAGAAGGCAATATTTCAGTCATCAGCCCTCTCTGGAAGGAGGACAGGGATTTATCCAGTGGGAGCAGAGGTCAGAATTCATCTCTGCATCTCTTGAGCCCCTGCCTTATAAATGACTTCTATTAGATAGATAGATAGGATGTTCTGGCTGGTTGCTAGGGTTTTCTGGGTATTTTTCATGACTTTTTTGGGAGGTTGTAAAGGCATTGTAAGGTCGGTCCTAGTGTATGTTTGTAATTTGCTAAGGTGTTGCATAGTTGTTAGGGCATTTTTAAGGTTGCTAAGGTGTTGCTATGTAGTTGATAGGGTGTTCTGGCTGGTTACTATGGTGTTGCTAAGGTGTTCTTGGTGGTTGTATTGTTGGCTATTACTGGTCTGTTTTGTAGTGTGTTTTGGGTGGTTGCTTAGGTGCTTTTGTTGACTCTTGGGTTTGGCAAAGGCTGATAGATAGCTAAGACCTGCAAAAAAAAAAAAAAAAAAAAAAAAAATCTTATTGGATTTCATGTTGACCTGTAGTAATGCATGAGAGAAACTGCCTCTAGTGTTTTCCACCATCTATTGGCTTGTGTTTTCCTGTAAAGTGAAATTTTTCCCACTGAACTCTGACCCCCCCCCCCACCATGTATTTTATTCTGTTGGTGCACCAGGTGCAATATTTATTTCATATTTTATAATATATATGTGTGTGTCAATCATATCTCTGTACAGCTAAATGTGATAAGATACATACGTTGTACACCAGGCCAAACTGAAATGGGGAAAAATCTGTCCTCTGTTAGGAATACACTGGTCCTGTTGAAATAGGAAAGGAAAGCAAATACATAAAATGACAAGCAAATAACACATTGCTGAAATAAAGTGAGCAGGAACGAGGTGGGAGAAGGCGAGAAAAAGAAACATGGAAAAACATGAAGAAACAGTTCACGAGGCCAGCTGGAGGTGGCGGGCTGGCCCCTGCCGGGGCCTGTTCCCATACACTGTGTTAATTTGTCTGTTTGACAGACTCAGTGGACAGCCTGCTGGAAGTCTGCCCAAACTGCTCAACTATTTCCTGAATGGGACTCCCTCCTGGCCCCTTTGCCTCCTCTTCTGGCTCTCTCTATCTCTAGATCTCTCTCTGTCCTCTCCTCTGCTCTATCGAACCTGCCTCTTTGACCAAGTTAAAAACCTTTTGTCATGTTTTTCTTTGAATGGTTGCTAGGGTGTTGCTATGGGGATCTAAGTGGTTACTTTTTAAAAAAGGCCCTAAATCTCTGTATTCTGGCCTCTAGATATTGTCCTTTCATCAATGCAGTTTGAAGAGATTGTTTTGCTTATTTTATCATCTGCCAAACGAACATTACCAAGTTGGAGTTCACCTCTCTAAGCCACATGGTATAATCCATATCTTTAGCCCAAATGGCAATCAAATTCATAACCATAAAGGAGTGGTCATATGAATGAAATTTCAGAGGCAAAAAAGATCCATTGTCTATTGTCAATAGTGTAGCAATGCAAAAAGCACCGCTCACACAGAGGTCACATCCAAAACAAGCAGCTTCCTGTTGGTCAACACAGCAAATTCACATTGAACCTGATGCGAAATCTGCCTGGACCATTGGTAGTACGAAGGTGTTTGGGCAGCTGGAACAAGAGTTCCTGAGAGTTCGCTTTGGCAAGCTATTTCATACTCCCAAAACTAACACTAAATGAACTTCGTTTTGGCCTGATTTTGTTCAAAATGACATAACATCAGTGCATTCTTCGATTCTGAAGAGAGAAGAGATAGAGATACAGGATCACTGGACTACAAATAACAATATCTTCCAAAGGATCCTAAAGCTAGGAAAGTGCTTATTTATTAACTATCTGAATGTCTCAGTAGAGGATTAGCCTTAGCCTTAGAGATTTGTTTTTTTTTTTTTTTTTGTTTTTTTTGGTACAGTTCACTAAAGGATTCTTTTGTAAATCAGTAGCAGTTTTTGTCCAGGCTTTGCAAACAATCTTTTACTGTAAGATGTATGGACCCGACAGTAATGCCTTTTCTCTTTTCACAATTAGTTAATCTTGACAGCGGTAATAGTAAAAAGACATAGTAAAAGATTTTGAGAGAGTTCCACATATTTCATATGCAAATATGTTAGCCAATCATAACAGAGGGCATTTACATTGAAGTCTCACAGCAGACACTCCCCTTCCAAAAAAAAAAAAAAAAAAAAAAAAAATCAGAGGGCTATAATCAGGGTAGAAAATGGCCTTTTATTTCTAAATTATGACTTTTTTTTTATGTAAAAAGCATACCATCATGAGTGCACCTCAGGCATTATTATAAAATATTAATAAATAAAAAAAATCATGACCCATTTAAGTCCTTAGCAATTTTTCATTGCAAGTGTATCGATTTCCAAGATTGTGAGCTTGAATTTCAATCTGAGTAATCTTTCAACTCCAGTCACAAGAACAAATACCGGACCAAACTTTCAGATACATCAGGAAACAATCGGTACATCTCAGAAGCATCATAAAAATTCTTGAGGAACACTGAAAGATCCTTTAGGATAGTCCATCTAGATCTTGCAGGCATTATAATGTGAAAACATTGCACTGACCATCCTGTACTGGATGTTGAAGCAAAAACCTTTAAAGGGGTCATGAATTGAGAAATCAACTTTTCCTTAAGCTTTCGATATATAAGAGATCATCATACTATAAGAATATCCTGTAAGTTTCAGAACTGAAAACTTCCTTGTTAGTCCAATAAAAGCTTTAATTGACACCAGACCCAGCAAACGACTGATTCTTCTATCTATAGACAGGTGAAACTCCGCCTCCACAGAAGAAATCAACACCTACTTCATCATTGCAATATTAGCCCCGCCCACTGGTGTGTTCGTGAGATGAGGAGGAAAGAAGGACGATACAGGACTAAAAATAACATTACCTTTCAAAGGATCCTAATGCTAGAAATATGATTATTTATTTTCAACAATGTGAATGTCTCATTTGAGCTTTATTTATTTGTATTATGTACATTTCACTGTGGATTATTTGGTAAATCAATAGCATTTCAGTGCAGGCTTTGCAAACAGATTTACCTAAATTAACTGTGTTCATTCTAATGACTGATCTGATATGTAATGATTCATGTACAGTCAGATGTTCTTTGTCTGTGTCAGTAAATCAAACCAGTGACTAAACAGTCAACTTCACATTGTTTCTCTTAGTAGGATGAAAATAATCTGTTATTTAAATGGTGATTAAATTATATATAGAAAGCGATCAAAGAATGCTCCCTTTACAATCGCTGGAGCTGTCAATCAAACAGCGCGAGTTAATTAGTGACTGAGTTCTGGACTCGTCCATCCCTTCCACCCACCCTTCCACCCACCATCCTTCCACCCACCCTTCCACCCACCCTTCCACCATCCTTCCACCCTCGTCCCCATTTTATTTAATAAATCTCTTAGTTACATCATGTTTGCACTGTTAGTTATGAGGAAAGCATTTGTTAGTGTGCAGAAATTGAGTTCCAATGATGAGATCACTGCATGCATGCCCAATAATATGTCTGTGATCGACTACATGATCATCACTGCAACATTTTATGCCACGAAATGTAATG
Organism: Ancherythroculter nigrocauda; assembly: GCA_036281575.1. Lineage (NCBI taxonomy): Eukaryota > Metazoa > Chordata > Actinopteri > Cypriniformes > Xenocyprididae > Ancherythroculter > Ancherythroculter nigrocauda. Next base: position 3,070,426 of record VTFQ01000024.1, read on the forward strand.
CTATAATTAACACTTTTAACGATTAGTTAACCTTGAGAGCTGTAATAGTAAAAATGTGCTAAAAGTTTTCAAGAGAGTAAACTTATTTCTATTTTTTATATGCAAATATGTTAGCCAATCACAGCAGTGTGTGTTTACACACCCCTTAAAACAGAGCGTTCAAATAAGAGGGCTAAAATCAGGGTTGGAAAAATGCCATTTATTTTATATTTTTTGATGTAAAAAGCATACTAACATTATAAGTGCATCCCAGGAAACATATAGCAATAAAACAATGCAGTTCATGACCATTTTTAAACTAAAAGATGGCCACCCTGCTAACAACACAAGCATGTGTTGGTGGTGACATATTTTTTATTAACTTATAGCAAGTTTTCTCAGCAGCTTTATGTTGGTTAACTCAACAAATCCGCATGGCCATTTTGAATCGGTGCATTGGTAGCAATGGTAAATGTAAACACACTTAAGAACGATCTATAGTAATTGTTCCCAGCTTCTTCTGAAAGGCCTTAATGGTCAACAGATTGGATATGCTGGTCCACCAGCTAGAAATTAAACCAAACCAGAAGAAAACAGTCTGTCCCAAATTGGAAAGACTTTTCACCAGGCCACTACCCCAGCAAGACCCCAAATGTGTAATTTACACCACTTCAGACATATCTGGACACTTGGCAGTTTGCTAAGTTGGAAGAGCATTGCGCTCGATTCGGTAAGTCACCACCCTGTGCCTTTGACTGTTTGGGGAACTCAATGAACACTTCTTGTGGCAGTGGGGAAATGAGACTGTGAGGTAATACAGGGTCAGGGGAGCATTTGAGGGTCTCAACATCTGCCATCTCTTAGTGTTTATGGAATTAGAAATATTATAGAGCAGAAGGAAATTAATTGGCGACACAGATACTGCAATTGTAGTCCCTAATGTCTGGTGTAATGCCTTTGGAACGCCCTGCTGCACATATTCATATTCACAGCCTTGTATAATGCTGTCACAAACCCAATGGACTCCATGAAGTGTCTTTTTTTCCCCTCACAGGAGTGACCGCTGCTCGTTGCTTAATGACTACAGGATTGACAGCGTGTCTAGGCGCAGCCACGGGGGTCATCTAATGAAGCCCAGCTGACCACCAGATGCCAATTAAAACTTCTTAAAATTATACTCCAACTGACACAGCTCTACAAATACCCAGACTGCACTGCACGGTAACAGTTTGTGATTAGAGCTCAGTTAATAATTTTAGCACTTGTGTATTATGGTTCTCTGCAACTAATACAGGATTACAGAGGTTAAATAAAGGTGAATATGGTTGGGAATGGTGCCCAGTGCAGTTTTACTAGATGGGATGCGACTTAATGAGTGAAATTTGACCCAGCGCTAAGTTCTGGTGATGTTTAATTTGATGTTTGCCAGTATCTGACTTCCTTCATAACACATCACTGTTGAGTTTTCTGAAGTTAGCAATTCAAGCTTAGAACTGAGAGGAAAGCAGCATGCCAACTTTTATTTCTTATTATGTAAAATAATAAGAGATGAGAAGAGATGAGATAATTCTAATGTTGGTTTCATGTTGTTTAAAATGACTTTCGTTGTCACAAATCCATGCTACTTTTCAATCTTTCGTTCCAACCATCTGGCTCTGTTCTGGTATTTAACGCTCTCTTGTCATCCATCCATCCATTGTTCCATCCATCCATCCATCCTTCCATCCATTCCATCCTTCCATCCTTCCATCATTCCATTCATCCTTCCATCCATCCATCCATCCATCCATTCATCCATCCTTCCATCCATTCCATCCTTCCATCATTCCATTCATCCTTCCATCCATCCATCCATCCATCCTTCCACCCACCCTTCCACCCACCCATTCATCCATCCTTCCATCCATTCCATCCTTCCATCATTCCATTCATCCTTCCATCCATCCATCCATCCATCCTTCCACCCACCCTTCCACCCATCCTTCCACCCACCCTTCCACCCACCCTTCCACCCACCCTTCCACCCATCCTTCCACCCACCCTTCCACCCATCCTTCCACCCACCCTTCCACCCATCCACCCATCCACCCATCCTTCCACCCACCCTTCCACCCACCCTTCCACCCACCCTTCCACCCACCCTTCCACCCACCCTTCCACCCATCCTTCCACCCATCCTTCCACCCATCCTTCCACCCATCCTTCCACCCATCCTTCCACCCACCCTTCCACCCATCCACCTATCCTTCCACCCACCCTTCCACCCACCCTTCCACCCACCCTTCCACCCACCCTTCCACCCACCCTTCCACCCACCCTTCCACCCACCCTTCCACCATCCTTCCACCCATCCTTCCACCCATCCTTCCACCCATCCTTCCACCCACCCTTCCACCCATCCTTCCACCCACCCTTCCACCCATCCTTCCACCCACCCTTCCACCCATCCTTCCACCCATCCTTCCACCCATCCTTCCACCCATCCTTCCACCCACCCTTCCACCCATCCTTCCACCCACCCTTCCACCCATCCTTCCACCCACCCTTCCACCCATCCTTCCACCCACCCTTCCACCCATCCTTCCACCCATCCTTCCACCCATCCTTCCACCCATCCTTCCACCCTTCCTTCCACCCTTCCTTCCACCCTTCCACCCTTCCTTCCACCCACCCTTCCTTCCACCCTTCCTTCCACCCACCCTTCCACCCATCCTTCCACCCATCCTTCCACCCATCCTTCCACCCACCTTTCCACCCACCTTTCCACCCATCCTTCCACCCACCTTTCCACCCATCCTTCCACCCATCCTTCCACCCACCCTTCCACCCATCCTTCCACCCATCCTTCCACCCACCCTTCCACCCACCCTTCCACCCATCCTTCCACCCATCCTTCCACCCACCCTTCCACCCACCCTTCCACCCACCCTTCCTTCCACCCATCCTTCCACCCACCCTTCCTTCCACCCATCCTTCCTTCCACCCATCCTTCCTTCCACCCACCCTTCCACCCATCCTTCCTTCCACCCATCCACCCATCCTTCCTTCCACCCATCCTTCCACCCACCCTTCCATCCATCGATCCATTCTGGAAGGAGTGATGATGATAAAATGAACCAAAAATATAATGAAATAGTATAGGTAAATAGGTAATAGGTAAATTTTCCTCTGTGAATGATTTGAATATTGAAAAATGACTATTTTCACATCTACCAGCAGGTAAAGTTGCAGGACTCATTTTGTCCCATGTCTCAAGAATCAGTGAGCTATTTATGTTTGCTAGGCTTGTCACGTGTGTAGTATTCTCTATTTCACACAGCCATCTCTGTTTATGACCCCCTGTCAACACAAGCAACTGTCTGCTTTCAAACATTCACAGGCCAAAATAATTCCACACACACACACACACACACACACACACACACACACACACACACACACACACACACACACACATGTTTGTTTTTGTGAATTGTGGGGACTTTCCATAGACTTCAATGCATTTTACACTGAACAAACTGTACATTCTATCCCCCTACCCTGCCCCTACCCCTAAACCTAACCCTCACAGGAAACTGTGCAAACTTTTACTTTTTCACAAAAACTCATTCTATATGATTTATAAACCCATTTACATTGTGGGGACCGCTGGCTGGTCCCCACGATGTAGGTGAACTCAGGTTTATATTACATCATGGGGACATTTGGTCCCCACAATGTAATATAAACAAAAGCACAAAGATCAGCACTGTCAAACACACACACACCACTCCTGAACGGTGAGCAGTTGGACGTCGGTGTCAGCTGAGGTTAGCAGAGAGCCTGAGGCAAGATGGCATAGTGAAACACAGACACACGGTGAGATGTGGACATACAAATACAAACACACACACACCAGCTGAACACCAGTTGTTTCCAGAATCTCTGGATTCCATCTATGGTCGTGGACGCAGTGGAAAACAATGCCATGAATAAATGATTAGAGGTGAACACACACTTGCACCTTGTGGTTTTAACACAGACTTTAAGGTGGATTTGCTCCATAAAGTCTACCTGAACTGTGCTGCTAGACCCTGTGTAGAGGGACTTTAAAATCTGTGGTTAATATCTGTCATGAATAATGCCACTGAAGCAAGATATTGTTCTGAGCAATAACTGCACATATTCAGAGCTCTAATATGTTATATGTAAATGTATAGTTTAGGAGATTCTAGGATTTCATCAATGGGGGTCTGAGATTGAATTTGGATGTGATTATTTTGGATGATATTTTGGATTACGTTATAAGTCACGGCACTATGTGTTTTTACAATGATTTAAGCAATTTAATATATAAGTTATACTATATTCAACACAATTTTTCAAGTCAGTTCAATATAATTTAAGTTGAAATGACCAAGTTGATTATACTTAAATAATTTAAGGCAGTACCTGAACTTAAGTTTTTAAGTTGAAAGAGGTAGATCTCTCTCTCTCTTTTTTTTTTTTACACTGTATTAATGAATAAAATTATCATTTTTTACCTACTTAGGTTATACTAAACCTGTATGACTTTTTTTTCTTCTTTTATACACAAAAAGAGATACTTTGAAGAACAGCCAAGCCTCTGTTTTCTACGGAAGAGGATTAGGGCCAGCAATAATAAAAAATAAAACCATCTCGAGATTAAAGTTGTTAAATTTCGAGAAAAATGTCGAAATGAAATGTTGAGAATAAACTCGTTATATTACGAGAAAAAACTTGTTCGATTTCAAGAAAAAAGTCGAGATAAAATGTTGAGAATAAAGTAATTAAATTACAAGAAAAAAATCGTTAAATTACGAGAACAAATTCATTAAATTATGAGAAAAATGTTGTTAAATTTCGAGAAAAAAGTCCAGATAAAATGTTGAGAATTACGAATTTGTTCTCATAATTTAATGATTTTTTTCTCGTAATTTAACGACTTTTTTCTCATAATTTAATGAGTTTATTCTCAACATTTTATCTCGACTTTTTGCTCGAAATTTAACTACTTTTTTTCTCATAATTTAATGAATTTGTTCTCATAATCTAACGACTTTTTTCTCATAATTTAATGACTTTATTCTCAACATTTTATCTCGACTTTTTTCTCAAAATTTAATGAGTTTTTTCTCGTAATTTAATGAGTTTATTCTCAACATTTTATTTTGACTTTTTTTCTCGAAATTTTCTCGAGTTTTTTCTAGAAATTTAAAAACTTTAATCTCGAGATGGTTTTATTTTTTATTATTGCTTGGCCCTAATCCTCTTCCATAGTTTTCCATATGATGCAAGTAGATGTTACTGTAAAACAGTGTTATTTTTTAATTATTTTCATACTATTATAGTATTTATTAATATTTTGAATTAACGTTTATTTTTTTTTTATATTTTCAGTTTTCGTTTTAATTTACTTTAGGTTTCTGTTGTCATTTTTATTATAATTTTTTTATTTAAAATATTTCTATTTTGTTTTAATTTGTTTTAGCTTTAGTCATTCTATTACTTCAATTTAAATGTGTTATTTTAGTTAGTTGCCAAGTTTTACATCTAATATTCATATTTTATTTTCAGTATCACTGCTGTAAAGGAGCAAAAATGACAAAATGCACACTAAAAATATCATAAAAGTAGTCCATATGGCTAATTTCAAATCTCCTGAAGCCATAGATTTGTATGAGGAATAGATTGAAATTTAAATTATTAAGTGATAATATTGCTCTCAAACCTCCTCTTTGTCTTTGTGAATATTGAAACACGCCACATGAAAACAAGCTATGCCAAGTTTTATTCTGAACACAATTGGTTTGCATATGTTTCTTTGTCCTTTTTTGGAGCCCATTTAGATGGGTAAGCAATCCATGGACTTTTAAGCTGGGCACTAAATAAATCGGCCTAGCAGGGATAACCTTCACAGAAAGATCTTTTGATATGTGTGCGTGTACATACATTAAATTAATTAAATGTCAGTATGAACTCAGATTCAGCAGTACGCTAACTTACCTGAACACATTTAAAAGGGCCTGAGGCTATTTTACACTAAACACTTCCTCTTCACACAATGTACCATTCACATGGAGCACATCCCATCGGTGTACTACCCCACCTCCACCCATACAAACACTGACCTCATATCCAGATCAGCCTGATACCTAACTCCAGTTTCATTCTAACGCTTGTCACATCAAAAAGGCAATGAGTGAAAAGAGGGAATATCCACCCTTTAGAGATGTCAACATCATTATACAGGGACAAGACATGATAGTCCGTCAAGACAGATTCTCCATCTTAACAGTCATTTCTGGGGGAGGTTTTTATGGCGTAACCACGATTCATTTGCTCGGCTGATTGCATGTGAAGACTGCAGAAAGGAATTCTTGAAGTTGAACACTAAGTGTTGACTGAGACTTCTTTGATGACTGAAAATTTCCAATAACAGCAAGGTACTGCACAGTATCTTCCCTCTAGATGGCAGTCATCAGAAATAAAATGATGAGATTGAGACATGAAACAGGAAGTGAGGTATAAATGTCAGGAAGTGTGATTGGCAAATTAAACTGGTACTTGGATTTAAAGGGGTCTTTGATTAAGATTTTACTCTTTAACTTTAGTTAGTGTGTAATGTTGCTGTTTGAACCTAAACAACATCTGCAAAGTTACGATGCTCAAAGTTCAATGCAAAGGGAGATATTTTCTTTTACAGAAATCTACAACGAGCTTCTTCCCGGGTTGGCGACATCACAAATCCCAAAATTTACATAAACTCCACCCACGAGAACACAAAACAAAGGGGGCGGGGCCATGTTGGGCTGCTTTAGAGAAGAGGAAGAGTTGTTGTAGTAGAGTGTTGTTGTCATTCCGTCATTTTACGCCGGACTGCTTCACAAACGAGGGCCAATTCAACACTGGATTTGAACAAAAGATGAACATGACGGCACATGCTAGTGGATGAGTTGAATCAACTCCACAGCAACTACATAAATTTATCCACTAACCATTCAGAAACGTCCAGTTTCATTCTAAAAGTTGTAACTTCTTCCTGAGTCTCTCCATCAGTGTCGACTCCGGTTTGAACAATGTAAGGCTGAACACCGTTACTGACAATCCTCATTTTGGCTGCGTGAGATTCTCCAGCTTTGTTGTTGTTGAGCAACCGAAGCGTGAGCTGTTAAACGCTGATTTTATTTTATTTTATTTTATTTCAGCATGACAAAAGTCCAGTTGAGATTAAGGAAAAAAAAAATCCGGGCCTACTAGATTTTTCACTGTTAAATTGGGTCAAAAATGTTTACAGACTTCTTCAATTATATCTAAATACGCCAGACCATCTCTAGACAATGCTGGTAAAAAGTTATTAAAACTTGTATGACCAAACTTTTTTTTTTCATGAGTGAATTACATTGTGACTGCTATTTTGAAGTGTTGTGCAATGATGTCATGTGTGTGAGAATGGAAGCGAATGAGTAAAGAAGATGGATGAAGTTCACTACCCCTGTGCTTTATTGCTTGATAACTCCTGACAGACACTACATAATACATCTGTTGACATTGCTTTTTCTCCTTCACAGAGCCATTCACAGGGGAAAACCAGTCAAAAGGCATCAATGGAATGAATCAGGCAGAGTGAGTGTAGCCTATATGTTCTTGTTTTACACTCTCCTTTAATGAAGGTACTAAGTGTAGTTGGTCCACACTTGACCTTTATTTCCTCATGGATGCAAAGGTTGGCTTGGAATTAGATAAGGGGATTCCAGTCCCCTCTGTGTCCCAAGTTGGATTTGGAGTAGGAGTGGTTTTGGCAGTGAGAGAAGGCCCAAACATGTGGAGCGCTGCTTAATTCTCAGCTATTTCAAGCTGGGGTCAACTGTTAATGAGCTCGACTCTCACAGCAGACTTTTTTGTCCACAGGAATAGTGTTGATTGAGGGAAAAAAGTTTGACTGAGAAAAGGCAGTCTCTGTTTTTCCTATAAACTTTTCAAGGTCGCATGCTATCTGCATTTCATGCCAAAAAGACAGAATTCTGAGCTAGCAACACACATTTAAAATGAGGCTAACAGCGTTTAGCATATTAAGGACAACCGCACAAACCCAAACACTGCTGGGTTTTGTCATGAGGTTTACTTACGGAGAAAAAAAAAAAAAAATGCTGGAAGTGGGTTTTAATCTTGCATCCAATCTGTCCATTTTAACAAGAAAACAGCCCCAGTATGTTTTCTTTGGCCACTTTTTTTTTTTACTCCAGCAACCAACATAGGCTAATGGAGCCAAGAGGAAAATATCTGGGACAAATGTTTCTATGGGCAATTAAGTATGACTTAACATTTATACAATTCAGCCATTCTGAGAGATGCCTGCTGTGATAGGGCAGAGAACCTGTGTGTGTGTGTTTGGCTTCTGTCACGTCTACCAGAGTCAGTGAGTGTAATGACGGCTCCGGTTAGGCCCCATTTAGGTAACCGTAGACATTTGTATATTTCTTCCGGTTGTCCTTGGGGTTTCTAATGAGACTGCTTATTGTGAGTAGTAGAGGAATGTCTCTGAATTGGTAATTGTTTTCTTAAACTAGAGAAAGCCAGAGAGAGAAAAATGAAAGCAAGCAACAGGCTGCTGGTTGTTATGGAAGTGAATACATGATGAAGCAATTCTCACGCACTGCCATTTTTGTGCTGAACTCCTTCCTGTCAAAAAAAAAAAACCATAAAAGAACCATAAAAATTGGCATATACATTTGTATAAACAGTGGCAGATGCTTTTACCCTGGTGTAAACAGTACTGTCTAGCACTTCTATTAAATTAGCATATAAATTAATATTTTAATATTTAAATATTGAGTTCTTTCAAGTCTTGTGCTTGAACGGACAAATTCACATGGAAAAATGTCAACTTGCCCATCTCAGTAGGTATCCTAGCATACATAGTCGTTTGCGTCTTAAAGTGACAGCAGCCTAATTTTCCTGGTGTCGGTTTTTAATGTTAATCAAATGACAAAAGACAAGGAAATCACTCAACTGATCTTGATTGAATAGCTTCTGTGACTTTAATAAGTATTAATCTTTAATTTATAGAGTCAAATATGCAATGTTATTTTACATTTGATTTCTTTATTTCTGTTTCTGAAAACTACTATTAGATACCTTAAAACCCTGAAAAGCACCGTTTATTTTATTTGCATCTATGCTCGATTGTATGTATTTGTGCGGTTGCTTGTAGTTGGGTATTTGTTCTTATTTTCTTTATTTTTATTTGACAGTAGTCCTTTTTTTCCCTGAACATACCACCAAACCGTACCAAAAATGTGACTCGTGATACAAACTGAACCGTGAGTAATTTGAACCGTTACACGACAATGATGTACAAAAAAAAAATAAAAAATTCCTTTATACAGATGGGATTATTTTGACAATGTTATCCATTCACACAGATCTGCAAAAATGACTAAAAAAAAAAACCCCATTGTATTATGCATTTTAGACCAGTAGTTGGTGATGCCAATTTGTAAATCATGCATGCTTGTAGACTAAACATGTAATACGCATGTGCATGCCATTGCCATTTTCTCAGATTCTGTTTTTTTTTTTTTTTTTTTTTTTTTTTTTTTTTGTTGTTGTTGTTGTTTACACAGAGACAATAATGGTATAGTGCAAAAATTTGCACTTTGAAACCCTTTTTCAAAAGTTGTCAGTTAACAGCCAAAACACAAGTTTTCAGTTCTTAGTTGAAAACTGTGTTGTGTAAACAGCCCCTTATTTTGATGTGTGTCTAACATACTATAGCACATGTAGAGCACTTAATTGTAATTTTATGTAGTGTTATTCTATATTAGATTTAAAGTTAATATATTTGATTGTACTAAAGCAATTTCATTATAACAAATGGATAAATTACAAATACAAAGTTCTGTCATGAAACTCTAGATGGCACAGGCTCATAGGTACTTAACTTTGTGGGCAACCTTGTCTGCTCAACCTTTAAATACGTGGTTTGCTTTTGCCTTAGCAGTTCAGCACACTTTCAGAAACCCTCCATCTTCCCCAGCTCCACCTGTATAGATCTGCTACAGGTAATTCATGTATGCTATATTTGTACAGCAGCAGCATGTCTTACTTCCTCACAGCAGCGTGTCATATGTATTAGCAGTAGCAAGTCCCGTACTTGCCCTGCAGCAGCAGCAATAACAACAGCATAGCTGTAAAGATGTCCAGTGAAGGTGAGTGTAGTAAGAACCCAAGTGCAGTATTTAACATAAACATAAAGACGTGGCTTGACATGAATTGAAACAAAATCATAAACGCACCAAACAGAGGTTTACAGGGAACAAACAAGAGAACAATGAAAAAAGAGGGCTATAAATACAGAAAGACTAATGACAAACAAGGAACGCCCATGAACAATCAATGAACCAATTGCAAAACAGAACTGATAAAATGCATGACTAAATCAGCCAATTGCAACATACACAAGGACAAGGGAATCACATGACAACAGGAAGCACATAACAAACAAAGCAATGAAACAAAGCATGAACTTGAAAAATAAACCATGAAACATGAGCATAACACCAAAACAAGACGTGACAGTAGCAGATCTATTCCACCAGGACCAAACATATCAACATTGTCATACCCATTACCAGGCTAAACACTCTGAGAGTTGTCATGACAAAAATATATTTAAATACATGACATACAAATTAGAAATAGCATAAAACCATATTTCAGATTATCGTAAATGCTTTCAGTACACTTTAACCATGTTTCAAAGACGATAAAATTCATTACGAAATTGCATATAAACATCTTAAATCCTACTTTAGTGGATCAAAAACTCTACATTTCTGAAAATCTGTGGCAAAATGTGTGTAGAACCTTTTGTCACATTCAACCAGATTAACCTCATTTCAGTTCAATTACTGTATGTTCAGCACTTAATGTGGTAGTTCTCTAAATTAGTATGCATGATTTGTAGAGCATGGTGTTTACCAGAGATAACATCGTGTAATATTGGAATACAAGGAATATTTCATTACCTCACTTGGGTGCTCTTTGAGATCTTTTCAATTTCAGGGGCCAAAACAAACAGCTTTAGCTGTCGTCTCTCCTGAATTGTGACACAAAGTGATCGTGCTGAAACTCTGAGATTGCGAGCAACATCAAGATCACTAAAGTTTCCAGATGATCGATTCTCCTCAGCCACAGCCGGACTCTTAGCAGGGATTAAAGGATGTCATTGAAGCCCTCTGTCCTGTCTGAAACTGATACCAGGATTTAATCTACAGTCTCCATGGTCAGAAAATGATGGTGATGGAAAACTAAAGCTGTATTTCTTTCTGCCGCCTTATCTAATTAGATTAATTTAACTTTAGAATCTGTGAGCAATCTTTTTCATTGATAATACTAATACATAATGCTTCTTTCATCTTTCCTCTTGGGAAAAAAATGCTTCCTTGGCATCTCAATGACGAGAAAGTTGTAGCAGTGCCCATTCCCATGAGTGACAAAAATCCATACAAGTAAAGCCACAATTGTTTTTTTTTTTTTTTTTTGTTTTTTTTTGAGACTGACCAGTATTGACAAAGCCAAAACTGAAAAAAAAAAGAAAGAAAGAAAGAAATAAAAACGTACATGCTTTTGTGTTATTTTCTAGTCTGACTGGTATGGAGCCCCGCACATGACATGAGGGGAAAAATGGAAAAATATGCATATCGTGGACTTACTAATACATCAGCAGCATGTTTAACTAATTTGTTCCCTTGTTCTAAGTAAATTGTGCACATAATATGATATTTTATTCCCTGATTTTACTAAATCGTGCACACAATATAATAATTCATTCCCTCAATGCCATGTTGTGACAACCCTTTCCTTTGTTTTAGTTAGATCAAAATGAGGGAATGAAAACAGTATGGCATCAAAAATGTGCAATTAAAAATGGAATGTAAGAACTTTTTGGTTGGTGAAAATCATGTTTTGCCAAAATTAAGGGAAAAAAAAAAAATGCACCATACATCTAACAGCTGTTAATAATAAAGTATGGATGATGTCAAATTACACAAGATGGAAGACAGTGGGCATACAATTCTATTGAATATTTATTGTGCTTTTGTGGTGTGCCATTTGATATAACACAAAAGAGAGAAACCAGCCAGTCAACGTCTTTTGTATGGCCTTCTTATTCTGACAGAATTCCCAGACATAAACTCACAATTGTGAAAAAAGAAAAAAAAGTCTGAATTCCAGGATATAAACTTGCAATTGTGAGAAAAAAAAAAAAAATAAAATAAATAAATAAATAAATAAATAAAATAAATAAATTGTGAGATATAACCTCTTAATTGTGAGAAAAAAAAAAAAAAAAAAAAAAAAAAACATCAGATTTGTGAGATATAACCTTTAAATTTTGAGAAACAAAGTCAGAATTGTGAAATTAAGGGCCCTATTTTAACGATCTAAGTGTGTGGTCTAAAGTGCATGGTGCAAGGACATGTCCGAATCCACTTTTGCTAGTTTAACAACAGTCTAAAAGATGAGGAAAAAAAAAAAAAAAAGTTATTATTGAGAGATATAACCTCGCAATTGTGAGAAAAAAAAAAAAAAAAAAAGTCAGAATTCCAGGATATAAACTCGGAATTGTAAGAAACATGAGAACTGATAAACTCGCAATTCTGACTTGTTTTCTCACAGTTGTGAGTTTATATCTCACAATTCGGACTTTATAACTCAAAATTGCAAGTATCTCAAATTTCTGAGAAAAAAGTCTGAATTGGGAGTTTACTGTATATTCTGAGAAATCTCTCACAATTCTGTGGAATAAAGTCAAAACCATGATATATAAACTTGCAATTGTGAGAAAATAAAAAGTCAATTACTTTTTTTATTTTCATTAAAAACAAGCTTCTATACTTTTGTGATGTTTTTACAAATCATAAAGTTTCATTCATTAACACATTTTTTTGCATATGTATGCAAGGCATTTATTGTTGCTTCCTGTAAACCCTGACAGAAGTGTTTCAAAATAACAGCGCTAGACATCTCTCCTGATTAATTCTGATGTTTTATGGTTATGTTCACAAACTATAGTTCCTTTTGTGAAAAATGTTGGAAGCGGTCTTTTTTGTGGCCCAAAGCAATTCCAAGAACTGCAAAGTTTTCTTCTCACAGATTCCCTCTCTACCAATGCAAATGTCTTTTTTTCTCCAAGTCTATACAATCCCAGTACGAGACGTAAGGCAGCCCGTGATCAAAAGCTCTACAGTTGTTGTAATGAGGTCCCGTCAAAAAAAAAACGTTGTAACAAGAGGGCCTAAAAGAGCAAATCCGTGCCTATTCTTCCCGATCCCATTGTGTGTGAGTGTTCTGGGCACAGCCGTCTGGCCCCTCTAAACCGACAGGCCGATGAAAGAAGCTCGATTCTCACGGGCCGACCCGACAAGAGCAGGTGTGCCTCAGATTCCCTTACAGCCCTCCTCGAGCGCTCACCACCTGCCTCAGCTCACCTTCACCGCCCGACAGCGCCACTTTATCACCTAAATCTATCGCTGGAATAACTTTTAAGGGCTCCGTTTTGTTTTCGAATGGAAACTTTACATCCGGTGTCTGTAATTCAGACCTTCAGGGATGGATCCTCCTGAGCATCCCCGCAGTATTCCTGCAGCTCTGGCAGATTTCTTTGTGTGATGTCTGGACTTCCTTTCTTTCCAGTAGTTTCTATCAAGTTCGTGACATTATGAATGGACAATGATGTTCCATAAAAGGCTGATCATGTTGCCTCTAAAATAGCGAGGTTTCTTTGCTTTGAGGGTTGTCACCTGATCTCTTCCTGAAAATGGATATTGTAAAAGGAAAAGGCGGGATTAGGATTCTGTTTGGCCAAACTCAAAGAACAATAATCTACTTTTTGTTTGTTTTATGCTGTTTTTGTACAACATGTTTGTCTACAATGATACCTGCGTAACCATGTTGAATGAGGTCATTCTGTTGGTTAGGATTTTGTTATTTTCTATAAAAATATTAGAATAGCTGTCACAACAATAGGAGTTACATTTGAGATAAATGTCCTAATTCTCAAATTGGAATTATTAAAAAGGTTAAACTATTCCTGATCCTGATGCATGTTAAGGTTAAAGGAATTCCTTTTAAAAAGCTAAGTTTGGAATGGAATACTGCACAGTATACATTATATACTATTGTGTGTAAAAAAAAAATAAAATAAAATAAAAAATAAAAAAATAAAAAAATACAGTAAGTGAAACGTTATAATTTCTATGCAGTTCCACACCAAACGTAGTATCCGGTAAACTGAAACTTCTTTGAAAACGCATGCCAGGGTGAAGATTTTTAGAAACTCCGGCTGCAGTGTTGTTGTGTAGACGGTGAAACTGGACATTTTGGCTTGTGACGTCAGAAGAGGAACTGTTAATAACCTTTTTTCCAGGCTTCTGATTGGCCAACATGGCTTTACAGTTAGCGTTATATCGCCACCTGTTGATTTAGTGCTTCATAGCATATTTTTGTGTTTTCATGTGTTTTCAATTTATAAAAAATACTTGTGTACCTGTGGACTAGGCCATAAGCCACTAAACTCTGGTAAAATTTTCAGTCCAATGATTGAGTTAATGAACAGAAAACCAGGCTGATTACATCAGAGATGAAAGAGAAAATAGAGACTCACATTGCATTTACATTCATTCTGGTGTGTGTTTTGCTTGAAAGCACAAGCTCTGTCATATTCTGTGATTGTTTCTGAAGAGCGAGAGCCCTCATGCATCCCGCTGTGTGAAATACAGACTGAACCGAACTTCAAATCATCCCACCGCTGGCCAGATTATATGCAAACTACGTTTCTCGGCTGGATAAAACAAACCAGCGTCTTGCTAGTAAAGTTTTGATGCATGCGGACTGCAATCAAGGTAAAGGCAATTGTGGTGACGTACAGGAGTTGTACAGTAAGCACGCGTGAGTCCGTAATATTGATGCGAAAACATGTGGTCATCTTCGGTATCGCAACTTGACTTGTCTAAAATGTTAACAAGCTCTTTGTTGTTGCACTGTACACGTACTGTGAATTCTGAAAAGTTTTTTGTGTTTTTTTCCCCTGTAATATTTTTCATGGGTGTTTTGTTGTGCAAAAATGTATGAATTATATGAACTCCTGAATGGTTATTTGGTGTCCTTTTTTTGGAAAGAAATCTAAATTTACAGTGAAAAAAGCCTGCTGAAAATACAGTTTTGTGAGAATCACCCTTCAATCTGATGGTTTACTTTGCTGGATATAGCAAATGATGACAAAATGATAACAATATAAATGCTGTATGCTTAATTTCACGATATGGATGTGATTAATCACAGTTAAAAATGTTAATCTACTGACAGCCCTTATACAGTATTTGGCTCAGTTGTATACTATAATAGGTCATCCTGGTATCATATAGAAAATCTGCACATATTGCATAGCACACACCTTATACAATGAAGAAACAGCACAAGTATTATGATACGATGCTATTCTGAACAAAACCATTCTCAGCTGTGTTGACACTTCCTGTGAGCACAAAAGCCATCATGAGAGACGTTACATCCTCTCTGAAAGGTAACATAAGCAGCATTTTGGGCAGCCCTGTGGATAAACAGGCACATCAGGATCAGGAAGACTTTGGAAGTCAATGTAGTTGAAGCCTCTGAGACATATGCTCTCAAATGTCATCTGAGGAGACCTTTAGTTGTCTGCTATGCACGCTCAGTCATTTTCCCACAAAGACACAATCACACACGCATACAATTTAAAACCAAATGCAGGGCCTATTAGCATTACATTAAGGAGGGCAGGCTTGTTTCACTATAATAAGCCCCAGTGTGCTTTACTTGACTGTGAGCTGCAATTTTTTATTTATTTATTATTTATTTCTATTATTGTTTTGTGCATAGGATAGACAAAATGAAAATGCTCTCTCAAGTAGCAGGAGTACAATTTATTCTTTTTTTCTCTCTCTCTCTCTCTCTCTCCTTTTTTTTTCTCTTTTTTTTTAAGCATTGAGAAAAATGACAACCACAAATAAGAGTAGCTATGTTGTTACTAAGATATTTTTGCTATGTTTTTAAAATATAGTTTTAAAAATTGAAATGTGTCACATGTTGCTATGAGGTTGGTAAGGTGTTCTGGTTGGTTGCTAAGTGGCTGCATATGGAGAGTAGCTATGTGGTTGTTAAGGTATTCAGAGTGGATTTTTTTTTTTTATGAGACTGCTACACTGTAAAAAAAAAAAAATTGTAAATGAAACAGATTTTTGGTAAACAGTATTGAATAGGGATTCACTGAAATTAAAATTCTGGGCCAAAACAGAAACCAAAAATTTTGAATGCACTTGCCTGAAACCGAAACTGAAAATTAGTTTTTTAAACTAATTAGTTAATTAGTCTAATAATAATACAATATATATATATATATATATATATATATATATATATATATATATATATATATATATATATATATATAAATTGTATTATTATTAGACTTTTTAATTAAATTCAATAATTTTACTGAATCTGTAAAATAAATAAAATAAAATAACCACACTTTTATTTAAAGAAACACACCAAAATTGACAGAAAATATTTAAAAATAATATTAAATATTAATATCAATATATCAGTATATTATTCTTCATTCAGTTCTATGCAACAGAATCAAACTGAACTAGGGCTGCCCCCAACTAAAGATTTTTCTATTCGACTAACTGTCATTCATTTAAGCCATTAGTCAACTAATCACACATTTATAATATTTTAATTATTATATATGCGGGGGGCAGAATATATGATACCGCGCTCAAGCGCAAGCATAAATAACGGAAAAGTAATGATTATGAATGTGTTAGAAAAAATAGCAAGGAGACATTTCACTTATCTATTAATAAACTAGTGTTTGCTGAGCCAGTTTTAGCTGTGAAGATGAAGTTGACGATGCTGCCTCATCATTTCCGCAGTAGCCAGTGGATGCACCTTTAGAGAGAAATGCACCTTTCATACAGATTACATAATCAGAGAGTAGCCTATATTTGTTTTCAATTCGAATAGGTTTGTTTAAAAGTAGGCATCTCAAGCTTTCTATAGATATATTGCTCATGTCTGTGAGGCAAGTAGGCAAGTTTATTTTACAAAAGCACCCTTTACAGTTTGGAATTATGTATTACGCTTATCTGTATGACCAAAAATGTTGCAGTACTTTAAGTTGAAAGAGATGCAAGTGATCGTGCCTCCATGTGCAGTAAAGTGCGCTATAGGCCTACGTCAGCTTACACATTCTGCACAAACACATGGATATGCACCTAATAATAGTGCACATTTATCTAGGTTAATGTTAGAGCGAGCGGCCATGTAAAGTTGCTACTTGCATGTTTCAAATAATGAGCCATATTTGAGGCTGATGGATGCTAGACGAATGTTTGGATTTCCTGACAAGCATAGTGTAACAAGGATCCACTGTTAACAATCTGTGTGCTTGACTTCACCTCTTCCTGTGGAGTTTTTTTGTGCATCTTCAGAAGCAGTGAACACAGAGGGGCGGGACAGCATATATTATCGGCTTTTTTCTCTTTCTGCATCCCTAGTATTGAAATACCGTTTCAGTTTTTCTACTTCAAAATTTCATATTTAATTCAATGTGTTACTTGCCGTTTCTTTGTATTGGTAAAATTTACAAGCAATTTCTAAGTGAAATATTTTTCTACACCATTTTTTTCAGTGTAGGGTGTTCTGGTTGGTTGCTGTGTTGTTACTAGGTGGATGCTAGGATGTCCTGGACTGGTATATGATGTGGATTTTAACGTGTTGCTTTGAAGTTTCTAGGATGTTCTGGATGGTTGTTAGTGGTTGCTTACTGGCCAACCCCCAAGTCTCTATGACATTTTGGTCACTAGATATTGGGTTGGGTGATGTCTACCAAATTGGCATCAGACAATTTCTAGTGAAAAATCGCAATGGACAATGACATAATGGGGTTTTGTTTGAGCGTTAAGCTCCGTTAATGTGGCACGTGTCTGGAGAAAGAGGTGAAAGGGCTTGAATGAAGCGTGTTGGCGATGGTGAATCACGATGCTGGCTCAACATCGTGATGTCTTTCAGTCATCGGCGATGGACGATGGCATCGTCTATCGGCCCAACCCTACTAGATATGGCTCATTCAGTGTAATTCTTGGGGATTGTTTTGCCTAAATAAACCCGATTGCTTGGAAGAGTATTAGGACAGCTCAGTCATCAAGCCACACAAATTGGTATCACTATCACACATGGTGCAGAGCAATTTATACAACAAACTTTATTATTTAGGGTTAGACGTTGGTTCAAATAGTTTGAGTATTGATCGCTCTCTAAAGGGTAGCTAGATCCATGATCTCAACATCAGGTCTGACCTTTTAACTAAAAGGTTAAAACCTTTAATGACATCTTAAATACAAAGAATCAGCCACAAATCAAGATCAACCTCTCTTCCTGGGCAGATAATTCATTACATGTGGTTTGAGATAACATTTCTAAATGGTGCTCTAAAGAAGTGGCAAAGGGCACAGGTGGGAATTTCGAAGTAAACCTACAGTCAAGACCAAAACACAGTCCCTCAGGAGTCGCTCACATGGCAGGCACTTCAAAACTACGAAAGCCATGCAGAGAATGCACAATGAGCTTCCCTCTGCTGTTTTCCATCTCAACCCTTATTGTTTCACTCCCTAGTCCTGTGTATATCAGAGCTGACCTCATTCTACCAGACTCCTGCTCCATGCGGTATCTCACAGCCTGCGGGCCACAGACATGTGGTGCTGACACAACCCCAACCAGCATCCCCAGAGTCTCACCGCACAAACCCTGGGTCGTTCTCTCTATATCGCCTGAAGGGACCAGGTTGCATGGCTTGTTACAGAGAGGATTGTGAAAACAAACCCCTTAAACATGGCTCTGATGTGGGCATTTACACAGGTGCAGCCCCACAGTGCCTAATCCCTTTTAATAGAGGAAGTAAGGAAGTTATGTGAAATGGAAATTGCTTTTTTATTTATAATTTTATTCCTTTTTCTCATTTTCTGTACCCAAACGCTCACAACTGTGAGATTACATCACCAGCAGGCACATTTCGACTCGCAGGCCTGTAAAACACGAGGTCCTTCATCATAAATTTAACTGTTTGTGTTGGCGTGCTCGCTCACAGTGAAGTGAAGTGAAGCTTTACATGTTGACTGTGGCGTTCCAGTTGGTAAACAGGGCTTTATGAGTTTGAACAGTCAAACTCATACTAATTAGTGTTTAATGTATGATTTAAAGACTGGATTTTATTGCTTCAAAGAAACAGACACCCCAAGTCCAACATAGTCATACCTTATCATTAGCTAAGCAAACAAGCTAACACAATGTTGTTCTTTTTGCAGTATGCAAGCTAAGTTCCAGTTAGATTCTGGAAACAATTTAGAAGATTGATTGAAGTAGCTAGTTAAGCTGCCATGAGCTGGTAGCCCTAACCTTGTACATTAGGACATGTCTAAATACAGTTTTAATACTGTGATATGTATGATTTTGTGCAATAAACAAAATTAGACTAACAGTGCTAACATTTAGCAAGCTAGCATTTAACAAGCTAGATAGTATGGAGCCATATGTTGGGTTGTAGCAAGGCCGTAACCATGTCTTGAACATTGGGGGAGGGTGGGGGAGAATTTGGCATGTGGTAGCAAAACTTATAAAAAGTGTATATATATATATATATAAATATCGCGATAACTAATTAAGATACTTCTCTGCCTCAGTCATCAGATTTTATGGTTACAAGTCTCCTTTTTACAAAAGTCCGAGGTTAATAAGCATGCAGCCTATCAGTTCACATATTCCGTTTCCTCAGTTCTTGAAAACACTGTTGTAAAAGTGGCTGAAATTTATGGCTTGAACCTTGCAGCTTTAAATGGGAGATTTCCCTCGTGTTGGCTCCCTCAGCTGGGCCAGAGAGAAAGCTTTGCACCACACACGGGCCCTGTGGGAAGGATATGGAAAATTTGCCGTATGATTTTAAAGCCGCTAATTGGAGGAAAGCCAGGGCCAAAAAAACAACTCTTTTACCTTTATACCCCTTGTGCACAGTGGTCCAAAAGCCCCGATCTGCTGTAGAACTCATACAACTCTTAGTGGACCCTTTTCTATAGAACTTTGAACTTAGTAAAAGCTCAGTCATATCTGTGGAAGACAGATGGGTTTAATATATATATATATATATTTATATTATATATATACATATATATACATATATATATATATACACAAACCCGATTCCAAAAAAGTTGGGACACTGTACAAATTGTGAATAAAAACAGAATGCAATGATGTGGAAGTTTCAAATTTCAATATTTTATTCAGAATACAACATAGATGACATATCAAATGTTTAAACTGAGAAAATGTATAATTTTAAGAGAAAAATAAGTTGATTTTAAATTTCATGGCATCAACACATCTCAAAAAAGTTGGGACAAGGCCATGTTTACCACTGTGTGGCATCCCCTCTTCTTTTTATAACAGATCATTCTCCTGGAACTTACCGTACCCTGGGAAGATTGTATCGAGGAGGCCAATGAGAGGAAGAGGGCAAAATGCGCTGAACTAGTGGAGGAGTGCCGGAACAATGGGTGGCGAGTGCAGTGTGAGCCCATCGAGGTGGGATGCAGAGGGTTTGCTAGCCAGTCTCGCTACAGGGCCTATAACATCCTGGGCATCATAGGAGCCAGTAAGCGAAGGGCCATCAAGGAGGTCACGGAGTCAGCGGAAGTTGCCTCAAGGTGGCTTTGGAAAAGGAGAGGAGAACCATGCGTGGGGTAGGGCTACCTGGACACAAGCTGGGGCTTGATCAACCCCAGCTGGGTCGCCTGGGTAAGAGTGTATGATGCTTGAAAGACCCGAAACACTCCGTGACCCCAGGTAACATCACTGATGATGTGTCTAGGTTGCATCGAGTCGATGTATGTTACAAGTGCAAACATCTGGGCACTGAGGAGACAAGTTGCTCAAGTTTAGGAATAGGAATGTTGTCCCATTCTTGTCTAATACAGGCTTCTAGTTGCTCAACTGTCTTAGGTCTTCTTTGTCGCATCTTCCTCTTTATGATGCGCCAAATGTTTTCTATGGGTGAAAGATCTGGACTGCAGGCTGGCCATTTCAGTACCCGGATCCTTCTTCTACGCAGCCATGATGTTGTAATTGATGCAGTATGTGGTCTGGCATTGTCATGTTGGAAAATGCAAGGTCTTCCCTGAAAGAGACGACATCTGGATGGAAGCATATGTTGTTCTAGAACTTGGATATACCTTTCAGCATTGATGGTGCCTTTTCAGATGTGTAAGCTGCCCATGCCACACGCACTCATGCAACCCCATACCATCAGAGATGCAGGCTTCTGAACTGAGCGCTGATAACAACTTGGGTTGTCCTTGTCGTCTTTAGTCCGGATGACATGGCATCCCAGTTTTCCAAAAAGAACTTCAAATTTTGATTCGTCTGACCACAGAACAGTTTTCCACTTTGCCACAGTCCATTTTAAATGAGCCTTGGCCCAGAGAAAACGCCTGTGCTTCTGGATCATGTTTAGATACGGCTTCTTTTTTGACCTATAGAGTTTTAGCCGGCAACGGCGAATGGCACGGTGGATTGTGTTCACCGACAATGTTTTCTGGAAGTATTCCTGAGCCCATGTTGTGATTTCCATTACAGTAGCATTCCTGTATGTGATGCAGTGCCTTCTAAGGGCCCAAAGATCACGGGCATCCAGTATGGTTTTCCAGCCTTGACCCTTATACACAGAGATTGTTCAAGATTCTCTGAATCTTTGGATGATATTATGCACTGTAGATGATGATAACTTCAAACTCTTTGCAATTTTTCTCTGAGAAACTCCTTTCTGTTATTGCTCCACTATTTTTCGCCGCAGCATTGGGGGAATTGGTGATCCTCTGCCCATCTTGACTTCTGAGAGACACTGCCACTCTGAGAGGCTCTTTTTATACCCAATCATGTTGCCAATTGACCTAATAAGTTGCAAATTGGTCCTCCAGCTGTTCCTTATATGTACATTTAACTTTTCCGGCCTCTTATTGCTACCTGTCCTAACTTTTTTGGAATGTGTAGCTCTCATGAAATCCAAAATGAGCCAATATTTGGCATGACATTTCAAAATGTCTCATTTTCAACATTTGATATGTTATCCATATTCTATTGTGAATAAAATATAAGTTTATGAGATTTGTAAATTATTGCATTCCTTTTTTATTCACAATTTGTACAGTGTCCCAACTTTTTTGGAATCGGGTTTGTATATATATATATATATATATATATATATATATATATATATATATATATATATATATATATATATATATATATATATATATATATATATACTGTATTAGGCTAACAGTTAAAGGTAAGGTAGGTATTTTTTTTATAAATACTTTTTGTTATACTGGTTGAAACTCTTTTCACATCCTGATAGCAATCAATAATAGAAGTGGTTTAAATATTAAAACATGCACATATATCTTCTATGGAAGTCTCAGGATAAAAAATGTTCATCCAATCATTGCATTTGGTCCAAATGCAATTATACGATGTCCTATCTGCCTGTCAACATATGTATTTCCATACCTCCACGCACAGTCAGTAAAGGCTCGCGGCCCGGAGCCAGGCGAAAGTATAAACAAGACTTAAGGCTATGCAGTGTTGTAAACAGACAGTCACTGAGCAACACAAACAAGTTCATGCTGCGTTAACGCCATGTCATAACTGTAATTACGCGACGGCAACCCGTGATGTTCTACCCAGAGCTGTTCACTTCCTCAGACGTTTCTATGTCAACACTATCAATGCCTAAATTAATCTGCAGCAGTCAGGTGGTACAAGAGCTCTGTAAGTTCTTTATTTTCATTATTATTGTAATTTTATGTGCTTTGAGACACCAGTAAGATAATTTAACGTAACTTGTCTCTCAACTCATGATGCTTTGCAGACTCGGTTGTGTGCGTTCATGTGTTTTGAAGGAGGCGTGGCTTTGGAGAGCGTTCTGAAGGGAAGGGAGGCCTCATGCTTTCAAAGCTAGCTTGCTTTTGCTAGCCTCTCCAGAATTGCCTACGTTACATTTAACATAGGATGTTACGGGTTTAATACGAGTTAAACTCTGTGGACAGTAAGTATAATTGATTATCACTGGTAATAATTTTGACTCATCCTACAGTTTGTAAAAACAAAACAATCTTGCCTTTACAGTAATGCACTTACAAAAAGGAAGTCTATAGGACCAAAGCATTCCAGATGCTGTCATTTGTATTTTGCGAAAATGGCTAAAAACGCTGTATTCTGCTGGCAGGCCAGTAGGTGGCGATGTCACTTTGTAAAGAAACATCACGCGCCTATAGACTGAACACATAATATGTATGCGCATGACGCCACTGTTTTCACTGTTTTTGTAGTCTACACAGAGATGATAAAAATTACTCTTTGAAACCCATTTTCAAAAGTTTGTGTTTTCAGGCCATTGTCATGTAAAATGAATGAATAAATGTATAAAAAGTTTTACATTTTTAGTTAAAAACTAAATGTATGTGATTTCAGGTTTAACTAGTTCATATTGCATTTTTAAGTTGAGTATGCAATTAATTTTCTTTACAGTATGTATTGAAATGTTCATTTCAATTAAATGTTTTACCCCATAGACCCCTGCATGACTCTAAAACATTTTTGCTGTTTTTATAAAATGCGTGATCAAATCAAAACTAGTGCTGGTCAACATGTCACAGATGCATACAAAATAAATGCTTGAAATCAAAACTGAAACTACAGCATTTACTTTAACACATTCCTGATCTTTTTGTGCATGATTCACTGGTAAATGTTATTCCAAAGAAATATCTGTATCTATATATTTACACTACAGTCAACAGCACAGGCTTGCAACCTTCCTTAAGCCAGTCAGCTATTGAGAGACTGGGGGTCATTAGTTTGAGCTGTAGGGAAGTTTTCAAATATGCGTCATGCTGTGAAATGGCCTGATTAAATGCAACTCAAAAGTTTCCTTTTTTTTCCATCTTCAAATTGTGCAGTATAACATTTTAAATTCAGCGTTTTATTTTGGCTCTAGCATCCACAATTGACAAGTCATTCCACAGAGTCATTTAAAAGCAGATGAGAGAATACTCAACTCTCAATGTGTCAAAACAACATTATCACAATTGCATTGTTTGCACCAACCACAAAATATATTAGTGGTATTTGCTAGAAAACCATCACTAGTATTACTGCTCATACTTAGGATTAGAGATTTGAATAAACCCTTAATGCTAAGTATTAAACTTTTTTTTTTTTTTTCCCACATAACATATTCCGCACCCCAAATTGTGTGGCTCGTTAAGGTGTGCTATTTCTTTTTAAAGCAATAAAAAAATCATTTGGCAGATGATCAAATTTATGTAAGGGTCATTTTCTAAGGGATTAGTATGAAAGTGTGTTTCCGCCACTGAATAAAAGATTAAAAAAGGTAATTGTGACTCACAATTCTGACTTATTTTGTCAAAATTGCATGATATAAACTTGCAATTCTGACTTTATAACATGCAATTGCAAGTGATGAAGTCAGAATTGTAAGATGTAAACTTAAAAGGTCAGTCTTTTCCCGTTAGAAATTATGTTATAACTCACAATTGCAAGTTTATATCTCACAAATTTGAGAAAACAAGTCAGAATTGCAAGATATAAACTCATAATTCTGAGAGAAAATTCAGAATTGCAAGAAAAAATGTCAGAATTTTTATTTGATTTTGAAGATTCTCCATTCTGACTTTATTTCTCGCAATTCTGACTTTATTTTGTGCAACTGTGCGTTTATATTCAGCATTTCTGATTTTATAACGTGCAATTGCGAGTTTATATCTTGCAGTTCTGAGAAGAAAAAAAAAAGTCAGAATTGTGAGATAAAAAGTTTTACTTTTTTTTATTTTTTTTTTTATTCCTTGCTGGAAACAAGCTTCCATAGATTATACTTAAGATTTTAATTAAAACAAGTGGGGGAAAAGGTGAGAACATATAGTTTATTAATGGAGTGACCTTAGCCAGATACTGTAAAGAGACAAAATATCTCGTATTGTGAATGGGATTGTTTATCCTATAAGGAACCACCTAGCAACCACCCTAACGATCACACAGCAACATCCTGGCAACCATTCTCACATTGTGTTGGTGAATTTTTCATAGGAACTTGTAAAAATCATGTTGAATTTACTCTTCCAGATCAGATTTAGTTAAAGGCAGCTGATTTTCAAGAATGCTGACCGCACATTTCTCTGTTTCAGACTTACATGTTCCAAGTGCTTGTTTACACTGGTAAATCTCTATAGAGCAGCATGAATTCTCAAAAAAAAAAAAAAAAAAAAAAAAAAAAACACTGATGTGTTATTTTGCTGGCAGTCTCTAGATTACTAATCTGCTGACTGGGTATGTCCAATTGATTCGGTATGGTCTTTAGAGGGAATGAATGTGGGGCACAGCTCACAGTAATGAGTCATGTGCTTGGAGATAAGACTTGGAGAATGGAACATGGACACAACACTCGACCACAACCCCACCAATCACTCAAACCAGAGTGGGAATTGTGGGGCTGTCACATACAGGACGTAGTTAGTGTGTTATCTGCGCTTTGAATGGTGACCCCTGGAAAGAGGCTAAAAGCTCATTCCTTGTTCTCCTGCCTGCTCCTGTTCTTATCATTGGGAATTGTATTTGCAATTAACCTTAGAGACACCCGTCACTTCATGACAGCATAAAGGATCTTTGAGAAAATGAGCTGAAAATCATCTGGCATTGAAATTTATAACTAAAGCAGATATAGAGAGAGTTTGACTTCAGCCAATATCAAATATGGATAAAGATCATGTTGCACTTTTACCCTCTATTAAGAGCTCTGAACCATAACCAGTGAGTTTTGGCAAGCAGAGAAGTGTGTGACTGTTTCTTAAATATTAAAATATCAAAAGTCTTCAACTTTTCCCTCCTTTGAACAGTGCAAACACTATTGAACTGTTTACCATTCCTTTTTCCTCTATATTGGTTAAAGCCATATACATTAGTTTGAATGTGTCGCAAAATCAAAAGCAATTTTGGATGAACGTTATGAGGAAAAAGATGACTAAAGTTCCTTGCACACTTTTACGTTTTTCCGTATTTGTCATCCTAAAAATTCGTCAAGCACTGAAACATTGCACACTGTCCGATGTTTATTAATTAATCTGTTGAGAAAAAGTTTGCAAACCAATACAAAATGGAGTGTTCAAGCAGTGAGGATGATTTTGTTGTCCTCTCACTTCTTAAAAAGAGAAAAAGAAAGAGGAAATATTGGGTCCGTCCACTCCTGAGATTGAGTGGAGAAGAAAGGCGAATTCCACCTCCTTATCAAGGAGCTGCGGGATTAATCACTGTAGGTGTAGGAAACACTTGTGTTACACATAGTCATACAAACTTCTATATTCCATGTCTTTGTATTCCACACTTTGTTTGTCATACAGTTCTTTGTGCTGCGAAACGAAGTGTATCAACATGTCAGACGCCATTCTGGATTTTGGCGTTCGCTTGTACGGTGGCTCTGAATTGTCAAAACACCTCTCAAAATGGTTGCTATGGATACGAAAAATGCAGAAAATGGAACCCGATCCGAATTTTTTTATGATGGACGAAAGCTTTGGAGGCAGTGTGTAAACATGATTGACACAATGTGGGGGTCGTTTTTATTTTTTAACGTGCAAAAATTTTGGACGTGAATTTCGGACTCAGTGTGCAAAGACTGTTAAGAATTATCAAAGGTAATACTACGGGGCTATTGAATTCTTGAATCTGACTGGTTGAAAAATGTTCTAAGGTGTGCAATTATTTTCAGGGAAATGCAGGCAGATCTTGGCCGCATTACATATCCATATCACTTCGCCAGATGATTTCAGTTATTTCCAAGGTCCTACAACAGCAAAAGAACCAAACCCACAAAGACACTGATGAAGCAAATAAATATTTTAAACAATAGGATAAAAATAACATATTACTTGCATGTTTTTTTTCCACAAATTACATTTTATTATGTACTGAAAGCACATACTCCTAATACATAATGCATAATACATTACATACATAATCAGATTTCAAGCAAAGTCTTATTTTGCTGTCAACTTAATGACATTGTTAATTTGTCTTTACTGATTTGTCTTTGCTGCATGCTCAGAATGCTTTAAGCCATGATTTTAGGAAGTAAAATTTAGAAGTAACATATGCTGTATGCTGATTCAAGGTTGAAAAAAGTTTTTTCCACCGTCACAAATAACTCAGTGGTCTAAAGGGATAAGACCTTCGGACGCCCCCCGCCTGGTGTGAGCTGTGATACAGTGCTGCTCTTTTTTTTCCTTTTTCTTTTTTTTTTGCAATGTGTGGGCAAACAACCAACCGGTGATTTTTGGCAGGGTTCTGCATGGAGATGGCCGTCCAGGGAGCTGTTACTATGCCGAGTGACTTTCCTTTCCGCTCGTTTGGAGGAGTAATGACACAAAAAGAGAGTGAGAGAGTGGGGCGGCCTGTTTACCTTAGCAACAAGAGCAGCTGTTGTGCGGCCACCACAAACTTTTTCATGCCTGTCTGGAAAAGTGTTCAAAAAGCTTTTCTCAACATTAACTATGAAGTCACTGTGTTATTTATTGAAGTGATATATACTGTAATATATATATATATATATATATATATATTATACCTTACACCTTATGCACTTCACCTTACACATTTAAAATAAAGAATAGAAGTAAAATGTGATTCCCCTCACCATTCCTCTTAAAAAAAAAAGACCATTTTATGCAGCAACTAGATTTGCTCAAATGTGGTTATAAATGTAGACAGAAAATTCTAGTTATAAAAAGTTAAATAAAACATATATTTACTTTATAAATGTTAATAAACACAGGTAGGTGTTACAAAACCAGTCTATTTCAATGATTTATGGATTGCTAAAACAAGGGATTTGGATCTGTCCACACATACAAAATCAGTGTTGACCTTGTAGACCAGCTAAACATTCCATGCGGTTAAGTTGACCTTGGAAGCTGTGAGGTTGGGTAGGATTGAATGGACTATATGTCATGGATGATAATGGATGGCCTGGAGTAAAGGAGAGACAGAGACATCACCTGAGGGAAGTGCTGCTAGAACCAGAGATAATTATCGTGCAGAGAATTTCTTAATTTCCTCTAGATTTATTTTGCAATCAGTTGCAATAATAAATGCAAATCTGACCAATCTCTGTATTTGTAATATGCAACTGCAATAATGAGCACAAATTCAAACAAACCCTGCATGTGATATATCCAATCTCTATAATAAACAGTTTAGATCAAATACAATAATAAACTGAATGTGAATATTCAACCAATTCATGCATTTGTATTATTAAAGTCACAATAATAAACACAAGACTTACTAAACAACACATTTGCAATATGCACACAATAATACATGCAAATCTGGTAACACTTTGGAATGGTGAGCATATGTTCACTATTAAGGCTTTTGCCTCAACAAACTCTTAATTTACTGCTTATTAATAGTTAGAAAGGTAGTTGTTGTTGTTTTTAAGTTTAGGTATTGGGTATAATTTAGGGATGTAGAATATGGTCATGCAAAATAAGGCATTAAAATGTGCTTTATAAGTACTAATAAACAACCAATATGCAGGCTAATGAGCAACTAGTTAAAAGTGAGAATTGTTCCCTATACGAAAGTGTTTTTACTAATTTTGTTACTGCAAATTTTACTAATCCATTCATAATTTTAATAGCTTGTAATTTTAAAGATTTATTTCCCCTCCATAATTAATTAATTACCTATAAAAATCGCTAAACCATGGGACTGTCAGGATTTTAATAGATATTTATTAGTATCAGAGGTTGCTATTTCATATCATTTGTCTTCATATGCAAGGCCAATCAAATTCACGTGTAATCCCGTTCCTCCTTAAACAGACTTGTGTATAATTTTGGATATTATTTATGGCATTAAAAACTGTATTAACTTAATATCCACAATGTTCTCTTGGGATTTATGGGAAGTAAATCAAATGTATGCCACAGTCTATAGATGTGAGTGACACACACAAACACTTGTATATGTAGTTTATGGGGACTCTATATAGATGTAATGGTTTTTATACTGAATAAACTGCATGACCGCGGACACTGCCTACTAGCGGTCTGCATGCACGTCACGATGCAGACGTATAAATGAAAACATATGCATAACTTACGTATATATATATATACACTGTAAACGATTTCTGTTGTTTTCACAGTATTGTACTGTGTTCTCAACAGTTCCCTACTGTAGAATCTGAGTACAGCATATTACTGTAGATTTTGTCATTTTCACAGCTTGTTACTGTATTCTTAACAGTTCCCAACTGTATAAGCTGTGTACAGTATGTTACTGTAGATTTTCAATGCATTCTGGGAAAATATTAGCCTACTGTATATCTAAATACAGTAGGCTACTAAATGACCGCGAAAAACAACCACACACATCCTCACGCATGACAGACTCATCATGATGAAAGCCCACAACAGTATGGTAGGTTAACTTTTTTTCTTTTTTCACTCTATGTTTTATTCTGATGTTAGATATAAAGCTACGTTTTAGTTAATACATTTCCATAAAAATACATGAGTAAGCGTTCATTTTCTGGCATTTTCCTCCTGCAGCGTGGTGAAGATTAAAGTCCGAGGACGGAGTAGCCTACGTGAAATTGGTAGGTGGGTATACTTTAAAACACCTGAAATTGTCTTATCTGTTTTAAACAAATGTTATTTGCAAAGTATAAATACGTTTGAGTTAATAAATATATGTATGAACATCGGACCGGGTGCGCATTTCCCATGTAAGCGGCACTAACTAGAATTTTCCTCCCGCAGCGGCGCTGGCAGACCGGCTGGACCATCGCAAGACAGGCGGGAAGAGCCGTTGTGAAGACAAAAAGCCTACTACATGAAATTGGTAGGTCAGTTTTAAAACGCATGTAATCGCCTTTTTTGTTTTGTACCAATATTGTTTGCAAGGTATAAATATGTTTTAGTTTATAAATATCCGTAAGAACATCGAAGCGGGTGCTCATTTCCCTGTCAAGCCTCACTAAGTAGCTCTTTCCTCCCGCAGCGGCGCTGGCAGAGACCGGCTGAACTAACGTGAGACAGGCGGGAAGAGTCGTTGTGAAGACGAAAAGCATTCGTGAAAATGTTAGGCCAACTTTAAAACGCATGTAATCACTTTTTTTTGTTTTGTACAAATGTTGTTTGCAACTTCAAGGTATAAATACTTTTGGTGCTGGCGCTCATTTCCCAGTTAAGCCGTGCTGACAGCATTTTTTTCCTGCAGCGGCGCTGGCAGACGGGCTGAACCATCGTGAGACGGGGGGAAGAGTCGTCGCAATAAAGAAGACCATTTTCTTTATGGCATGTGGTTTTAAGATGTAAGATGATATGTATTCACTGGTTATTGTTGTATACTGCTACTAATTAAGTACTTTAACTCTTCAAACTTTATTTTTATATTTCCAACATTTATTTTCCACTGGCACAATGTGTTAATGTGATTTTAGTGGAATGAATTTAATTGTATTTTGTTAATTGATTAAATTAATATGCTGGTAAATTTCTGTATTGAAGTTCAGAAATGTAAAAGATGAAACATAAATAAAGTTGATCTGAAGCAATAATTTGTGTTATTGAATATATAACAGTTAACTTAAAATAAATAAAAATTTAAAAATTAAAATAAAGTACAGCATAATGATGTACTTTATTTTACAGTATGATTAAAACTACTGTAGTTATTTTTGCGGTAATTTTACTGTTGTATTAAATACAGCAACTACTGGATAATTGTTGCCAGTAAGTTACTGTTAATTTGACAATAAACATTTTACAGTGTACTGTATATACATATACCTGTACTAACACTAACACTGAAATCCTGTGTTTGTGCCTGTGGGAACGCTGGTGTAAATATATGTGAGGTGTTACATCAGGACTGTGATTCCTAACAGCACACTTCATGTTCAGTCTCTGCAATGTAATGTTCACTTTTGTTTCATTGTGCCCCTATTATGGATTTTTGAAATTGACCTTTCATGTAGTGTGTAACATAGCTCTAAGTGAATGAAAACATCCTGCAAAGTTTTAAATTTGAAAGTGCACCGTATATAAAGTTATTGTCTCTCAAAAGTAAGAGTCGACTCTGAGTCAATTAAACAAGTCGTTTGTAAAACGAATCCCAAGCCGTTTTGTTGTGACGTCACAGCGAAACATTAGCATATTGCCCACTTATTGTGTGCACAAATGGCAGGGAACATTCATTTTTTCAACAATACCACAACAGTACAGTCTTTTTTTTGTGTTCCCGTCAATTTACTGACGACTGCTTCTCAATCCTCAGGGAGTTTAACGCAGGATTCACTTGGTCTTAAAATATGGATCAATGCCCAGTTTATTTGGACCAGCTTGCTCCTCTGAATCTCAACTGGTAAGTTTGATTAATAATTGATGTTTTTATATTTTCTAACGATCATTAAAAATTCAGTTTTGTATGTTATGTTGTGTAACGTACACCCTAGTCTGTATGTCTCCTGCTAACCGGCTAACTCACGTTTCTGTAGTTCTGCTATTCAGATGTGGGTCCAGTGTTGTCTAAAATGTGTCAATTAATGCAGCTTGTCTGTCTTATTACTTGGAGTAATGATCAAGGATGGAGCATGACTTTTGTTTACAGAGTGTAATGCATTATCAGCTATTTACGTTTGTGCTCAGCTAACGTGGGAGTTTACAACATAGTTGTGGGCTCGGTTCGCTTACATAACTGTAAAACAAACTGCGATTTTTATTATTACAATACAGTGGAGCTCTATCTGTATTGTAATAGGATGTTAAGATGCTAGTCCGCGCAAACTAGTTGAAGTATTCTCTCTGTAAACAGTAAACACCCATTGTAATGTCAAACAATGTTATAGCCATTTTTTTTTACTTTGGTAATTGTTATGACAGAAAGGTCTGTGTACACATCTGGCCTAAATGTTTATCTTATTTGAGGTTCCCACAGGTGCACCTACATAAAGTATAACAGTGACGCTGCTATCACGTCTTATAAATAATAACGCAAACAAAGGTGACACTTACCATATAGAAACGTCCTACTCCAGTCGTGATTGCGAATCAGTTTCTGGTTGATCGATTACTTCAGACGTTTCATGGTCAGACTCGGGCTTGAATTGATATGGTAAAATCAATGCTATCTTTTCTGTATACAATGTCTTGCGAATTGATAGCTGTCATTCAGTTATGGCAATGGATGCGCAGTAGACTAATCATAAAGGATTGGGCCATCTGACCAATCAGATGAGTGTAGGCTCACGGAAAGGAGGGGTTTAGAGAGACTGATTCTTTGAACTGCTTCTAATGAATCGTTTACAAAACATTGAGAACTGAGGTGAAATTAAATGTATATTATGAGAAAACAAAAGTGTTTTTTGGCCTTGCATGCATGAAAACCTGTTGTAGGAGAGTCCCAAAACAATATTAGGAACCTATAGGAACCTAAAGGCATAATAGGGACACTTTAAGACATGCATTGTCTCCCCAAAGGTTATATGCATTAGATGGAGGCAGATCTGAATGAGAGCTTACAGTGAGAAAGGGGTGGAGTTTAACCAGACTAAATGAGAGGGAGAAGTTATGATTAAGAAATGTGAGGTCTAAAAGAAAGAAAGACATGCATGGATGAATTGTTAACAATAAGATTAATAACATGCAGTTAGAAAATACATAGGGTAAATTTTAATTTCTTGCCGATTGCACCATTCATAGGATGTGTTGTCTTGGATACTTAAAACAAACATTCTTTAAACTGGCAAACTTAATTATGACCTATTATGCCCCTTTTCACAAGATATAATATAAGTATCTGATGTCCCCAGAATGCATCTGTGTCACTTTCTTATTTAAATCTCATTTTGTTAAAAAGAATCGTGAGAAAATTGTATCGTGAAATTAGTATCGTGAATTGTATCGAATTGTGAGTTGAGTGAATTGTTGCATCCCTATTACACACTAATATAAAGTTAAAAAGTGAAATCATCATCAATGACATAATTAACGGGTTGATACATACTGTATATATATCATGCTTGACAATAAATCTGAAACACTACAGATGCTAACATCAGGTTTTAGTATACGCCTATCTTTTGTAGAAGTGTCTCTTTTGTCCAACGGTGTCCCGATATAATCCCTGGGCCCTGAGCAGTGCTTGAGCTGGTCAAAATGTAGCCATCAGCCACTTGTTATGTTGAGTTTGGGCCCCATCAGGAGGGGTTGACAGCCCCCCTGGGTCTTGTGGTCTCTGCCACACTATGATTCATGACTGGCTGGGAGACGGGGGAAGTTCAAGTCTGC
Source organism: Ancherythroculter nigrocauda (assembly GCA_036281575.1). Lineage (NCBI taxonomy): Eukaryota > Metazoa > Chordata > Actinopteri > Cypriniformes > Xenocyprididae > Ancherythroculter > Ancherythroculter nigrocauda. Next base: position 3,103,938 of record VTFQ01000024.1, read on the forward strand.
CCTAATCCAAACACTGAGAAAATTGAACAGAGGAAGCAGGGTCGAAAAGAAAACACAGTGAGAGACAGAGAGAAAATGTGGAGGGATACAGTGAACTTGTAGAATGCCGGAAAAGGCTTTCAGTGGCTTGAGCGAGCTATAAATTTACTCTAATTTCTGTTTGGCAGGATTACTATATTCTAGCATTTTTTTTCTTACTTTCATTAATTTGTTTCTTTACATTTACATTTTTTTGTTTAATAACAATTTAGTCTCCTAAATTGTAAATACCACATTCCTCTGTCTTGCAATAGCACATAGCGGGGCCACGATAAGAGGATAAAACTGAACCTTTTGTCCTGGGACTAGGCTTGAGGGGGTCCAGACTGGATCGCAAAGGGGAGCCCGTGATGAAAGTTTTGTAATGGGCCTAAGAGTTGCTAAATGTGGCCCTGGCAATTAATGAAGCATAATTTGTTTGTCTGTCGGTTGCATTAAAGGTGCAATAGGTGATTCTCTACAGAAACATTTTTTTTTTATATAACAATGAGCTCAAAACAATGAGCTTATGCTGCGTTCACACCATAACGCAGGAAATTCCGAAATTTGTAAGAGATGGAATCCTGTGACATTATACTTGGATTGGTTTGTGACTAATTTATGCGTTTCAATGACAACACTATCAATGCTGAAATGAATCTGCAGCAGTCAGGTACAAGCTTTCTAAGTTGTTTATGTTCATTATTACTGTAATGTTATGTGCTTTGAGACATGATGTAGTTTAAAGGTGCAATATGTAAGATTTATGTCCGCTAGAGTGTCCGCTTGATGATGGCAAGTTTGAGTGCGGAATCTTGGGACATGTGGTCTTCACCTCGCAGCCGGTGGAAAACAATCGGGATAGGACTCAGGAAGAAATAATGTTCATGGATGTGATTATTAACATTATTGTAGTATGAAGCAGAGCAGGAGCGAGTGTTCTGGAGCTGAACGAGGAGCTGGAGCGATTGCGCAACACACGTCTCACGAGCAGCGGGACTTTTATTATGACACAGTCGCCGGTGCCGCTTCCGCTTTTCCGGTCATGAGTATGAGGTAACACAGCTCTGTTTATCATATTAGATACATTTGAGAGTGTTGAAAATGATTTTATAACGTTACTCTGTGCGTTCTGTTCTCTGCGGCTGCTGTGAGACACTGTTACACACTGCAGTAAGATAGATCGATTTTACAATATATTAAATGCTGGATGGCTTGTGTTGATAAATGGCATTGAATTAATTTTAAAACGTATTGTATGATGGAGAAAATGCTGTATTACTGTTACTAAAAATAAAGCTGGATCTGATTATGCTATGTTAGCTATTTGACAAAATAATGTTTTCTCTGAGGCATGGTAAAGCATGGTACTCGCAAAAAATCAAGCAAATTTGATTTAAACAATAAGACTAAACGTGTTGAGCTATATAACAACAATTAGTTTTCTGTCTATAAATACATCAAAACAGTTGTTCCCTTGTCTATTAAAACATGTAATATATTAAAGCGTCTTTGGTGTTTCCATGGTTACTACAAAATAAAACCGGAAACCGAGGGTAACGCGGGTATGACGCAATTGACAGGCGACTCCTCACACGTCCCGGAGCCTTGGTTAAAATTGCAATTTTCTCACGATTTACAAATAGTTGGAAACATTTGGGATATTGTAAGTACTCAAGTGAACAAAATATATAACACTGGCCTAGTGGTTTTTGGATATTTTACTGCAAAAATCTTACATATTGCACCTTTAACGCCATCTCTTGTGACGCTTTGCTGAGAGCAGCTGTGTGTGTTCACGTGTTTTGGAGGAAGACTGGCTTTAGAGACGTTTTAAAGGTAGGGTGGGATGTTATGACTTGAAAGCTAGCTTTCACGGACCTGTTATTTCTGTTTAACTTAAAAAAAAAAAAAAAAATTCTACACGTACTATGCTAGACCTGCTGGAAATTGTCACTGCACTCATTGTTGCTTCCATTGTAGTCCTAATTTGTAAGTCGCTTTGGAAAAATTGTAATTGTATATGTAAAAAATAATAACAGCAATATTACAGTATAAAGGTACAAGGCAATTGTCTTTTAATGTAGATATTTTTGCATGTTCTAAATGATATAGAAAGCTTGTATTTCCTATAATTCAAGTAACTTGAATTTCGGGTGTGTCCGAATCCACTTTTGCTAGTTTAACAACAGGAAAAAATGGTCAGCGCGCCCGGCGCATTGTCTAAAAGGGTTGTTCCTATTCTCTTACCCACATGGAAAGAACCTATATGTGGATATATGCGCATATATGAAACCTATATGCAGTGTATATGCACATATATGCTGCATATATGCCGTATATATACTGCATATATGCTGCATATATGCCGTATATATACTGCATATATGCGTATATATACTGCATACATGCTGCATATATGCGTATATATGCCACATATAGGCAAAATTGAGGTGCATATATGTGCATATACAGGAAATATAGGTCTCCTGTATTGCTTCTTCATATCCACATATAAGCCCTATACATACAAGATATGTCTTCTATATAGCTAATGGATCTGGTCATTTTGTAGCTCATATCTCATTTTTGACTGTCATACATGATGCCTAGCTCATATTTTCTATTATCAAGGCAAAAACTAAGAAATAACAAAAAAAAAATTATGCAAGAACTTATGTATGTGCAAACACGTGAAATTGGTATCACATGCAATTGGCATGTTATGGAATTTAACTATGGCAATATATTAACATGATATATTAACTATGATATCTACACGTTTTCCAGAAACATTTACAAGGTCAATTCTTTCTTGTATGAAGATAGTGGGAAAAGAAGGAAATGTATAACAAAATGGTTTTTAATTTTTATTTTGTCAAACTTTTTTTTCAATTTCAAGTCACTTCCAGATTCACATCACAGCTCATACACATCCACACATTCACCGTTACATCCACCAAATGCAATGCAAACGCAATGTTTTGTACTATTTGATTGATCTTGAGTAAATAAATAATGTACATTTCTACATTTTGGACTTTTGTTTATGTTGCCTAGCAGCTATGGATTTAAATTTTACTATTATAGGTGAACATATAGGTGCATATATACGTGCATATATGTACCCATATAGGTATATGTATGCACATATATATGTGTACATATATGTACATATAATATAGGAAAACGGCCAATTTTATATATGTCACATATATTAAAAACCTATATCAAAACCTATATTGAAACATATATGTTTATATAGGTTTTTTCCATGTGGGTAACCAGTAATTGGTGTGGTTCCTTTGATTAAATGTATTCTGTACTACATTTTGTTAATTTAGCAGAATTTTTTGTGTATTTATAAGTTCTTAATTTAGAGATCGATTGAAGTTGTGAGTGGTTCTGTAAAAATAAAGATTAATACTGTAAATATGCAAACATTTTCATAAATTTTGAATGTAAAATGAAAATGAAATTCATATAACTGTAAAAGTCTGTCAAGACATGAAAAACACCCTAAAAGTGTGAGAGAGACTACATTAAACTGATAATTAAACGTCTGCCCGAGCTACAGAGGTTCAGTCTGAGATCTTAAATATCCCTTTAATTAAAGCTATGCTGAATTCTTAACATCCAGGGACTGGATCAACTCTACACTGCATCTATATTTTCAGTTCCCTTCATTTTCAGTTCTGTCTTTCTCCATTTGAGTTAATAGTTTAGGAGATCACTTGATATTAATAGGAACTGATTTTCAATATCCGCTTTGCCCTAGAGCTCTTCTGTATGTTGGTGCCAAACTTGCTGTTCAGTGGTGAAAAGTTGCTAAGAACTCTAACTTCTAAACAGACTTAGAATGCTAATGAGGTCTGGTGCTTGTTTGGGCAGATCATTCCACTGCAGAAGACTACAAACTGTTTGAAGCATAGACTGTAAAAAATATGGACGACGCACCTTCAGTCTCTTCCAGTGTGGAGAAGTGAAGCCGCCAATGTCCAAACATGACGCTGACATCTGGGAACACGAGTCTGCGCAGTAGTGAGCATGAAGTGGAGCCGCAGGATCAAGGTCCCATCCACACTCCTGCAGAATTGGTTAGTACAGTTTACTGAACAACACATTATGAAATAAACAGTTATGGAAATGTAGAAATTAAAATTGAAGCTCCAATCTGCTCCCGAAAATCCCGAAAAAAGTCTGTTGGTGCCTCAGTGACTACTATTTTGCTCAGAGAAGCTGTCAATCTCAGCTGTCAATCATGACATCAACACTTGAATTTACATCAGTGTGATAAGAACTGCCTAAAATGATAGAAACCATCTTTTGGGGGGGGGGGGTAATGAAGTTTAATTTGATTGTTTAGTTTGTCTCATGTCCCATTACATTACATGGAGAGGGTGGGGTTTATGAGCTATACTGCATCCAGCCACATGGGGGCGATCAAGACTATTTGGCTTCACTTTTCAGGATTTGTGCGGCACACATGGTTTGAAGGTATTAAAGATCCCATGGAATTGTATTCCTGTGTTGTCATATTTCCTTTTAAAACAGGAAGTTGTTTGGTCATATGAAACAATTTTCTAGTTCCTCTAGAGCATATACGTGAATGTCCACTTTTTAAGCACTTAAGTAGTAATACATGAACCAAACTAACAAGCTCTGAGATGATTCAAAGCAATAAATAAATAAATAAATAAAATCTAAAAAAAAACTTTGCTCAATACATTTTTCAAGTGTTCTGGCTGGTGAAAGAAAGAAAGAAAGAAAGAAAGAAAGAAAGAAAGAAAGAAAGAAAGAAAGAAAGAAAGAAAGAAAGAAAGAAAGAAAGAAAGAAAGAAAGAAAGAGTGGTTACAATTGTTTATATGTCCTTGAGGAGTAGATGATATTGTCAATGCCAAACTGTACATTTTATATATTAAAAGTTCATTTTAACAACGTTATGTTGTTAAACAGATATGGACTAAAACCATGGCCACAAACCAATTTTGATTTTATGGAGTATTTACAAACTTACAACCTTATCTCTGTAATGTCCCCGATTTTCATGCTCTACAACACTTTAATTCTTTATTCTATAACAAACTGACATGAAGCAAAGACTTTGATGTTTCATCAGTGTCCTGTTTAGGTTGCTTCCAGTCTAAAGGATCAAAAATGCTTTGTTTTATCTAATGCATTCTTCCAGGAGACCGTGATTATTTTCACTGCTATTTTGATATGCATCTATGACATACGTTCTTCAAAGCCTAATGTACCACAGAGACACTCGAGCACCATTTTCAAAATGACCCTCATTACATCTACTCTCATTGAAGCTTTTAGAGCCATTTTGATGGTATTGAAATTATGTCCATAAATTAGCATGCAGGATCACCTTGCATGATATCATCAATGCAAATTCTACAAGATGCATGTCAAAGTGCATTATCTCTCTCAGGATTAATAAAGTACATATTATAAAAGAGATTGTTGCACTTTTACTACTTTTTGCTTAAAAAATCTGATTTAATTGTCCAAGAAAGATGCCCTTGTCTATAAAACAAGGGCGATCTGAAGAAGGCCTTGTGTATACTGCTGTATAATAAGTACATTTTTTGATAACATATTATTTCGATAGTCCACTTTAGACATTCTACTAACTATAAGTAACTTTGCAACTACATGTCAACTAGCAGTCATTAGAGTATAAGTAGACTGTTTGCTTATCTGCTAACATTGATGGTCTCCCAACAGACTGTCTACTGACTATAACTTATTTAAAACTTATGCCAACTTATTCTACTAACCCTAACCCTCTACTAATACTTTAATGAGAGATAGTTGACATGTAGTTGCAAAGTTACTTAGTAGTCTAATGTTGACTATCGAAATAAAGTGCAACCAATTTTTCAATGGATATTGTTTTCTGCTGTACATATAAATATGAACATTTAATGAGAAATACATTGTCCGTGTTGTTGGCCTCTAAGTCTGTGATTACCGAGCAAACAGCCGTAAGAAATCCCTGAAATTCAGAGCTGGAATGAACATTTTTCTGTTTATCTGTTTTAATAACATGGCATCCATCATTTTATATTACAGTATCGTTTATCATACAATATCGTTGTTTTTGCTGGAAACTAAAAACATTTGTATAACACGATTTTTGAGTAATTTAGTGAATTAAATTATTTATACATGATATGTTCCTCATCTCATTTGATTATTTTCACTCAAACCAAAAGATAGAATTATAATGAATGAGTCTGGCAGACTCAGAACAGTAACATTATGAAGTTAGATAGGCTAGTTCTGATACAAAATTCTGAAATATACACATAATTATCAATTTAGTAGAATCACAGACCCTGATTTAAGAGTAAATTCCCACTGCAAACCATGCAGTAAAAGGGTAAAATGGTATAATCTGACAAGGGGGCCCTAGTGGTCATCTGGAACAGGGTTCTGGTGTTCAGCTTCCTTTGGGAGGCTTTAAAGGTCCATTGGTCCAGTCTTAAATCCAGCCCTGCTATGTACACACATCCATTCAATTCAATTCTATATTAATGAGCCAACTTGTGATTAATATCTACTTCATGTAACACCAATTAAAGGATTCGTTCACTTCAGAATTAAAATGTCCTGATAATTTACTCACCCCCATGTCATCCAAGATGTTTATATCTTTCTTTATTCAGTTGAAAAGAAATTAAGGTTTTTGAGGAAAACATTCCAGGATTTTTCTCCATATAGTGGACTTCAACAGGGTTCAATGGGTTGAAGGTCCAAATGTCAGTTTTAGTGCAGCTTCAAAGAGCTCTACACAATCCCAGACGAGGAATAAGGGTCTTATCTAGTGAAACATTTGGTCAATTATTTTTAAAAATTAAAATTTATATACTTTTTAACTACAAATGCTCATCTTGGACTTGCTCTGTGATGGAGGAGGAGGAAGTACCGCGCTAGGGCAAAAAACTCCATGTCATTTTCTCTTCCAACTTCAAAATCGTCCGATATTGTTTTTGTAAAGGACATTTGACTTAGTCTTTGCACATTCGCTTTGTAAACACTTGCTCGGTACTTCTAACTATGCCACGTGTGACCTTTCCAACGTGGATACGTAATGTGCGGCGCATCACAGAGCAGTAGAAGACGAGCATTTGTGGATAAAAAGTATATTTTTTTTATTTTATTTTATTTATTTTTTTAGGAAATGGCTGACCGTTTCACTAGATAAGACTCTTATTCCTCATCTGGGATCATGTAGAGCTCTTTGAAGCTGCACTGAAACTGACATTTGGACCAATTTGTACCCTGTTGAAGTCCACTACAGGTGCTGGTCATATAATTAGAATATCATCAAAAAGTTGATTTATTTCACTAATTCCATTCAAAAAGTGAAACTTGTATATTATATTCATTCATTACACACAGACTGATATATTTCAAATGTTTATTTCTTTTAATTTTGATGATTTTAACTGACAACTAAGGAAAATCCCAAATTCAGTATCTCAGAAAATTAGAATATTGTGAAAAGGTTCAATATTGAAGACACCTGGTGCCACACTCTAATCAGCTAATTAACTCAAAACACCTGCAAAGGCCTTTAAATGGTCTCAGTCTAGTTCTGTAGGCTACACAATCATGGGGAAGACTGCTGACTTGACAGTTGTCCAAAAGACGACCATTGACACCTTGCACAAGGAGGGCAAGACACAAAAGGTCATTGCAAAAGAGGCTGGCTGTTCACAGAGCTCTGTGTCCAAGCACATTAACAGAGAGGCGAAGGGAAGGAAAAGATGTGGTAGAAAAAAGTGAACAAGCAATAGGGATAACCGCACCCTGGAGAGGATTGTGAAACAAAACCCATTCAAAAATGTGGGGGAGATTCACAAAGAGTGGACTGCAGCTGGAGTCAGTGCTTCAAGAACCACTACGCACAGACGTATGCAAGACATGGGTTTCAGCTGTCACATTCCTTGTGTCAAGCCACTCTTGAACAACAGACAGCGTCAGAAGCGTCTAAAGACCAAAAGGACTGGACTGCTGCTGAGTGGTCCAAAGTTATGTTCTCTGATGAAAGGAAATTTTGCATTTCCTTTGGAAATCAGGGTCCCAGAGTCTGGAGGAAGAGATGAGAGGCACACAATCCATGTTGCTTGAGGTCCAGTGTAAAGTTTCCACAGTCAGTGATGGTTTGGGGTGCCATGTCATCTGCTGGTGTTGGTCCACTGTGTTTTCTGAGGGCCAAGGTCAACACAGCCGTATACCAGGAAGTTTTAGAGCACTTCATGCTTCCTGCTGCTGACCAACTTTATGGAGATGCAGATTTCATTTACCAACAGGACTTGGCACCTGCACACAGTGCCAAAGCTACCAGTACCTGGTTTAAGGACCATGGTATCCCTGTTCTTAATTGGCCAGCAAACTCGCCTGACCTTAACCCCATAGAAAATCTATAGGGTATTGTGAAGAGGAAGATGCGATATGTCAGACCCAACAATGCAGAAGAGCTGAAGGCCACTATCAGAGCAACCTGGGCTCTCATAACACCTGAGCAGTGCCACAGACTGATCGACTCCATGCCACGCCGCATTGCTGCAGTAATTCACGCAAAAGGAGCCCCAACTAAGTACTAAGTATTGAGTGCTGTACATGCTCATACTTTTCATGTTCATAATTCAGTTGGCAAAGATTTCTAAAAATCCTTTCTTTGTATTGGTCTTAAGTACTATTCTAATTTTCTGAGATACTGAATTTGGGATTTTCCTTAGTTGTCAGTTATAATCATCAAAATTAAAAGAAATAAACATTTGAAATATATCATTCTGTGTGTAATGAATGAATATAATATACAAGTTTCACTTTTTGAATGGAATTAGTGAAATAAATCAACTTTTTAATGATATTCTAATTATATGACCAGCACCTGTATATGGGGAAAAATCCTGGGATGTTTTCCTCAAAAACCTTAATTTCTTTTCGACTGAAGAAAGAAAGACATAAACATCTTGGATGATATGGAGGTGAGTGAACAGTATTTATATAATTTTTTACCTCTAATACACCATTATGTCCAACTGCGTTCAGCATTCGCTTAGTGAGGTCTGATTGCGCTCTGACAGCGGAAGTGATGTCTCGCACTCATTGAAGTACATTACTGCCGTTGTCAGAGCGCGATCAGACCTCACTAAGCGAATGCTGAACGCAGTTGGACATAATGGTGTATTAGAGGTAAAAAATTATATAAATACTGTTCGGTTTCTCGCACAAACCGATCGTTTCGTGTCTTAGGATATCAATGTGCCGTCACGAGCTGCAGGGTTTAATTTGGATTTGTCTATGCAAGTTTTTTCGACTCTAATTGTTCGAGTTCCCATTCGCTCCCATTATTTGACTGACAGACGGCAACGGTTGGAGTTAACAATCATCATTTGTGTTCTACTGAAGAAACAAAGTCACCTACATCTTGGATGCACTGGGGGTAAGCAGATAAACATCAAATTTTCATTTTTGCGTGAACTATCCCTTTAATTCTGAAGTGAACTAATCTTTTAATAGCAAGTTATTTGTCGTCTTGACGTGTTTAGGTTCAGCTATGTAATTTTTGCATTTGTTGCATGTTTATTATCCTTTCATGAGAAAATATAGAGAAGCAGTTCTGCCCACTGATATCCACAAATATGTACTGCAGTTTAAATGCATATCTATACTGGTTGACACACAGTATATACCATCATTCCACCAAATCTAGTGCTCCGTAGAGTCACTGTTGGCCTACTTGTCTTCAACTCATCAAAAGAGTACAGTAAAGTGAAAAAATCATGTTTCTTAATGAGCCTAAACACAAAGCATCCATCAAGCAACCAATATGAATATAGTTTAGGTTTTTTTGTTGTTGATTTTTTTTTTTTTTTTTAAGATAAAATATATTAGCAGAAAATGTGACAAGTATCAGGAGACAATGACTGTTGTTTTCTTTCCCTGACACAACTAATGCTTACTATTTCCCTTTCTTCTGCAAGGTTGCTCCGCTTTCCTGTGTAAAAACAGCAGAGGAATAAATTTGGAATAATTGCAGCCAAAGTGCCTGCCGTACTCCGCTGCAGCTTCAGGGAACGAGTAGAAATCATCTGCTGCCTTTTTCCTCCTCCAGCTCTCTGCGCACTGGTTCCCTTGTCATTGCAGAGCAGAAGTCTTGCCTGTTTAAAACAGACGTAATTAAACCTCTCTGCTCTCATTAAATATACAGCTGTCTGCAGCAGAGCTCTCCGGCACCTCTAAGTGAATGTAAATTTCCATTTCATGGTGTGCAAGAAGGAGCGAGAGAGGAGAGTCGTTCTAGCAAGCCCAACCATCCTGCACTGCTGGCAGCACGTAAAAATTACCGCACCCCTAAAATAATTGCCCCTTTGTTTCCAGTGAAACCATGTATGGAACAGCCCTAGCATTATATAATTCATGCGTTAGGTAGAGTCACAGGTCTCCTAGTCATAGGAAAATATGGAGCTTTGCGATATGAATAAAAGTGCACTGAATGTGGTAGGGGGTGAAATTTAACAGACTTCATAATGACTTCGTCTCAAATTTGAATGCTTATGCAATATCTCTACCAGATGAAGGGACACTGGAGGAATTGCAAGGTTAATCACAGACTTAATGAACTTTCTTTTTATATTCTCTATTCAGGGACAGAAATATAATTGAATATGAATATTCTCAGAATTTAAAGGTAAAGAGTGTAATTTATGCACCATCAGCGGCTCTGTTAGCCCCTGCCATAACTCTCTCAATCTGGCATTGGTTGTGCAATCAGATAGTCCCGCTGAACACCGTTACTGACAATCCTCATTTTGGCTGCATGAGATTCTCCAGCTTTGTTGTTGTTGAGCTGTTAAAGCTCCACCCTTTTCTGGAAAGGGGGCGGGAGCAGCAGTTCATTTGCATTTAAAGGGACACACACAAAAATGGCGTGTTTTTGCTCACACCCAAATAGGGGCAAATTTGACAAGATATAATGAATGATCTGTGGGGGATTTTGAGCTGAAACTTCACAGACACATTCTGGAGACACCAGAGACTTATATTACATCTTGTAAAGGGGGCATTATAGGTCTCCTTTAAAAGAGTGAATGGCTTAAATGTCTTATAGCATATTAAACTGGGATAGAAGAAAGTGATTTAACTTTGAATAAAATTACACACAGCACCTTTAAGTTAGAGGTAATTAGGTGGAATATCTGGGACAGATTTTCACAGTAAAATACCCGTATCACAGCTTAATATGCAGAGACAACTATAAGTAAGCTGTTGATTGGTTTCCCTCAAAAGTGTAAAAACTGTGCCTCTGTGGCATTATCATAACATTGCTCTGTTTGTTTTGAAGCATCCCAACAAGCCTGGCACAGCAACACCTCAACTAATGCTGTGAATTTTGGGCATAGATCAATGGAAAACTGGGCTAGTATTTGGGAAGCATGTTTGAAAACAAGAATTGTTTTTGGTCATTCTAGTGGTACAGAAATCACACACTTTAACTGAGCTAAATGAAACAATGTATTAGGGCTGTCAAGTGATTAAATGTTTTTCATCTAATTAATTACATGATGTGGCGATTAATTAATCTAATTAATCGCTAATTAATTGCGCATCAAATTTGGCTGAGAAATTACCCCCAAAAGATATTTTAAAGTCATTATTGTGTAAAGTATCAAAAAAGTAGCTTAAGAAAGAAATGTTTTATTTGATTCAGCATAGAATTTGTTACACATCAATTTTTGGACTGAATTTTCATTTTTGGGTGAACTATACCTTAAATGTATATATATATATATAGAAGCTCTGCTTTGTCTTTATATTTTCATTGTCAAAATTGAGCAAAACAGACAATATTGTGTGTAAAATAACACAACATTAACTTCTGATTTAACAAACTGTTGAATAAAATCAGTATTGCATTTGCACTCGTGCTATTCCGGACAGAAAAACAGCAGTTGCGTGAGATTGTGCTCGTTACTCGTGTGATATAGCTAATCTATATTAGGGTGAAAAAGTGTCCCAATCAACCTGAATTCACCCTATATGATGTAAATATGAGACAAAAACTCATGCAGGGGCATTTTTTGCCCCATATCTTGAATGGCAAGTGCGTTAAATGTGTTAATTTTAACACATTATTTATTTATTTATTTATTTTATTTTATTTTTTTATCATAATTCATTCTTCTAATTAACGCCTTAAATCGACAGCCCTAAAAACATTTAATTAATTAACAAGTTAACTTAGGCAGCCTGCCATTTAAAATATTTTCTGAGCAGCAATGCCCACAGCTTTTTACCATCATCTCATGGTTCAGCTTCTGAAATGGCAGCAGGGCAATTCTCCATTACGTTCAGCAACAAAGGTTAGTCAGATTTTCCTGTGTTAAGCGTCTTAATTCATGTCTAATGTTTACTGTGGTGACAGGTTGTCATCGTGGTACAGGTGAGTAAGCATGACAATAATATTTCCATAATTTCTCCATGGTACAAAAACATTAAAAGCAACTGTTGTGGAAAAACACTGTCAAGTCGCAGGATTCAGACCAATTCACTAGTAATTCACAAAGCTTCGGGCTCTTGTTATCTCTGGTTCACATACCCTTACACAGACAACACTCTGCAGTGAAAATGGTCTAGATAGTGATTACATCAACACATATCATTCTAACAGACAGCAGGGGTGATTGACAGCCAGAGTTGAAGAGGAATGGCCATATCGCTGCTCCCTGGAGCCATGCAGTTCAACACTGAGGGGATACTGGAACTTGAAGCATTTCTGACAAATAAGGGAATGTTGTGCAATTCTGGGGACACACATTTCTATATAGGGGAAAAAAATGAAGGGGTGACCAATCGTAGAGGCTCTTGAGCCTTAAATAAATGCTCATTGTTGAAACTCGAGGTCTCAAGATCTCACTGCCAGTCACTCACCCTGCCAAAGCACATCTATAATTCAACTACATAAGCCCTCATACAATTCATAGAGCTGGTGTGTGTGGATGGGGGTAGGCATCCTGCCCTTAATATTCTGTGTCTCTTCTTTCACCTGATCCTGTTGCGTTTACTTTTTAATTTCATGGCTGAGGCCAGTATCATCTTGACCACCCACCCGTTCTCTCAGCGTGAAAGGTCGCATCACCCTCACTCACAAATTCAATTACCTCAGTCGGCCGTACCTCGCTCTGTCATGCCCTCCGCTTGATGCAGCTGTCCACAATTTGTCCACTTCATTCTCCATTTTCACTAATATCTTCCACATATAAGAAATTTCATGCCTATCTGAGGATTTTCTGCACTATAAAGACGTCAGCGAAAACCAACCATAAATCAAATGGCCACACTGATATAGTAATGCATTCTCTCAGAGTTATTTACATGGATCAGAAGAACCTTATAGAAAGACACTGGGGAGGAAATCTGCTGTTTTTGCCAATCACTTTCTGCATATTTAGTTTCAAGAGAAACAAATATCACTATTGCTATTGCTAATATTAAGCATAAGGATTTATCTTTTTCATTGTATAAATATCAAAACATCTTCAACAAAATTTTACTGCAAAATTCCATAAATCTAATACAATTTAGTGAGGTTAACAAAAACAAAATATATCCATTAGGGGTAAGAAAAAATAACTTATTTTACTCATCTTGATTTAAAGATATTTTAATATTTTAACTGGGAAACAAATGAAAAATACTGATTAAGACATGCACTGTATGGAAGCTTGTTTCCACCACTGCATAAAAAATAATAAAAAAAGGTCATTGCAACTTTTTGTATCACAATTCTCTTTTTTTTTTCTCAGAACTAAACTCAGAACTATAAATTCACAATTGCATGATTGTGTGTTATAAACTCCTGACTTTTTACTCAGAATTGCAAGTTTATATTGCAATTATGACTTTATAACTTGCAATTGCGAGTATATATCTCATATACTCGCAATTGCATATACAATTCTGAGTAGGAAGTCGCAATTGTGAAATATAAACTTGCAATTGCGAGAAAGGTCAGAATTGCAAGAAAAAAGTCAGAATTGTGAGATACAAACTCACAATTGTGAGAAAAAAAAGTCACAAGTTTATATCTCGCAATTCTGACATTTTCTCTGGCAATTGTGAGTTTATATTTCACAATTCTGACTTCTGACTTTATATCTTGAAATTCTGAAAAGAAGTCAGAATTGCGAAATATAAACTCACAGTTGCCAGAGAAAATGTCACAATTGCGAAATATAAACTCGTAATTGCGAGGAAAAAGTCAGAATTGCCAGAAAAAAGTCAGAATTACGGGATATAAACTTGTGAGTTAATTTCTCGCAATTGACTTTTTTCTCACAATTGTGAGTTTATATCTTGCAATTCTGACTTTATAACTCCCAATCTCCCAATTGTGAGGGGGAAAAATGTCAGAATTGTGATTCACAATTATTCCTTTATTCCTTGGCTGAAACAAGCTTCCATACTGTACTGATATGCATATACCATTTATGCTAAAGACATGAATGATACCTCAACTCTAGGGGCTTTTTGAGAAGAGTGAGCTATTATGTTTTCTAAAAATCACAACATTGAGGGAGGGACCAGAGTCATAACCAGAGACAAGAAAATCATAGCGGCAGCTATCCAGAGCTCCCCTAGAAAACATTTTCTTCAAAAAATGTAAACATTTAGCTGATAAGCTCTGTGTAGATTTGTTGGCATAAGCAATGCTGTGCAAAATAAAAATAAAAACTATCCCCAATTATAAAAAGAAAAGTATTTTTGAGAAGTGTTATCTATTCGCAGAGTGTTCCTCGCTTTCCTTAGCCTTGCTATTTGATATGCGGTATGCAAATATGATTCATAACAGATAATACTGAAATAAACTGCAGCATGAGTCAGGTCCAGCTGTCAGCAGCCTAAATAAACACATCAGCTCTTGAGAGACCAGTGGTCCAACACGGCTCCGCAGGGGTGGCCACAAACAGGAAGACTTCAACTTCTCGTCTGAATAAGGACTGTCACTCTTCCTGGACAGAGCTGCAAGAGCTGGAAATGTGGATCTCTGTCCCAGTAAGTGGACTTGCTCTGAGAATTCCTGGAAGCTCTGCTATACCTACCACAGCTGGTTATTTAAAGAGCCCTAAACCAATGTTTTAATGTCACTGTGTTCAGGCAGTAGACCACAGAACCAGGCCTTTCACTCCAAACCAAAATGCAATTCTGTGTGTTGTCATGGCAGGCAAAGAGGCCATCCCAATGGTAAACGCTTACGGTAGAAACCCCCCTCCTTTCTATTCTTCCAGCTCTCTGTGTTTTACTAAGTCTGTCTAGAAAAGCACGTATTCTTGTAGTCTTGTGGCAAATGAGCTGTGATGCAGGTACACACATGTCTATTCATTATATTTCATCATGTCTGGGCCCTGCCCCCATACATGTGGGTATGAATGTTTAGAAAGTCTTCCTCTATTGTCAGATGCTGTCTCCATAAAATAACACAATCCACCGAAATGTGAAGTTTTGCCAACAAAAAACAATTAAATAAAACCAAAAAAAAAACGTAAATGCAGTTGTTGTAATGTAGATAGCTCAGTAAAGAATTTTCATTGAAGACTATCATGGAACCGAGTTGTCATGTGTGTCATTATTTAAAGATGACCTGACTTTGTTGTCCGATAAAACAAGATTCCCCCAAAATTGCTAGATCTTGCTTTAGATATAAGCGAGAGGAAAATGGGCTATTATCATTTCATCTTCCTTGGACAAAACATCCGATGGACACATGAAAGCAGACGCCAAGTGTTTATGTAGGCAATAAAAACAGGAACTAGGCACCTGAAGACAGTCCCCTAATCCAGACCAGCCATGGCTCGTCTGTAAGGGCAGGTGGGGCAATGCCGTACCAAAATATTCATCCAAAACATATAACTCTATATAAACTGAATCAATAAAAAAATTGTAAATGTGTTCAGCATTTTGCAAATATATTAAAATTTAAAGTATGACTTCAGCAGGTGTGTATTATGATAATAAGTGGTGCAGTGGGTGCCTGAGTCCTCCCTAGCTCTACAGCGGCCCACATATTTCCAATGTAAATATGTGGTGAAAAATGGAACTGCAGCACACTCTAATTGAGAGCCATTGGGGCAGATTTAAGACCGCCCTGCTTATTTTCACATTACCACACATAAAATTAGCTCCAGAACAAGACGATATCAATTCGCTTCAACTATGTGTATATTAGTCTCCATCATGTCAGTAACTAGTTGGCATGTCGGTTCTTCCTATTTGGTATGGAAGCTTGTTTCTGCCATAAAATAACAATAAAAAAATTGTGACATTTTATCTCACAATTCTGACTTTTTTCATGTAATTGCGAGTTTATATCCAACGCTATCTCATGACCAATTCGTACATATTTTACAAGGTGGCTAATTCATACGATGTCACTCGTACAAATTAATATGATTTGTCTAAACCCAGTGACGGGTAGGTTTAGGGGCGGGGTTAGGGTAGGTCATTCGTACGAGTTCATACAAATTTGGCAACTCATAAAATACGGATGATTTAGCAAAAAACATACAAATTCTTATGAGTGAGGTCGTACGAATTCATACAATTTAGCTACCTCGTAAAATACGTACGAATTGCTGTGAGATTGGGTTGTTTATATCTCACAATTCGGACTTTTTTTCTCAGAATTGCGAGATATAAAGTCACAATTGCGTGCTATAATGTCCAATTGTGAGGGAAAAAAGACTACGTTTTTTCTCAGAATTGCGAGTTTGTATCTCACAATTCTGACTTGTATCGCAATTAAAGTCAGAAATGCGAGATATAAAGTCATAAAGTTATGTCATGCAATTCTGAGAAAAAAGTCAGAATTGCCTGATAAATACTCGCAACTGAAAGAAAAAACTTTATATCTCGCAATTCTGACTTTATAACTCACAATTGCGAGTTATTTGTGAGATGCAAACTCGCAATTGCAAGAAAAAAAAGTCAGAATTGTGAGATAAAAAGTCACAATTATCTTTTATTTAGTGGCGGAAATAAGCTTCCATAATGTGGAGTAGCATTTTAAATTATGAAAGTACAAATTATTTTGGTTTAAACATACAGCGCCACCCACAGGCCGAATAACGCAAGGATGTTAGACCTCTGCCAAAAAGTGTTTTGCATGTGTTCAGCAATTAGAAAGAATTAAAGAATTAAAGCTTCAAAATGTGTATGATAAACTAGCACTAAGACCCAGAATCTGAGCATGATCTGAGGCAGCAGAAAGGGATAAACAAGAACTAGTGACTTAATTTTGAGTCCAACTACTATAGACTTATCAGGTCTGTTGAAAACATTTTGATGTTCACTCCTCTATTGGTTTAGAAAACTCCCTAACCAAAATGTCTGAGTAAATCAATTCAGTGCAGCCTTGCAATTATTGTATAAAACCCAAATCTGCAGAGAGGGGACTACATGTCATCCAGCCTGGAGCTGCATGGCCATTACACCTCCACTGGAAATATGTGTTGGGTCACATGAGATTAGACATCCATTACATCATCTGGCAGTGCTGAGTGTTCAGATATTTTCTATTGTGATTCTGTTGTTACAGGGGCCTGATCTGTTTTCACACTAAATCACCTGCAAACTTCTCCTTCTTCGCCTCCAGATTCATTGGAATTA
The DNA here is from genome assembly GCA_036281575.1 of Ancherythroculter nigrocauda. NCBI lineage: Eukaryota > Metazoa > Chordata > Actinopteri > Cypriniformes > Xenocyprididae > Ancherythroculter > Ancherythroculter nigrocauda. Next base: position 3,121,648 of record VTFQ01000024.1, read on the forward strand.
CCTCACTGTCAGGTCCGGTCTTTTCAAACATGTGGAAAGAGGATTAATGGACATTTTACGCAGCATGCCTTTTTTTTTTTTTTTTCTCGCCGTCTGTGAGGGCCTCTTGAAGGAAAAAAGAAAAGGAAAACAAAGCCTAGGGTAAGAGCAGGAAAGCAGGAGTGGCTGTACTTCGGTAAAGCATGTAATCTAAAAACACAATTATCCAAACAAAGCCCCTCCATTCCCATCCCACGAGCGCTCCTCCTGGTTTAGAGCATCACCCACCTCCAGCCTTACAATAACAGTGGGAGCCTCTGAGATATTTTCGGCTTTCCCAGATTTCCTCGCGGGAGAAGAACAAACACTTAGCGGTTTCGGTGTGACCTCTCGCACTCTCTTTCTCTCTCTCCGTTCCTTCTTCTCCCGGCCTGTGTTTGTTGGCATAGCTTAGAGCTTTATTAAAGCTGAGACTGATTGGTAAATAAGAGTTTGAGGAGGGGTTTTCCTTAGCTTGGATCAGTTTGATCTCCCTGTCAACGTCCTAAAGGGAGAGAGGGTATGATTTACCAGTTTTTTTTTTTTTTTAATGGTGAGAATGGTAAACATAATGGGCTTGCCAAAAAATGAAGGCAAATGCGATCATCCGTCCATGAAAAAGGTCTTTGATGGCAGGCCTTTTCTTTTGCTTTCTCTTTTGGTGCTTGCATTCTCTTGAAACAGGAAAAAGCCACCTTTGGTTAAAGGAGGGCGCAGAGGCTGAAATGCGATCTTTGTACCTTTTCGAGGCATCAAGCACAGGTGTTCCTACAAAGGCATTGACAGGTTTCTCATCTGGCCCAAGAGAAGAGGTCAGGCAAAATGGCACAATCTGAAATTCCTCCTTGAAGGCACACTGTAAAAACATAGTGAATGATCACTATTTGACAATAGAGGTGCATGGGGGAATGTCCTGTCTAGTACTGAGTAATGCATCATTTGAAAACAGCATGAAACAGCATTAACAACTCTTTTTAGATTAATAATGATATTTCTGAGTAAAGCATGATATTCTATGAGAAATGTAGGCCAGGACTTGATTAAATTGATTGGATTGGGTTTGGTGACATTGTCCAATAAAGAAAGGTTTAGCAAGAAGACAAACTTCTCTCTCTCTCTCTCTCTCTCTCTCTCTCTCTCTCTCTCTCTCTCTCTCTCTCTCTCTCTCTCTCTCTCTCTCTCTCTCTCTCTCTCTCTCTCTCTCTCTCTCTCTCTCTCTCTCTCTCTCTCTCTCTCTCTCTCTTTGGAATAACATGCACAAATAAAATGTCCACAATAAGACAAGGAACATGCAAAGGAACTGCAAAACATACTTCCTTATTATCAAGTTTTTAGTCAAACATATATAAAACAAGATAAATTTATTGAAAAAGCAGCACTGCCTAAGATAAGACTCAGTATTGTAGATTGTAATTACAGCTGTAATTAATTTCTGTAATTACACTGTTGACCCTACCCTTAAACCTGTACCCACACTTAAATATACCCATACCACCAAAACAGTCCCTAACCTGTATTCCATTTCAAATAGCATCAAATGTGTTTTGCAATACAATATGAACACAATAAGTACATTGTACTTATTTTTTGATGTAAGAATAGCAGTTAAGGGCCGAATTTTCTTGTTGTACTGCTAGAACTTGTCTATACTTGGAAAAAAAAAAAAAGTGGAAAAAAATCTGCTAGTGCAGTAAAAACAGTAATAAAGCTTAATATTTATTATAGTATCTATAGTGTTGCTTCTCAAATCATCTTGTTTTTAGGATTTGTAGACATTTTAACTAGAAAATAAGACATAAGATCTTGGACAATCTCCTAACTTGAAGACTCTTCCAAAATGTTTTAACCACATTTTTTTTTTTGCCAAATTCTACACTATAAAAAAAATGCTGGGTTAAAAACATTCCAAGTTTGGTTGAAAATGGACAAACCCAGTAATTGGGTCGTTTTAACACCGCGGTTGGGTTAAATGTTTGACCAACCTGCTGGGTAGTTTTATTTAACTCAACTATTGTTTAAAAATGACTGTATGGCTGACTTAAAATGAACCCAAAATAGGTTGGAAATTACAAATCAGACATAATTTCTAGAGGCAACAGTAATAATCAAAAGGTCAACATTTTTTAATAAGCAATTTAAGAAATGTTTATTGGTTAATTATATTATGTATTAAACTTATTAATAAACGTTCATTTATTAAACATATTAATACATGTTAATTTCCAGCATACCTTGGGTTCATTTTAAGCAAGCAATACAGTAATTTTTAAACAATAGTTGAATTAAATAAAACTAGCAGGTTGGGCAAACATTTAACCCAATCACTGGGTTTGTTCATTTTCAACCCAACTTGGGTTGTTTTTAATCCAGCATTTTTTGGAGTGTAATATGAATTCTTCACAGAGAGGACAATCCCACAATGCATTGCAACAAATCATCAGGGTTTGTAATATTTTGTAGAGTTGTAAGGTTATATGTGAACTTTGTATGCTTGGAGTCCTGTAAATTGTGAATTATCTTCAAAACGAATAAAGATACGCAAACTTAAGTTAGCAGGATCAGGAGTATTTTGGCGAGAAGACACTGACTTGCTTATTTGGTTAAGTATGGACACATTTTTTCTGAGATTTGCTCCTAGCTTCCTTGCCTGAATGGGGAGACGGACTGGGAACTATTGGACATTTCTGTGAGAAAACCATTCAGAGTAGAGGAAGCTGGGAAATACAACCCAGAAAGCAGCAGTGAATGGCCACTCTGAATGGCTAGTCTCTTCTGAGGCCTGTGACTTTAAAAAAAAAAAACACGTTGCTTTTGGCTTCCCCTCTCTCCATCTCCCTCCACTTGCAGTTAAATCAGGTTTAGAAAGGGGACAAGAGCTGGAAAAAAAAAAAAAAAAAAAAATCACGTCTTACTTTAGACAGAATGTCTTATTGTTTTTTAGGCAGAATTAAGATGCACAAGGGGAAGAAAGAGCCAGCTCTCTTGCATGTCTCTTTATTGACTCTGGGTAATCTTGACTCCACAGAAAATCCTTAAGCAGCTGGCCGCAAACCTTTCGGCTGAATGCTCAAGCATACAATATCTCGCTCCAGCCCTGAGGCTGTATCCCCCGTCTCCCCGCACACATACACAAACACAGTCTCTATCCACACCCCTCCAAGTCTTCCCTTCATCCCTCTGGTGGCTCTCTGAGCCAACTGGTCTGGAAAAGGCAGGATTTGTTGGTTGGAAGAGGCGACTGGTGCCAAGAACAACACAAGCTCTGGGTCCTCTGGGAATGCAGCAAATTGGTCTTCAGAAAGATACAGCTTGGTCAATGTCACTCGGGTCCAATTCGAAGCCCAAGACTTCAGGGTAAGACTCGGGGTGAAACCAGAGAAGGCTGGAGCCAATTCTGCACAAATAGACAAACTTCACCATGAAGTGGGATGGGAATTTGACTGAGCTCTAAAGTAATTGATTTCCTGTGTAAACATGCAGCTGGTTATGGAGTTGTTTTAAAAGTGTAAAGCAATAAGTGTTAGTGGTAAACCTCAACTTGTCTAGATGGATATTCGCATGCCCAAAAGAGTGTTTAAATTACGTAGTGTAAAATACCACATGCTTAGGGTGGGTGGTATCACCAAACCAAATTCTGGAAATTTAGTATACTATAATAACAAACATCCCTTAATAAGTTCTTCCTCGTCTTGACTTGTTTAAGACACGGCCCGCTTTCTATCTTTGTACTACTCGTCACATTTTTAGATCATTTCAAATATTTCTAATCAGTGAATCCCACCTCACCATTTGAAAATTAAATGGCCATCATTGTACTTTCACTTAGCATATTAGATTATATTATATCATGCTAAATTTAATCTAAAACTCCCACACAATAGTCTTAACAGAAACTAATTTGTTTGAAATCCATGATTGAATCTTGTCCCATTCATACCGTACTAGTTAAATGGATATGACCATCTTAATTATTCAAGATTTGCTTTGTAAATGACATCACAGGACAGGCCACTCAATGGGATATTATTGCACTAGAACATATTGACCATATATGTGATGTGCATTATTATCTTCACATCAAATAGTGTTAGACGCTGGATGACATCTTGTTTGAAGTTTTGATGTTTGATCGAGGTGTGTTTGATGCTTTCAAAAAGGTGGGGGAGGATGTTGGTCATAAAAGAAAGGAGAAACCCACTTTGCTCAAGTTGTGGGGCACCTTTTGAAGTGTCAGACCAATAGGAAAGTGAATCAATGGTCACATGACTGCATCTCAAGTTGAATGACACATTCAATAACATAGACTCAATAAATATTAATTACACAGAATCAGATGTTACATAAAAGCAAAAAGTTGTTTTGGAGGTTATGGTTGAGAGGCAATCCCTGTTGCTTCAAGCAAAGCTACTAAAAATTTAAAGTTGTTAAACTACAGACTCAAAACATAGCTAGCCACATAACAAATGACTAAAAAAGTGGCTAACTACTTTAAAGCTTCTAACATGTAGTGTTACTTTTTTTTTTTTTTTTTTTTTTACCCCAAATGATTCAATTCTTGAGTTTCAAACTGATGTGGATTGTTTTGCCTATTTGACTGTTTTAGATTGATTGAGAAGATCAGACTAAGAATAAAGCATTGGCAAGTCGGGTATCGCTGGTTCATATTGTAAACAAGCATATGACTTGGTTAAACAAATAGTTTGCTACTGGAAACACTACACAGTAAAAAAAAAAAAAAAAAAAAAAAAAAAAATTATATATATATATATATATATATATATATATATATATATATATATATATATTAATGTTATCATAACTTTTTTTTTTCTTTTGTCAAATCAACTTAATTAATGTGGTTCAGATAACATAATATTTTGAGTTTCTGTTGATTAAACCAATCGCCTTCATTGTATTAACTCAAAATTTTAATTTCATCGAACTCAAAATTTTAAGGCAACCAGGTAACTTTTTTAAGTTAAACCAACAAATCTTTTTTTACAGTGTAAACTATTTTAAAAATGTAGTTAAACTAGTGGCACCGCTAACATTGTAAATAAAACAAAGACTATTTGGAGTATATTTTACAAGAAAATACTATTTCAGTCTTTGATTTGAAAGTAAATCAAACACATTTTTGTCAGTCTAGTTTACGACTCCCAACACTGGATATGATCGCTCACTATATCAGGTTGCATAATTCAGTGCATGTGACATCCTGTCAGGGTTATGTCTATGCCAGTCCTTTTTACCTTTCACCTCGACAAAACAGATAAAAACTATATCCAAAAGTCTTCAAAATGTAAACACGGATAAATGTTGACTATAGGCAGGGGTGTTGAGAGAAGTGATAGGGCTGATTCTAACTCTTCACACATGGACAGTAGTAAGTCAGATGTGCAGATGGGTTGAACTCAGACAGATAAGCCACTGTGATTCTACTATACATGCAAATCCTGCTCAGACATGCAGAACGCACAGACATGCTTTAACTCATGGCGAGCAGAGCTTGTTGCGACTTACATTTTACAGTCTTTGAAGTGCTTCTTTAGCACACATGCAGAGTAATTGGAGGACAAGGGACAGCTTTCCAATTAATAGTAAGAAGTGTTGGCTCCTCAAGTGAAAGCGAAGAACTACAATAAATGACACAAAACGCTTCTGGAGAAGTAGGCTTAATCTCCTTCACTTGAAGAAAAGTGTTTTTTATGAATGTTCATGAAAATTGAAAAGGGTTTTGAAGGATGGAAGAGAAGGTGCAGTGACACATATGAGGAAAAATCTTTCATTTGACACGGCAAGTTTTCATATATTCCTTAAAATGATTAATTCACTCTAAATCGAAAGTTCTGTCATTCACTCTCCCCTGTAAGACTTTCTACCATGAAAGTAACACAGAAGATCTGCTAAATGTAACAGACGTAGGCTAGTAAGAAGAGGCACTCTAGTGACTGATGCTAGAGACTATGGTCTTTTGCCTCCTTGTTAGAGGATACCAGCGGACCTGGGTTCGAGTCCCGCAACCTGGAGGGGCTACAGTGGTGGTCCATGGTGAACATGATTTCACCAAGTACAACATGTTCCTGGATCAACATCTTTGTTGATCCTGGAACAACATTCCAATCAACCAATCAGATTTTTGACGGACAAGTTTACCATTTATGTCAAGTTTTGGCTTACAACCAGGGTTAGGTGCTTCTACATCAATGTTATTCAACTATCATTTCCCTCTGATTTTAGGGATAAGTTATGGGTAGGGTTAGGTTTAGGGGTTGGGAAAAGGTTAGGACTAAATTTTCGGATAGGAATGTTGTTCCAGGATCAACAAAATATGTTGATCCAGGAACATGTCTTACTTGGCAAAATCACGGTGACCGGTGGCCCATGCATACAGGGATGTGAGTGAGGTTTAGGGGGTAAATGTAACAGACATAGGCTAGTAAGAGCTGTGCATGTACACCTCACTCCCCTGAACTCAAGAGGTGCGGTCTTTAGCCTCCTTGTTAGAGCACCCGCCTCTCATGTGGATGGGCCGGGGTTCGACTCCCCTGAACTCAAGAGGTGCTCTAGAGACTGACGCTAGGGACTTGCCTCCTTTTTAGAGCACCCAACTCCCATGCCAGCGGACTCGGGTTCGAGTGCCACTTAAAGCGGGCGGTTTGAACTGGAGGGGCTACATAAACATAATTTAGCATTGAATTCAGAAGAAATAAAGTCATACGGGTCTGGAACAACATAAAGGTGTGTAAATGATTACAGAATTTTCATTTGTGGTTTTTAATGGACTATTCCTTTAACCTTGAGTTCTCTGCGATCTACAATCTTCCATTCAAAATAAATAATGTCGTATGCTTTTTCAAAAGCAAAAGGGAGTTGTTCACGTAGAAGACCAGATTTCTCCCCTTGCTAATGAAAAACATTGCATCCAAACATCTAAAAGACTAAATTGTAAAGTTAAATTTACACAGACAGACAAAACTTTCCGTCTATTCACTTGTGGTAGCAGCTTTTCCGTATCTTTCAATGGGGGTCCTGTCTGCATAATGCACCTCCAATTGCCGTTTAAATAGCGGCGGCATTCTAGCAGAATGTAATAAATCAGCAGTGAGATTTTCCTTCTTCCCAGCAGTCCCCACTCTCTCCGGCTCCTCAGATGGCTTCAAAGAGCAGGTATCCCACAAGACCCCAGGGGGCCCATGATTGAAAGCTCGGAAGGATGGACTGACTGCCAAAATCTTATAAAGAATGTAACAGAAGATACATACATTATTCATATTAAATTTTAATGCCTGAGGTACATTCACAAACACAGGGGGAAATAAGGGGGAAAAAAGCAAAAAAGACGTATTGAAAAATTTCACAGTCCTTGTTGGGGACTTAAAAATTTGTTATGCCAACAAAAAGTTGTTTGCATAAAGCGCCTATTAAATGCTGTCAGGTTTTTCTTTCTGCCTTTTTGACTTTGAATATGGAAATCAGGTAGACGGAGATGAGAAGAGACCACAGTTCACAAGGGCCAAAGGTGCCATAACACACTTCTGACTGCTTTACCCAGTCACAGTCAGTCAGAGAGAAAGGAGGGGGGGACAACGCTTATTTGAATACATTTCATTTCTATAGATTAGGTGTGACAACTTCAAATATTGGGGGAATCTTGGGCGTAAAAGGCTTGAGCGATTTTGCCCTCCACTGGGAGTTTTCCAGATGTCAGACTACCAAACGATTAGCATGGCACACACATTAAGAGAAGGAGGGAGAAGCATATGCCACTGCAGTGAGGAGAGAGCAGCTTCCCCGCAGGCCCGGTCGGCCCAGCACTGCAATCCACTCTCCTCTCGCACAGAAAATCAGTTTTCCCTGCTATGCCACGCTGTCTCAAAGATGTCGCCACATAATCAACTGATATCAAACTGCCTTGGAATGGCTAGCACTCTGTCTCCGTGGAATGGAAAGGAAAAATAGGGAAAAACCCTATTGGTTGTGCGAAGTAAATTAAATCTAGATTGATTCACACCTTACCGTTGATTATGCTGGCTTGACAAATAACTTTTGAGAAACATTCACAGAACTTAGCTCAGTCCATCAGTCTGTTTCGACTGGGTATCTTTTCTAACTGATCAGGCTTATGTACGTTTTCCCCATAGTGGACAAACAAATATCCCTTAAAATTGACTAAATTCCTTCTAGAGTCAAACTACACCCAACAAACTCTGGCACAGTAGACACAGTAGTCAGCTTCCACTCCTTGAATCTATGTATTTGTCTGTATAACTTTTAACAAAAACAGCTAAAAAAAAAAAAGCCGTAAAACCTCTGCACCGAAAGGTTTGTAGCTACAAAATTACTGGATCACACTTTATATTAGGTGTCAACTACTATTGAGGTGGGATACGGGTAAGGTTAAAGGATTAGTTCACTTCAGAATTAAAATTTACTGATAATTTGCTCACCTCCATGTCATCCAAGATGTTTATGTATTTCTTTCTTCAGTAGAAAAGAAATGAAGGTTTTTGAGGAAAACATTCCAGGATTTTTCTCCATATAGTGGACTTCAACAGGGTTTAGCGGTCTAAATTTCAGTTTCAGTACAGCTTCAACACGATCCCAGACGAGGAATAAGGGTCTTATCTAGCAAAACAATCGGTCATTTTCTAGAAAAATAAATATATATATATATATATTTTAACCACAAATCGAAAACGTTTTGTCTTTGATAATACTTTATTTAGAGGTTAAATGCAAAGAAATATTCTGCTATTATTTGTGCAAGCTTCTTTTCTTGTTGAACTTCTACAGTGGGTACGGAAAGTATTCAGACCCCCTTACATTTTTCACTCTTTGTTATATTGCAGCCATTTGCTAAAATCATTTAAGTTCATTTTTTCCTCATTAATGTACACACAGCACCCCATATTGACAGAAAAACACATAATTGTTGACATTTTTGCAAATTTATTAAAAAAGAAAAACTGAAATCACATGGTCCTAAGTATTCAGACCCTTTTCTGTGACACTCATATATTTAACTCAGGTGCTGTCCATTTCTTCTGATCATCCTTGAGATGGTTCTACACCTTCATTTGAGTCCAGCTGTGTTTGATTATACTGATTGGACTTGATTAGGAAAGCCACACACCTGTCTATATAAGACCTTACAGCTCACAGTGCATGTCAGAGCAAATGAGAATCATGAGGTCAAAGGAACTGCCTGAAGAGCTCAGAGACAGAATTGTGGCAAGGCACAGATCTGGCCAAGGTTACAAAAAAAATTCTGCCGCACTTGAGGTTCCTAAGAGCACAGTGGCCTCCATAATCCTTAAATGGAAGACGTTTGGGACGACCAGAACCCTTCCTAGATCTGGCCGTCCGGCCAAACTGAGCTATCGGGGGAGAAGAGCCTTGGTGAGAGAGGTAAAGAACAACCCAAAGATCACTGTGGCTGAGCTCCAGAGATGCAGTCGAGAGATGGGAGAAAGTTGTAGAAAGTCAACCATCACTGCAGCCCTCCACCAGTCGGGGCTTTATGGCAGAGTGGCCCGACGGAAGCCTCTCCTCAGTGCAAGACACATGAAAGGCCGCATGGAGTTTGCCAAGATGGTGAGAAATAAGATTCTCTGGTCTGATGAGACCAAGATAGAACTTTTTGGCCTTAATTCTAAGCGGTATGTGTGGAGAAAACCAGGCACTGCTCATCACCTGTCCAATACAGTCTCAACAGTGAAGCATGGTGGTGGCAGCATCATGCTGTGGGGGTGTTTTTCAGCTGCAGGGTCAGGACGACTGGTTGCAATCAAGGGAAAGATGAATGCGGCCAAGTACAGGGATATCCTGGACGAAAACCTTCTCCAGAGTGCTCAGGACCTCAGACTGGGCCGGAGGTTTACCTTCCAACAAGACAATGACCCTAAGCACACAGCTAAAATAACGAAGGAGTGGCTTCATAACAACTCTGTGACTGTTCTTGAATGGCCCAGCCAGAGCCCTGACTTAAACCCAATTGAGCATCTCTGGAGAGACCTAAAAATGGCTGTCCACCAACGTTTACCATCCAACCTGACAGAACTGGAGAGGATCTGCAAGGAGGAATGGCAGAGGATCCCCAAATCCAGGTGTGAAAAACTTGTTGCATATTTCCCAAAAAGACTCATGGCTGTATTAGATCAAAAGGGTGCTTCTACTAAATACTGAGCAAAGGGTCTGAATACTTAGGAGCATGTGATATTTCAGTTTTTTCTTTTTTAATAAATCTGCAAAAATGTCAACAATTCTGTGTTTTTCTGTCAATATGGGGTGCTGTGTGTACATTAAGGAGGAAAAAAAATGAACTTAAATGATTTTAGCAAATGGCTGCAATATAACGAGTGAAAAATTTAAGGGTGTCTGAATACTTTCCGTACCCACTGTAAATAACTTCAGACTTTGTCAAGCAAACATTCAAAGCTAGTGTCATTTACCAATTGACTGGTTTGTCTATCAGTCACGACGTGCAACTTATGAAGAACGTATTGCAGAGTTCATCATATCGTTCTTTGAATGCAGGAATAATTGCATCATAGATTAGTCTTGTACATATTTCGCCTGAACAATCATCGGCCTCGCAGGTGCAACGATGTGAAATGAATTTGTCATCAGCTTTAAAGCTTTTTGTGACAGGTCGTTTGAAAGTCAGACGGGCTGCTCGACGTGATGGGTGGCTTTCCCGCTGCTTAGCTTCTCTGCAACGCAGCAGGTTTGAGGATTAAATTTAGGGCTCCTGTCAAAGCCAGTGACAGGCCTCAAAGGGGCTTCTCCCCCCGATCCCTGTTATTATTGCACGGGGGATATGTTCCATCGCTCTCTATTAGCAGCCAGAGGTACTCCGGTAAGATGGTGTAATGCGCTTTGGGCTTAGGCCCATGTCATTCACTCTTACCCAGGCCATGACAGTACCAGGGCTGGGTCGATTTTCTGAGCCTTCCTGTTACTAACATGTTCAAAGTGAGGATGGGGCTCAGTCACAAGTCTGGAGTTTGTCGTGAGATCCTCTTAGTGATGGATGGATGACATTACATTGAGTATCATGGAGGGATTATTGTCAAGAATGCCACTACAAACGGACCACACAATAGCTTTTAATAGACTTCTAAGTGTCATTTAATGGAGCCTTTGCACAGACTTCAATGACATATCTCTGCTTTATATTGACAGGGTACGTCTAGCAAGCTAGTTAACACTGTTGAGACAAAGCTTAATTGTACCTTTAAATAGTTTGGTAGTGTTGACAAGAGTCAGCTGCATATAAATTGTTGCATACCCTTTAAATAGACCTAACTTTCAGTTTCAAGAGCAGCTGTTAGTAACTAGTAATGACAGCTCTATCAATGAGAAGAAATAAGAAGCCACATACTGTATGCAAATGCATTGCCACAAGTAAATTTCCACTGTTTACCTCTTACTTTATTTTTGTAAATCACGTTAATTGTATTATTTTTGCTATTGGAGTAAAAATTAAAGATGCAATGAAATTTGATATGGGTTTCCATTACAGGGTACAAATACAGTACAACAAGGCTAAAAGCACACCTTAAGAAAAATGTGCTTTTCACTACTCCCATGATTGCGGAATTATATATATATATATATATATATATATATATATATATATATATATATATATATATATATATATATATATATATATATATATACATATATACATATATACACACACACACACACACAAAAGGGACAAAGTATTTATACAAATAATTTAGCTAAAATAATGTTTTTAATAATGTCAAAGTTAATACATGTTCAAAAGAATCACTTTAGCAAAGTTTGTACTATTTTCGGTTTATTTAGATAAATAAAATAATTATTTTTTGTTCAATAAATATACTATCATTAAAATATGTTCAGTATGTTCAAAAATACAGGAATACAATTATTTAAAAAATTAAATATTCTGCTGTCCGCGATCACGTCAAGAATCAGACAATTATTTGTGCATTCTAGTGGTTTAAAAGAGAATAAAGTCAAATGTGCCTTTAGCCCCATTGTACCCTGCCTCTGCCTTATGCTGCCTGCACCATGCTATTGTTTGCTTCCACATTTCAAATCTGAAAATCGTCCAAAAGTGGTTTAAGTCTAAAAATGGTCCAAAGACAGGATGGCAAAAAAAAATAAATAAAAATAATTGTTTAGAATTAATCAATCATTTAAGGAATCATCAGCAAATCCAGCAAATCACCGATCCAGACGTAGTCTCTCAATCCCCTTCTCAGGGAACCATGGTTACAGTCATAACCTGAGATGTTTATCAGCAGGTGAGTGTTCACACTGTAATGACTCAACTACAGCAACTCCTCAGTTTCTGGCCCTGCCGACTTTCTGTCAACTTCCAGCATGTTTGATATTATTGTTGGCTAAGCTACATATCTCAAACACCATTAGCCATCCATGATCATGGTTTGTAAGCACATGTTTTTTTTTTTCGTTTTTTTTCCTGAGATTCACTTAAACTTCAGTGACTAATGCAATAAGTGAAGATAGAACATTATGTTTTTACTGAAAGTAAACATCTCAATTTAGCTGTTCTTGGATACACATGAACAGCAAATTCAGTTACACTTTATTTTAATGTGACATTGTTGCAACTTAATAACTCATACGTACTGAGTAATATTAATATTAATAATATTAAAATAAATAATGTACTTACTGTAGGGTTAAGGCTAGTGTTTGGTTTAGGATTAGTTGCTTGTAACTAGTGATCGACCGATATTGATCTTTTAGAACCGATACCGATAATTTGTGTGTTTATGTACCTGAAAACCGATATGCAGAACCGATATTTATTTACTGTTATACTTCTGTTTTTGACACGATTACAACACCACTGAACTGAACAAACCATTTTATTTATAACAATCACTCCCTCCTTGCATTGAAAACAAAACAAATCTTATTTATACACCAACAAATTTTGTTATTTTTAATCTTCATATTACAAAAATAATTTTATTTATAAAAAAAGCATCAGCAGCAACACTAATGTTAACAATAAGCAAAATAAATGTGCAATGTCTAATGTTTTCAAATGGAGAAAATAAATTTGTGTCAACTTTGCAGAAATGTAATACTTCATTTTAAACTACAGATTTATAAGCTGTTTAATAGGCTAAAGTAACTGAATAATATTCTCTGGAATATTGTAATATAACAAACAAAACATCATGGCTGTATTATTTAATTCATCAAAGTTACATCTTTATTGGAACAGGACATGACAGATTATTTTACGTGACTACGTGAGCTTGTCTTTATTTCTTAGAGATAAGCTGCATAAGCTAGCTACATTTCGGTTATTTATGAAACACATCTAATTTGTGCATTAATGGCTGTTATGTTAAATAAAGTTTACTAATTACAGCAAAGCAGATTCTTTACCTGTGCATGCCGTTGTCTCGTCTCCCCTCAGATGCGTTGTAATGGCGATCCTGCGCACAATTCTCAAAACACTCACAAGATGGTGGCGTTTATCGGTAAATCCGATATTACAAAACCAATATCCGATTATGGTAAAATGCTTAAATATCAGGGAAAACATCAGTAAATTGTTATATTGGTCGATCTCTATTTGTAACTATGCATTATTTATTACAAACCTGTTCTTTTACTCATTTATTACACACATGTTCTTGTCTCTTAAGAGAAGAAGTTAAGATTCCAACAAAAATTGGCTGTTTCGAGTTAGGCCAGTGGGACACTGCCTTTAGCGATATTAGCTCTATAGCACCAAAGCTATCTCAGGAGGTGCCTCTCAAGAACAAGATCTTATAGGATAGCCAAAAACTAGGTAAACCAGTGCTCTATCTACCCCCAAAATACTAAGAAAGAGTAGGAAAAAATCTTGAGAATGAGGCTGTGGCCTAAAGCATTGCTTAGCAGAAGCTGTTCAACACTGACATTCCCCTTTCCACTGCTAGCTCCTCCAGTCAGATCCCTGGGCTAGAGTTTGCCATTAAAACACAAGCACTTGTTCAGTCCCCCTTAAGTTGGGGTTGTACCACGCCCCTAAGAAAATCCTTGGGAAAATGTTTGTAAGGTTAATGAATTGCCAATCAGTGTTTACAGCAAACACAGGGTTGCCAGCCGCCATGGCAAGCCTTGAAGTCGACTAACCCGGGGTCACCGCTTGGTAGAGGCCCAGACAATGCGGCTGATTGGAATAGCAAACATAAGTGGCAGAGATTCAGGGGTCAAAGAGAGGAGACTAGTTAAATGCAAGACCATGGCACACTGTGAAAAGGGGTAAGGAGCACTGAGGGAGAAAAGACTGAATATTTGGTAGAGAAACATTGCTTGAATTATGATTTAACCCCAATCCATATGAATTAAGACTGAATAACAGTCACTAGATCATTTATCTGGAACTTCTTAACGAAAGATAGAATTATATCAGATTTACACTGAGATAATGTATAAACTTGCAGTTATCACTGGAATTTGTAAACAGATGCAGTGAATACATCACAGGATTTAAAAAGGTGGTTAAAATAATTTTTTAATTAATGTGATATAATCAGTACTGTTATTAATAGTTTACTTATTTATTAATACGTTTATTATTGAATGCACAGAAATGCTGATCACAAAATATACAGACATATTTGTTAATTTTGTAAGTTATTCTACAAAATCCTGGTCTGTTTTTATGGTCATCATTTTTAGATTTATCAAAAAACAGTGATTGGCCTCTTCCTGTCTAAGTGGGCAGTTCTTGGCATGAATAACCCACAAAGGGAACCAGACATTCTGACAGTCAAAAGTCTGAAAAATCCAAAAATCAAAGCTTTCAGGGATAACTAACATCCATGCACACACTCAAATTACACAGCTTATAGACACTAAAATTATACTGCACAGAACCAGGGGACATGAAATACAATAACATATACTTTAGGAAAGTCAAAGAGCCAACTAGAGGTAAGATAGAAAGCAAAAGTAGAGTTTCACCATTTCCAGTGCTGGTTTGATCCAAAATCCCGGCCAACACTTATGATATTCTTAAGTATTGACCCCGCTGAATTCCTTTAAATGCACATTAACTGATTTAGCTTGTACCAGTGCTGATGGAGCAGAATACTAAATGTGCTAATGTGTTTAGAAAAACAATTCAGGACCTTGTCTTCAAATCAATCCAGTTTAAAGTTCAATATCGCACAAAGCTAATGAAAGGTTTCCAGTGGCCCTTGTTTCATAAAACCACTTTAAGGCCATTTTGAATCTCAACAGTTTAACCTCAGTGCAGAATAAATGGGTCGTATTGACTTTTTTTCCTCCTTTTTTAAAAAAGAAATCTCCGGAAAGCCAGCAAATCCCACTTATGGAACACATTTAAAAGGAGAAAGCCCATTAATTGGGTTTTAAATGAGGCGAGCTCCCTCTCTCCCTGGATAGAGTCGAGGGGCCCTTTTAGGTTTCGTAAGTGAGGTGGGGGTTTGGTGCACCTTTGCACTAGAGCGTCCTCCTGGCCTTCCCTTCCATGGTGGGGCAGACAATGAGCTAGCTGTGTCCCCCACAGACAAGGCTCTGGCCTGGGAGACCATACCCATTGCTCTGGGGGCGGAGGGCTAATTCAGGAGGGCGAGAGGGAGGGGGCTTGCACACTGTGGGAACAGCCCCGTCATCGGCCGACGGACAGCAGAGAGGCCAAAGCCGCTCATCATTTGCAATTCAGATCATGAGCAGCCAGTCCGGGAATCAATGGTGCTGTATCAATCTGCCGACTGCAAATGTCATCTGCATTTTGATTCTTGACCCCCTTTTTGACGATCCCCACACTGGAGCCATTGTCCTGTGGGGGCCACCCCTAGCTGTGTACTCCCATTCCCTGCCTAAAGTCTCACATTAGCCAGGCAAAACCCACAAGCCGCGCTGCCTTTCAGAACAGCCCTAGTCGCTGCTATTTAGCCGTGTGTTCCGCAGGTCTCTCACAGCCCCATAAAGGAATTAGGAGCGCGAGACAAAGCTGAAATACCAGTCGCTATTTGGAAAGCTAAATGGCGCTAACCTTTGTGGCCATTGTGATGATATAACAATTTGTGTCACAAATCTAGTTAGAGCGTAATGGTAAATCAGAACAAAACAAAAGTGGCAAAAGTCACTCCGGTTGGAGCATGTTAGCATGATGAATGCCAAGTCCAAGGGACCAAGAGGGGATGAGATGAGAATGAGAAACAAATTACCATGAAAACCACACAAACACTCTGAAAAAAAAAAAAAAACATTGGGTTACAAACAACCCAATTTGGGTTGTTTTCAACCCAAGGGCTGGGTAAGTATAGGACAGAACACATGTTGGGTTAATTTTTCCCAGCATAATGGGTTTATTCATTTTTAATATAATACTATATTAGCTTTTTTCCCCCTTTTACTTCATACATGAATTAATGTTTACGGATTAACTTAAATCTTCTATCTTCTAACTCTTTTTTTTTTTTTTTTTTTTAAATACTCACACAACCACAGGTTTGCATGATAATTCCTTTATTTTTGATCATTTTATAGTATAGCATATTTTATATTTTTTTAAAACATATTGCCTACATTTAAGCTCATTTAACACATATTAGAAGTAAAACAAGAAACATTTAGAAGTAATTCAAGTCTAAGCGACCAGTCTCTGTTGTCCTGTTTCCACCGTACAGCGCTGGATCTCGTGCCGGAGATGACTCACGTTCAGCGGGGGAACTGCTAACTTCAGATTGCTGCCCTGCGTTTCACTCGTAGCCGAAAAAATGTTGTGACTGACTCCATAACCTGTCCATAAATAATCAGTGTACAATTCTGAGAACATATTTTAACATCCTAAGTATTTATAATCTGTATCTTTTTGAATAAAATCATAAAATGTTATGCAAGGCATCAGGCATTTCCATCACGAGAAAAAAACAACGCAACACTTGTTTAGGTGACTCACGTCGCACCCCTGTATGATGCTTTGCATAAAATTAAACGATATACAGAACAATAATGAATATTTAGATAAAATAAAACGTGCACAAACCTGTATTTTACCGAAGACATGCACCGATTTGACGGAGCTGCACTGCTCTCTCCTGAAGAGGGCGCAAAAAGCCCGCGATAAATAACTCAACCTCCTGTTGACGTCACGTCCTGTTTGTTGCTGCCGCGTTGTTTGAGCTAGAGCTCCGTCGAGCTGATTCCTAATTGTTTGTTTTTGCCTCGTAAAATCTAACTTATAATCTATCACTCTTTCTTTTTCGGTGGGGGAACACATCCCCAACATTATTTTATATAAAAAACATTTGGATTACCTTGATATCGCTAGTTTTATCCGACTTCCCGAACTTTCGCTACTAGCTTTAGCCCGTTAGCATTAGCGGCGTGCCACGCCCACGCTACGCTAGCGTTTGTACTCTTCTCTCTCACAATATTATTGTTTCATCTAAGTTACTCTAATGGCGAGTGTATTGGATGTTTCTCTACCTTTGTGTGCAGGTGAGGACACGTTTGAGCTGCATGCGGTGCAGTTGGAACTGGAGGCCGTGGAGCGGCAGATCCGGATCCTTCTCGAGAAGCAGGCCGAGTTACGCGAGCGGCAGACAGCGCTGGAAACTTCTCGCGCTGACGCTCACCAACCCTCGGTAAGTTTGCAGCGCGATATTAACACTCCTGCCTCCTCTACGCCGTGTGTTTCTCTGCACAGGGCCCGAGCACCAAGAACGCGTTCATCCCAGCCCTCGTTCACTCCGGCGCCGTCACACCAGGGACCTTGGGTGCTTCAGCAGCGGAAGACGCGAGCCAGGCCTCGGACCAGGACCTCTCCTCCGCCGCCCCCGGTCTTCGACGTCTCGACACGGAACCGCTTCTCCCCTCTTCGCGAGGCAGAACGCGACGCCGTGGTCATCGGAGACTCCATCGTCCGCCACGTCCACGCTACCACAGCCAAAGGTAAGGTGCGCAGTCACTGTTTTCCTGGTGCTCGTGTTCTCGATGTCTCTGCGCAGATTCCCGCGATCCTCAACGGTTTTGAGACCATCGGAGCTGTAGTGCTGCACGCGGGGGTGAACGACACCAGGCTGCGGCAGACGGAGGTGCTGAAGCAGGACTTCAGAAGCCTGATCGAGACGGTACGAGCCACATCGCCCGCGACGAAGATCATCGTGTCCGGACCGCTTCCGACGTACCGACGAGGACATGAAAGGTTCAGTAGATTATTTGCTTTAAATGAATGGTTGATGTCTTGGTGTAATGAACAGAAGCTGCTCTTTGTAAATAATTGGAATCTTTTCTGGGAGCGTCCTAGGCTTTTCCGTGCTGATGGCCTGCACCCCAGCAGCATCGGAGCTGATCTTCTGTCAGAGAACATCTCCAAGACGCTTCGCACCATATGACTAGTAAGTCAAACCTCAAATCACAGCCTGTGTTCTGCCCACTTCATTGATAGAAATGTGAGTGTAGTACAGTCTATAGAAACTGTGTCTATTCCCCGAATAGTGAGGTTTAACAATAAAAATAAAGGATCTAGAAAAAACCTAATCGTGATCAAACCAGATTTTTGTAAAATTACTGAACAAAAACAATCTCTAAAACTAGGGCTACTAAACATTAGATCGCTGACACCTAAGGCAGTTATCATAAATGAAATTATCACGGATAATAATCTTGATGTAATTTGCCTTACTGAAACATGGCTTAAAGCAAATGATTATTTTGGTCTTAATGAGTCTTGTCCTCCTGGCTACCGTTATAAAAATAAATGCCGCCTGATTGGCCGTGGCGGTGGTGTAGCAACAATCTATAGAGAGATACTTAATGTTACTCAGAGAACAAACTACAGGTTTAATTCATTTGAAATTCTTATGCTAAATGTTACACTCTCAGATATAAGTAAAAAGTCGCTACTATCTCTTGCTTTGTCTACCATTTATAGACCTCCAGGGCCTTATGCTGATTTCCTAAAAGAGTTTGCAGACTTTCTCTCAGACCTATTGGTCAACGTTGATAAAGCGCTGATTGTTGGAGATTTTAACATTCATGTAGACAATACAAATGATACGTTAGGGGCTGCGTTTACAGATTTACTAAACTCATTTGGGGTCGAACAAAACGTCACTGGACCCACTCACCGTCTTAATCATACTCTAGATTTAATTATATCACATGGAATAAATCCTACTGATATAGAAATTCTACCGCAAAGTGATGACGTCTCTGATCACTACCTTGTAACATGCGTACTGCATACTGATGATATTTGTCAAATTGCGCCACGATATCGACTAGGCATAACAATTCTCCCGACAACTATAGATAAATTCACAAATAATCTGCCTGATCTGTCTCAGCTGCTCATCGTACCCAAACACGCAAATGATCTTGAGGAAATGACTAGCAGTATGTGCACCATTTTTACTAGTACATTAGATACTGTTGCACCGATGAGATTAAAAAAGGTTAGAGAGAAAAATACTGTTCCATGGTACAACAGTATTACTCGCGCTATGAAAAGAGAAACTCGTAATCTAGAACGCAAATGGAGACAAACTCGTTTAGAGGTCTTCAGAATCGCATGGAAAGACAGTTCATCCCGCTATAGAAAGACTCTAAAAGCAGCCAGAGCCGAGCATCTTCGCAAACTTATAGAGAATAACCAAAACAATCCACGGTTCTTATTTAGTACAGTAGCTAGATTAACAAATAAACAGATATCACCAGAACAAAATGTTTCATTACAGTTTAGTAGTGATGACTTTATGAATTTCTTTAATGAAAAAATCGAAAGTATCAGAAATAAAATTGTAAATGTACAACCTTTGACAGATTTTTATGATTCAGCCTCAATTATCGCCCCTCAAGAACAGTTGCAGTGCTTTACAACTATAGGACAGGAAGAGCTAAATAAACTTATTACTGCGTCTAAACCAACAACATGTTTATTAGATCCAATACCCACTAAACTACTGAAAGAACTGTTACCTGTAGCAGAAGAACCTCTTCTCAATATTATCAACTCGTCTTTATCTCTAGGTCACGTCCCACGATCGTTCAAGCTAGCAGTTATTAAGCCTCTCATTAAGAAACCACAATTAGATCCAAACATATTAGCAAATTACAGACCCATTTCAAATCTTCCATTTATGTCTAAAATACTAGAAAAAGTAGTGTCGGTCCAATTGTGCTCCTTCTTGCAAAAAAACTCTATCTATGAAAAATTCCAGTCAGGATTCAGGTCTCATCATAGCACAGAAACTGCGCTCGTTAAAATTACAAACGACTTGCTTCTAGCTTCTGACCAAGGCTGTGTCTCAATACTAGTGTTACTTGATCTCAGTGCTGCGTTTGACACTATAGATCATATAATACTCTTAGATCGACTACAATATTACACTGGTATTCAGGGACAGGCATTACGGTGGTTTAAGTCGTACCTATCAGACCGTCACAATTTTGTTTATATAAACGGGGAAAAATCTAAGATAACGATAGTAAACTATGGAGTGCCGCAAGGATCTGTGTTAGGCCCTCTGCTATTTTCAATTTACATGCTGCCACTCGGCAATATTATAAGAAAACATGGAATTAGTTTCCACTGCTATGCCGATGATACTCAGTTATATATTTCATCACGACCAGATGAAATCTCTAAATTATCCAAACTGACAGAGTGTGTTAAAGAATTAAAACATTGGATGACTAGTAATTTTCTTCTATTAAATTCAGATAAGACTGAAGTATTACTTATTGGACCAAAAACCTGTACACAGAATCTCTCAGACTACAATCTGCATTTAGAAGGATGTGCTGTTACTCCATCCTCGACAGTTAAAGACCTGAGTGTTATATTAGACAGCAACTTGTCCTTTGAAAATCATATTTCATATGTTACAAAAACAGCCTTCTTTCACCTCAGAAACATTGCTAAAATACGGAATATGTTATCTATTTCTGATGCAGAAAAGTTAGTTCATGCTTTCATGACGTCTCGACTAGATTACTGTAATGCATTATTAGCTGGTTGTCCTGCTTCCTCAATAAACAAGCTACAATTAGTACAAAATGCAGCTGCTAGAGTTCTTACCAGGTCAAGAAAATATGATCATATAACACCAATCTTATCATCTCTACACTGGTTACCTATTAAGTTCCGTATCGATTATAAAGTATTGCTAATGACCTATAAGGCTCTAAATGGTTTAGCTCCTGTGTACTTAACCGATCTTCTATGGCCCTACAATCCTTCACGCTCTCTAAGGTCACAAAACTCTGGACTTCTGGTTGTACCTAGGATAGCTAAGTCCACTAAAGGAGGGAGAGCGTTTTCACATTTGGCTCCTAAACTCTGGAATAGCCTTCCTGATAATGTTAGGGGCTCAGACTCGCTCACCCAGTTCAAATCTAGATTAAAGGCGCATCTCTTTAGCCAAGCATTCACATAATGCATCTCATACCAGATCAACTGCACATGACTATCTTTGCTTAAAGTTATGAACAGCAGCTACGCTAATTATTCTCCTTTTGCTTTTCTGTTTTACCTCGGGACACCCGCCCTGAGGTGACTAGAGAGTACATCAGCTTCAGTTTGGATCCAGCCTCTTAAGAAGACCTCAGATGACCATCACCTGTGAAGAGACGGCGCCAGCTCCTGCGAGGACTTCAGAAGACGCAATCATCTGGATCAACATTCACATTGCACAATCTCTATATCCTAATTTATTGTTAATGTAATTCATTTTCCAGGAGCTCTTTGCTTCTACCTTCAGTTAAACTGCTAACAGTGATTGTAATTAATTACCTAAAGTATATTATTTGCTAACTACATTCTTTAAATTGTAATGTTGACATCCATTTTCTGTAAAGCTGCTTTGAAATGATATGTATCGTGAAAAGCGCTATACAAATAAATTTGAATTGAATTGAATTGAACCCCTAGGTTGTTATGTCTGACCCAGGAGCTGGGTAACACAAAAACAACCCAAACACTGGGTTGTTACGTCCAACCCAGGATCTGGGTAACACAAAAACTACCCAAACACTGGGTTGTTACGTCCAACCCAGGATCTGGGTAACACAAAAACTACCCAAACACTGGGTTGGTACGTCCAACCCAGGATCTGGGTAACACAAAAACTACCCAAACACTGGGTTATTACGTCTGTCCCAGGAGCTGGATAACACAAAAAATACCCAAACACTGGGTTGTTACGTCTGACCCAGGAGCTGAGTAACACAAAAACTACCCAAACACTGGGTTGTTATGTCTGACCCAGGAGCTGAGTAACACAAAAACTACCCAAACACTGGGTTGTTACGTCTGACCCAGGAGCTGAGTAACACAAAAACTACCCAAACACTGGGTTGTTACATCTGACCCAGGATCTGGGTAACACAAAAAATACCCAAACACTGGGTTCTTACGTCTGACCCAGGAGCTGAGTAACACAAAAACTACCCAAACACTGGGTTGTTACGTCTGACCCAGGATCTGGGTAACACAAAAAATACCCAAACACTGGGTTGTTACGTCTGTCCCAGGAGCTGAGTAACACAAAAACTACCCAAACACTGGGTTGTTACGTCTGACCCGGGAGCTGAGTAACACAAAAACTACCCAAACACTGGGTTGTTACGTCTGACCCGGGAGCTGGGTAACACAAAAACTACCCAAACACTGGGTTGTTACGTCTGACCCAGGAGCTGAGTAACACAAAAACTACCCAAACACTGGGTTGTTACGTCTGACCCAGGATCTGGGTAACACAAAAAATACCCAAACACTGGGTTGTTTCGTCTGACCCAGGAGCTGAGTAAAACAAAAACTACCCAAACACTGGGTTGTTACGTCTGACCCAGGATCTGGGTAACACAAAAACTACCCAAACACTGGGTTGTTACATCTGTCCCAGGAGCTGGGTAACACAAAAACTACCCAAACACTTGGTTGTTACGTCTGACCCAGGAGCTGAGTAACACAAAAACTACCCAAACACTGGGTTGTTACGTCTGACCCAGGATCTGGGTAACACAAAAAATACCCAAACACTGGGTTGTTACGTCTGACCCAGGAGCTGAGTAACACAAAAACTACCCAAACACTGGGTTGTTACGTCTGACCCAGGAGCTGGGTAACACAAAAACTACCCAAACACTGGGTTGTTACGTCTGACCCAGGAGCTGAGTAACACAAAAACTACCCAAACACTGGGTTGTTACGTCTGACCCAGGAGCTGAGTAACACAAAAACTACCCAAACACTGGGTTGTTACGTCTGACCCAGGACCTGGGTAACACAAAAAATACCCAAACACTGGGTTGTTACGTCTGACCCAGGAGCAGAGTAACACAAAAACTACCCAAACACTGGGTTGTTACGTCTGACCCAGGAGCTGGGTAACACAAAAACTACCCAAACACTTGGTTGTTACATCTGACCCAGGATCTGGGTAACACAAAAACTACCCAAACACTGGAAAAATACCCCCCCCCCCCCCCCCCCCAAAAAAAAGGCTAAACCCAGGACTTGGGTAGAAAAAATAACCCAAGATTGCTTAGTTTTTGTTGTCATTATTGGATTTATGCTAATTGCTTATGGTTTAGATACACCCTTTATCTAAACAAAGTAAATAGCTTCAGGCTTATAGTTGTTTCATAACCACCTGGCACTTTTGTTTGTAACAATTTGAATAATGATTTTTTCACATTTAACATTCATCTTTCTGAAATATTGAGCAAAACAATTTGCCCACTACAAGGCCTACCTCAAGGCATTAAAATGGCCTTATATCTAGATAAGATACAAATTTATGAGACTTTATAACAGTGAGCACTTTACGAAAATCAAGTGATAAAGCAATAACTCGGCAGAGGCTTGGTCAAACAGAAGTGTTAGTGCTTCCTTATGCCATTTCCAAAATCTATGTCAATGTATAAACAATGTCGCTCATTCACTAACAAATCACTCAAGCTAGCTATTAATTTAATGCACTGTTAGAATTTACTTTGATCTGTAGAAAAAAAAGGGAAAAAAAGAAGAAAGATAATTAATTATCAGGAATTTCATGTCACCAAGAAATAACAGAGGTCATATGAATTCATTACCTATCACAAATTCAGATCTTTTGATGGTGTTTACAAGCAAAAAGATGTAGCTTTTGAATTAGTCATTTAAAATAATTCACACTTAAGTCTCTTCTTTCACGTCTTTCATCTAATGCTCTAAACTTTGAAATGAAGCACACACACTCAAACAACTGGGATAAACAACTGACAATCTGACTTTTGAATTACAGAATCTCATTAGAATGAACAACAAATCACACATATAAATGTATCTACTTAGTTAATGTCTTTGTCTGGTTTTGATATACTAAATACCCATATGTATCACTGTTGCCATTACATCATGAGGTAAATGCTTAGGCCAAAATACACTCTACACAAGTCTTATCACAGACAAGAATGCATTGCAGTGTTAAAAGAGTCTATGCACAGCCTACTGGCTATGTATTTCTGCTAATATCCATAGCACCATGTACCATAGCACACCATAGTAGCAAACTCTTCCTGTCACATTTTGATTAACTACTGTTCACAACTAATTATATTATAATTTAGGACAGGTCTGGTCCTCAAGATCCACTTTCCTGCAAAATTTAGCTCCAACCCTGATCAGATCACTCAGTCACCTTTATATATAGCGCTTTATACAATACAGATTGTTTCGAAGCAACTTTATGGTGATAGAGAGGAAAATAATGCTAACTCTTTATTTTGATGGCCCCCTTTAATTAGGTATTCTATAAGTATTGTTGCACCTACCTAACTCTTATTTGAGCATTAGTCTGCTTAATATCTGCTAATTGTGATGGTTCCCCAACAGACATTTTATGGACTACAAATAACTTTACAACTACATTTCAACTTATTCTCTTAACCCTAATCCCTAACCCTAACATTATACTAATACTCAACTAATACTCTAATGAGAGTTAGCTGACATGTACAGTAGGTGCAAAATTAATTATAGTCGACAGAATGTCTAAAGTGGATCATCAAAATAGTGTAACCATAATAATGACTTAGTGATGCAAACAGAATCCAATTGTAAAGCAGTGTCATTGTTCAGCTAATGATTCAGTTCTGTTCAATAACTGTATAAAGATCATCAGTATTAAATGAGTTCATTTCAGCTATAAAGCAGCTCTGGAGAAAACACTGATGTCAGTAGCTATGTTTCCATACACCTATTTTAATGCGCATTTTGGGATATCGTATAAAAAAAAACGTTAAGATGCGCATAAATTCTAAAAATGCGTATAAAAAAAACACATATGCGCTCAAATGAGTAGGATAAAATATGCAACACGAAAACATGCGCATAAACTACAATGGAAACACTTTTACCAAATAAATTCCTTGATGCGCATCAAAAAAGATGTGACTTTGCAATGTAACAGCATAACTGGACCAACCAGCGGACCGATCTCGTTGCACAGCATCTGAAATGACAATTCTTATATACAATGGCTTCTATTGCAGAAACTTCCATTTTTCTTAGTGCCAGTGTATCAGGAAGTGATGTTTTTGTTCTCTTTGACTCGCTGGATGGAAACAGTGCTTTATTCACAAATGTTTTAAAATTTGCACATAAGTTAAATATGCAACTTTCGATGGAAACATAGCTATTGTCCAGCTCAGTTCAGTTCTCATCCAATAGTGTCAGTGCAGCCAAATCAATAATGTTGCTGAATATTAAGTGTCCCCAACTAAGCAAGCCACAGGCAACAATGGCAAGGAACCCAAACGCCATTGGTAAGAGAGAGAAAAAAAAAAAAAAAACCTCGGGAGAAACCAGGCTCTGTTGGGGGATCAGTCCTCCTCCAACCAATTGATTTAGGATAAGTACAACAAAACACTAAAATAAATCCTATACAACAGAAACAAAAACATAGTGACCACAAAAATGAGAAAACAGTAAGCATTTGTTTATATATATAAAAGCATAAGAAAAGCATCTGATCATATCAACATGGGTATGTTAGCATGAGCTCTGCAAAGTAGCACTTCAGTAAAGTCGCGTCACATTTATTTACAGTACAGTCCAAAAGTTTGGAACCACTAAGATTTTTAATGTTTTTAAAAGAAGTTTTGTCTGCTCACCAAGGCTACATTTATTTAATTAAAAATACAGTAAAAACAGTAATATTGTGAAATATTATTACAATTTAAAATAACTGTTTTCTATTTGAATATATTTCACAAAGTAATTTATTCCTGTGATGCAAAGCTGAATTTTCAGCATCATTACTCCAGTCTTCAGTGTCACATGATCCTTCAGAAATCATTCTAATATGCTGATTTGCTGCTCAAGAAACATTTAATGTGTACAATTGTACAAAATATTTGTGTACAATATTTTTTTTCAGGATTATTTGATGAATAGAAAGTTCAAAAGAACAGTGTTTATCTGAAATTACTGCCACTTTTGATTGATTTAATGCATCCTTGCTGAATAAAAGTATTCATTTCTTTAATTTCTTTTCAAAAAAATAAAAATAAAAATTCTTACTGACCCCAAACTTTTGAACGGTAGTGTATAATGCTACAGAAGCTTTGTATTTCAGATAAATGCTGTTCTTTTGAACTTTCTATTCATCAAGGAATCCTGAAAAAAAAAAGTACACAACTGTTTTCAACATTGAAAATAATCATAAATGTTTCTTGAGCAGCAAATCAGCATATTAGAATGATTTCTGAAGGATCATGTGACACTGAAGACTGGAGTAACGATGCTGAAAATTCAGCTTTGCATCACAGGAATAAATTATTTTGTCAAATATATTTAAATAGTACACAGTTATTTTAAATTGTAATAATATTTCACAATATTACTGTTTTTACTGTATTTTTAATTAAATAAATGTAGCCTTGGTGAGCAGACGAAACTTCTTTTAAAAACATTAAAAATCTTAGTGGTTCCAAACTTTTGGACTGTACTGTATATATATATATATATATCATTTTATTTAATAGATTGCTTAAAAGCAAGCAGCTTTATGGTATCAAACATGAAAAACAGTGTCAGTGCCTCATTTCAACTTCATTTTCTACTGTAAAGTGGCTATCCAGTGTGTTGATGTTTTCACCCGCGGAGATCTTACCTCGACGGACTGAACAGATGAAAAGAGTCAGAGAAGAGCTCCATGTGAAAGAAGTCGGAGCCTCCTATTACGTTATCAACATGGACCAATGGTAGTATGAAGCTGTTTTGCAGCTGAAACTAACTTTTCCTGAGGGTTTGCTTTGGCAAGCCGTTTCTAACTCCCAAAATGAACTCCAAACAAACTTCGTTTTGGCCTGATTTTGTTCGAAATGACGTCACATCAATTCGCTCTTTGATTTCGTTTAAAGTATATGTAACCTGTTCTACGCAACCCGCTCCGAGCAGGACGCGAACCGTGGTCTCCGGCGTGGGAGTCGGGCGCTCTAACAAGGAAGACAAAAGGGGAGTGAGATTTACATACGCAGCTCTTACTGGCCTACGACAGTTACACTCACACCCCTAAACCTCACTCCCACACGGGTCACGGCACCAAATGTAAACCAGTTCTTCTCTAACCGTTACGAACGGGACATGAACCGTGGTCTCCGGCGTGGGAGTCGGGCGCTCTAACAAGGAGGCTAAAGACCTGAAGAGGGGAGTGAGTTTATATACACAGCTCTTACTGGCCCACAACATTTTTACATAGGCCTTTAAGCTACACAACAAACCAAAAAAAAAAAAAAAAAAAAAAAAAAAAAAAAAAAAAAAAAAACAGTGCTGTCCACAGAGGCCAGATGTTATTTTGAAATCCTGATGTTGCAGGTATTTTCTCTCTGTGGCATCACCTTAACCGAGAATAGACATATAGATCCGATTATAGGTAAGACACCAATTGAAATTTAGGCAGTGCATGATTATAAAAGACTCTGATTATGAGCACTTCTGACAGACAGATGGACAGGCGCAGTATGATTATGTTTTAACAGCACAAGCATATATCAGATGCAAAATCATTGGCATTTTATTAACTGTGATTTTCTAAGGCAATCATATCTATTATTAGTGCTCATACTTAGGACTAGGAATTTTAAAAAGCCAATAACCCTAAGTATTAAACATCTGTATTAAACATCCTGCCTCTTTTGTGCTACAGACATGAATGATACCTTGAATATGTGTGGCCTGTTGAGGAAAGAGAAGTTATGAGTTGCTCCAGAGAGAGAGAAAAGAAGTTTATAAAAAAATAAAATGCATGTGTGTCTTAGTCAAGGTTACAAAGAGCATGTTACCTCTTTCCCTCGCTGTCATGAGCGACAGATGAAGAATCTCCTGAGCTCACAGCGCCTCACTGCTGGTCCGCTTCTGTATGGTAATGATATACAGTGCATTAACTCAGTCTGAAAGGCTTAATTTGGGAGACCGTGGGCCCCGTCTTCTTATGTTTCCTGCACAGTAACACCGCGCTCGGGTCCAGGCAGTGAGAGCAGCAGACTTGTGTTTATTTATGAGAGCTTCTTGCTTCATTCGCTCTCAATCATTCATGAGGCTGGAGTGGACAGTCAAGTCAACCCCAATCCGATTCAGTTCAAACCACTGCTGAGGAAGAGAAGGCTGAAAACACAGGCAATTTACTTTCCCACCCAAATCCAAATGACCCCAAAGATAATGACTTGATCAATAAGTAATGCTTGCTACATTTGTGGTCTTTTTCGGAGGATGCTTCTTGCTTGGATGAGCTGAATTCACAACCTTTAAAAACACAGATAGAGTTTGATTGACGTGACCACCACTGACACTCATGCAATCTTTATGTGTGTCATATTTTAGGAGCTGATTACCCATTCATTCAATAAATAATTGTTTGTGTTAAGTCTTACGAGCTAACCTGATAACCTTTGCAGCGACAATGCTCATAAATCCGTCCAGACCTCCTTATCTGATTATGTCCATTAAACATCAGCTGTTTGGTAATCTGTTCCTAAGTAATGAATGAATGAAAAAAAAAAAAAAAAAAAAAAAAAAAATCACATCCATGCTAAACAAATTTAAATGTTCCTGTAAGAAAAAGGTCAACAAAATGGAAAATGTCCAGCAATCAGAAAAGTGATTCTTAAAAAGTTAAAATTCACACAGATAATGTATTTACTGCAGAGCTTGATTAGCATAAAATATAAACTTTACAGATTTAATTCCATGCTAGACATTCTAATGGGTTAAGGCTTTGGGTATTTGTGTGAAATTTCCATCAAGTGTTAAAGGATTAGTTCACTTCAGAATTAAAATTTCCTGATAATTTACTCACCCCCATGTCATCCAAGATGTTTCTCTTTTTTTCTTAATTAAGGTTTTTGAGGAAAACATTCCAGGATTTTTCTTCATATTGTAGATTTCAACATCAATCAACGGGTTGAAGGTCAATCAGGAGGAATAAGGGTCTTATCTAGCAAAACAATCGGTCATTTTCTTAAAAAAAAAAAGTATATATATATATATATATATATATATATATATATATATATATACTGTTTAACCACAAATGCTCATCTTGCACTAGCTACGCATTACGTATTCATGTTGGAAAGGTCACATGTGTCGTAGGCTGAAGTACTGATCCAGTGTTTACAAAGCAAACATGCAAAGACTAAGTCAAACGGCCTTTACAAAAAAAAAAAAAAAAAAAAAAAAAAAAAAAAGGTAAAACAACGATGTCGAACGATTTTGAAGTTGAAGGAGAGTTTTTCACCCTACCGCGGTACTTCCGCCTACGTCACGTGTGACCTTTCCAACGTGACTCGCTAGATAAGACTCTTATTCCTCGTCTGGGATCATGTAGAGCTCTTTGAAGCTGCACTGAAACTGACATTTGGACCTTCAACCCCTTGAACCCCAGTGAAGTCCACTATATGGAGAATAATCCTGGAATGTTTTCCTCAAAAACCTTGTGAGTAAATTATCAGGAAATTTTTATTCTGTAGTGAACTAATCCTTAAACATTAGCCTATATTATTTATAAGTTTAATACTTCCAAGGAGTGTACCTTTTTAAATACATAATAATTAGAAAAATGTTTAGAAAAAAACGGCTTTTTAGTTTGTATATATAAGGTCAAACTTCAGGCATAGAGGCAATTCTGATTTCACAAATTATACAGTTTTATAGTGACACATTAAAATGGTGGCATTGTGGGGGATGAAGCCATAGCATTGTTTACCATTTGGTTGTCAGGACCCTTCTTTATTGACTGTCAAACTGCAAAACTATCGCTAACATTGCCATTTTGTTTCATTGTGTGTCTTTTTAGGCACTTTCAAAATGAATCATTTATATTAAATCCATATAAATCTATATAAATCCATTTCCTTTGCTGCTATTTGGTTGGGTAAGGAAATTTAGCAACCAATGACACACCAGTGAGCCATGATTTGCTATATGCTAATGCTAACCAGAGGCGTGGTATTTATATTGTAGGGGGAGGGAACATTAATATTTTCTTTTCTGTTTTCTCAAAAAGATGTCATCATATCTGCTAATATAGTCTAGTTTTAGTAGTTGGACTACTAGTATATTAATGACCCCAATTTCTGCATGTTTAAAATAGTTTCTAACCTTTTTCACTATAGCCTCTCATTTGGGTGTTTGCAAACAGCAATGACGTTTTTGTGGGCGGGGCCTACCTGGTTGCAGAAAGTGAGAGTTCTGCAGTAGTAGTCTATGGAAGCCATGGAATACAATTATTACAAGTTTATATCTCATTATTCTGACTGTTTTTTCTCACAATTCCGAGTTTATATCTCACACTTCTAAAATGAAAAATCAGAATTTTGAGATATAAACTCGTTATTCTGTCTTTTTTTTCCTTCGAATTGTTTATATCCCACAGTTCTGAATTTTTCCCCCCTCATAATTGTGATATAAACTGGCAATTGCGAGTTATAAAGAGATAAAAATGTTATATTCTATATCTATCTAAAATGTTACAGGTTTAAATATATTATTTCATGCTGTAACTGTAGGGCTAATACATTATGTCCCTATGAATCACTATGAATTGCATGTGTGAATATTATGTAGACCTATTGTTTACATCAAATTCATGCTTAAAAAGTAGGGTTATTGTTGCAGGTTTCATCAGTCCAGTCTGTGGCTTGCAACCATAAACGTTTTCGTTTAGCTTCAAAGGGCGTTTTTTGCATTCCAATTCTGACATCCCAAGGCACAACAAGACTTTTTGGTAACACTTTATTTTAGGGTCTTTTAACTAGATGCTTATTAGCATGCATATTACTAGAATATTGTCTGTTTATTAGTAATTATTAAGCACATATTAATTCTTTATTCTGCATGATGTTATTCTACATTCTTAATCCTACCCAATACCTAAACTTAACAACTAACGTACTAACTATTAATAAGCAGTAAATTAGGAGTTTACTGAAGGAAAAGTCGTAGTTAATAGTGGATATGTGTTCCCTATACTAAAGTGTTACCGCCTTTTTTTTTCTTTTCTTTTTTCTTATTCTAGGACTTTTTCCATTTTTCTCCACTTGTCACCTCTGTTTTTCAGCTGCAAGTGACGTAACTGTGACATCTGCTCCCAAATGGTCTAGTTCCTACAATGCACAGTATGAGTATCAGCCATCGTGGGGACAGTGTGAGAATAAAAATCTCATACACAACATTAAAAGTGCAATCAACTTCCAGCTGAACCAGC
The DNA here is from genome assembly GCA_036281575.1 of Ancherythroculter nigrocauda. NCBI lineage: Eukaryota > Metazoa > Chordata > Actinopteri > Cypriniformes > Xenocyprididae > Ancherythroculter > Ancherythroculter nigrocauda. The sequence goes on from VTFQ01000024.1 coordinate 3,153,426, forward strand.
ACACTCCATAAATCACTTGCTTTTCTATGCTACATTCTAGCTAAACCCGGCACTCCCTGCCAAAAACGACAAGAACTATTTATCACTTTTGCCATTGTAAATGCTAATTTATGGCCTGTGTAAATGCAAGAGTTGTCCCTAACCAATACAACGATGTGTAGAAATATAAACAGAGCAGGAAATTCAAATGCCTGGAATGACAGTTAAGACAGATAGTACAGTATATCTGTCATCACATCTATATTTACTGTAACAAGATAATTTACATTAGAATGTTACAAATGCACTCTTAGCCTGGATAGAAATATATGGTTTGTTGACACCATACCATTTATTTTATCTACACTTAAAAAAAAAAAAAAAAAAATGCTGGGTAAAAAACAGCCCAAGTTGGGTTAAATATGGACAAACCCAGTGTTTGGGTTGTTCTGACCCAGCGGCTGGGTTAAATGTTTGACCAACGAGCTGGGCAGTTTTATTTAACTCAGCTATTGTTTAAAAATCACTGTATTGCTTGCTTAAAATTATTATTGTTGCCTCTAGTGTCCATTATGTGTCTGATTTTTAATTTCCAACCTATTTTGGGTTAATTTTAAGTAAGCAGTACAGTACATTTTAAACAATAGTTGAGTTAAATAAAACTACCCAGGACATTGGGCAAACATTTAACCCAACCTCTGGGTTTGTCCATTTTCAACCCAACATTTTTTTGGTGTGTAATAAATGTTTATTATTTAATTATTATTTATTAAACTTATTAATACATGTTAATTTCCAACCTATTTTGGGCTTAATTTTAAGCAAGCAATATAGTCATTTTTAAACAATAGTTGAGTTAAATAAAACTACCCAGCAGGTTGGGTCAAACATTTAACCCAACTGCTGGGTCAAAACAACCCAGTCACTGGGTTTGTCTATTTTTAACCCAACTTGGGTTATTTTTAACCCAGCATTTTCAGAGCAATACAGTGCTGCTTGTGAAATTAACCATAGCCAGATTTTCACCATCGGCATTTCGGCCACAAACTGTCCTTTGAGTTAAGATGGGTTGAAAATTACATTTTCATGACAGTTCAGGGAAAAAAAATAATGACATAATTTTCTGTATACTGTTAGTGTGTCCACAGGACCAAAAGTGGCCATAGTTAAAGAAACACCCAAAAATGAAAAACTGAAACAATGCATTTATTGTAAAAGCCACTACATTTGTTGAAATCAAGATGCCATTTGTTATTTTGGGGGCTGATGTAAGCCAGAATGGAGACCCCACTCACCACATGTTGAGTACTTAAGCCCCGAGAGGGCCGTGCGGCTGCCCTTCCAATAAGACTGCGCACTGTGCCTTGTAATTAGAGCGGGATTCTGGAGGGTTGCTTCCGCCACTTGAAGACAAGATTTGACAAATGGGAGGCACAGCTGCACACAGAAGTTTTGGAAATATTTCGTAGCGTGGCTTTGCCAAGTCCCATAGAAACAGTAACAGCATCTGTCCTGTGGCACTCTGGAAGATGGGAAGTTCTGCTTACTTTCCAGCAACAGGGATGGAGTATGTCACCAGTTTTTTGGAAAGGTTGTCCAAATTTCCTTTATCCAAATGGCACTTGATTGTGCACTGGAGCCTTAGGCAAAGGATGACGGTATGTGAAGTGTGGACAAATGGTGTGGTCAGCGAGAGACAGAGCACTGCACACCAACTGAGATAAGCCTATTAAACAAGGGCATGCAACACAATCTGTCTCGGCATTGTTGCACAGATACGTAACCCAGGTCACATTGTCTCATTGAGGCATCAGGACAACAGAAAGCAGTGATTAAGAATAAGATGGATTGCTGACTCTTAGGGTCAGCTATGTTTGAGTGTTTGCTGCCGTTGTTTGCCTAAGAAACCCCTCTTCTCCGTCTTCTTTTGATGCCATCTGTGCAAGGCTGAGAAAGAGGATATATTGTCCAAACAAGGACCTGCAGCGACTGACCGCCCCACCGAAGCGTTAATTACAAAACCATTGCAGCTTCCAGCATGGCCCAACTTTTTTTTTTTTTCCTCAGAAAGTTTAAAGTTCTACTCTAAGTGCCAAGCAAAACACTCTGTAATGGACATTTTCTGCCCAAACAATTATGTGAAACACAACTGCCCTTCAATTTGTTTATCATGGTTGATGGCAGAGTAAATGCCACTCCTGGGCAGAGGACAAAAGTTCAAACTCTGCTTCTATTTGTCTGTTTGTTTTTCTTTGTCCGAGTTTCCAAACCTGTCTTTATCTACTCAGAGTTCATATGAAAATGTTATAATTTAGACATGTCATTTTATGGTGGACAAACTTAAAAACATTACAAGCATAATGGCTCTTGACCACTTTTTGGCATGGCTTTGTCTTTAGACACATAGCCACTGCCAGCGATAAACATACTTAACATGAACTATAGTCGTGCAGAAACTTAAGTACTTAGATTGAACTAGATTTAACTGTGCTGCTATTAAACCAGACTGTAAAAAAATTCCGTAGTTTTTACAAAATAATTTTGGCAGCTGTGGTTGCCAGAATAATTTTGTAACAAATACAGAAAAACTGTAAATTTTACAGTATAAAACTGTAATTTAAGAAAATTTTAATGTAAACCAATAAATTCAACAATGCACACTACTACTAAAATCTGTTTTGTACCTTTAACATATGACAACCACGTTTTTACAATATTTTAGCGTAATATTTTTACAATATTTTACCGTTAAAATCACATTCATTTTTTACAGTGCAGAAGTGATATCATTCAGGTAAAACATATTAAACAAACATTTTTTGGGAAAAAAAAAAAAAAAAAAAAAAAAAAAACTTGCCTAACATTATTTTCCTGAAACTGTTGCTAATCCTTCATGCTAATTAATTTACACTTATTACTTCTATAGCGCCAGCGTTGGTAATCTTGAATGGTCAGATACATTTTCAAATGAAACAACACACAAAATCAAGCTTGCATAGGTAGACATATCTGCATTCCTTTTGTTTCGTTTTTTCAAACTAGTCCCATGTTAATTCATATCATGTTTAAATCTTGTGACTAAACATTCAACAATTTATATTAATTGTGTTTCGAGCCAAATTTTGTGCCAATGCTATTATCTCCAGCCCAGTATTGCCATTCAAACAAAATATTGCAGTTTCATTTGATGCCAATAGTGGTACAGAAATTCCACTTAAATTAAACTGAGGAATTATCTGAAATGATTATTGTAGTTATTATCATTATGCCCAGCGTCGAGGAGTAGCTAACTACAAGTAGTGACACTAACTTCATTTTTCAGTAGTAGCTTGACAGTAGCTCAGCTGTTTTTAAAACAGTAGCTAACCTTTTCAGCAAGTTGCGGTGTAGAACAACCAAAAGCTGTATACTGTTTTACATTTGGAGAGCCAGCAGTGCATTGAAGAAGGGCAGTGTCTTCTTCATCTTCATTAGATCACACACTGAAATTGTGCACTACCTGTTGTTTCATGAAGCATCTTGTGACTTTACAGTTCACTGAAAAGAGATCATCTGATGATTATTTAAAGGATGCACAGCAGTGGGTTGATATTTCGCATGAATTGACTAGTAAACATTAAACTTTTGAATCTAATTTATGCAAACTAAAGATTAAAATGATGTCTGCATCAAAGACTTCAAGCACACTATGGCGAGCAGGGCGGGTGAGAGCCGTGAGGGAACGGCACGAGGCCGGTGACGCGAGAGATAATGAGCTCCACCTGTGAGGCGCACCGGCCTAGAGTCTCTCACGGAGGAGCAGACGTCTACGAGGGTCTGCCGTCATTACTATCGTTTTGTTCTTTTTGAATTAAAGTTATGTTGAACGTTCGCCGGTTCCCGCCTTCTTCTTCCCGTATCTACGAACTGTGTTACATTGGTGCCGAAACCCAGGAGGAAGGAGGGACTTGCTGTCGAAGAGCCCTCGCTGCTGAGGGGGATCGCGGTGTTGCGGAGGTCGGGCAGCGCGAGAGTGAAGACCGCGAGAGGCTGCCCGAGGCGGTGGTGCTGGAGCCTAGTGACAGGTGGGACAGAGAGCTCGATGCCGTGCTCCTGGGACGAGGTGGGGTGGCTGCCGTCCAGGAGGGAGAGGAGGAGTCGCCGCCGTGGGCCGGAGCCTGCTACCGTCCGCCATGAAGGGGAGGAGCAGGGGACGGCGGACTCGCAGCCACCTGCCCTCAGCCAGAGGAGTCATCGCCGGCCACCAGGGGGCAGCGTCCAGTACCTTCGCATGGCACCGGGAGTAAGAGCCTCATGGCTGGCTGAGGACCGAGCGGCAGTGTGTCTGGGAACCGGACCAAGAATTTTTTTTTTCTCTCTTTTTCCTCTCTTCCCTCTCTCATCCTGTCGCTCCCTGTGCTTCCATCTCCTTTCTCTCGTCTCGTCTGTCCTTACCCCCAGGTGCTGCAGCCGCCGAGACAGGCCCCGGGGGGAGTAGAGCGCAGTCTCTGGAGTACCCCCCAGCCTGCGAGAGGCGATGGGGGTATGTGGCGAGCAGGGCGGGTGAGAGCCGTGAGAGAACAGCGCGAGGCCAGTGACGCGAGAGATAATGAGCTCCACCTGCGAGGCGCACCGGCCTTGAGTCTCTCACGGAGAAGCTCCGGAAGCATAAAAGGAGGAGCGACGACAGTGAAGAACGAGAGAGGACCAGGCCTGGACTTTATTTGATGTTTTATTATGTTTATGTGGCCGGCAGACGTCCGCGAGGGTCTGCCGGCATTACTATCGTTTTGTTCTTTTTGAATTAAAGTTATGTTGAATGTTCACCGGTTCCCGCCTCCTTCTTCCTGTATCTACGAACTGTGTTACACACACACAGGTGAATAATCTCACTAAGATCACTAACATTGTGTTTTTTGCCATTGCTTTGGCAAAGCATCTGTCAATCGAACAGAAAACTGTGATCTAATTAAATAGGTTGCAGCAGGTTTCAGATCGAAGCACACTGTGTTCACACAAGCAGCTCATGATTTGTGTCTCAGAGTGACTCCGCTCACAGTAAATGAGCTTCATCGCTTGTAATGTGCATTTTGACTACTCCTGTGTATCCAATTTAAGCTGCATACATTTTGTTCTTGCACTGATGTTACATCTGTAGCAATTTTGAACTCTGACAGTAAGTTTGAGATTTACATTTGAGTATTGTGTGTGCCTTTGGATAGTTTCTAAAATAAAACAATACTCTTTGAAATCATAATAGTATTGCATTTCATTGTATTAAACCCAACAATTATGTACTTAAGACATTCTTCATTAACAATTATTCAGTTATTTGTAATATACAATTTTTGATAGTAACTTGTGTAACTAATTACTTTTTCATAAGGGTATCTTAACTACTTTAACTTATGCGTAGCAACACTGATTATGCCACAAATGCTGTCCATAGATTTAATTTACTGAATTCTGAACTTATTGTACATTTCTTTAAGCCACTTTATAGAACCACAAAGTTTTCTTCTGCTTGTCTGAGCGTAGTGTTATGGTAAGGATTTATTGCATTTGTTGACCATATAGAGGACTATGAAATTACAACATTACTGTTTTCTTATATATTTTTCCTACAGACTTGTTTGCTATCCATAATTTCTTCCCAAAGATCAAATTAAGCTCATGACCGTTCACTGTTTATTTGGACTTGATAACGTTTGGATGACTTTCCATTCCAAGAATAGTGTCTGGCAGATGAGACCAAATAATCTCACGCATTTGTTGGCAACCCCTCTTTGTCCATTCAGCTCAGTTCACTTTAACAGAGTGTTGCTCTGTTCTCACATAGATAGATTTACATCGATGCTGCCAAGCAGCAAACATTTCCCTCCGCAGGCATTTTAACATTATACCCAACTTTACATTTGGCAGAGACCACAACATTCCACTAAACAATTTGATTTGAGTCATCCAATCCACACACTTACACATTTCTGCGGGGTATGATATTCTGACCACAACCACCATTTCTAAATATGTAAATATAAATTGAATTATTGCCCTGAAGAATTGGTGGACGTTTCGGATGAATTTGTGGCCACTTCTGAAGAGTCAGAATAGAGAACGCAGCACTCAACAGATTTTCACACCCTCAGACAAGGCGTAAATATTTCACACAAGTTGGTAGAGGTGAGTCTTGAAAGTTCTCGACCTAGTTCAGGCACTAGGCAGAACGGTTCCTGAATGTGCTTGCACTGCATTCATAAAACATACAACCTCAGCCATTCCGATCAGTTAATTGTATCAGCCTTGCCTGTTGTTGTTGCTGTTGAGGAGATTTCTGAGCATGCCCAGAGGACCTGCTTCTTAAGTTTGAGGTGGCTTTCAGGGGAGAGATGGCTAGAGCTTCTCCACTTAACAGAACACTCATTATCTAGCTTCCACTAGCGGCCCTAACAGACCTGTTTGGATTGCCATTAGAGGGGAAGGTGTTCTGGGGGAAAGAGAAAATAATGAAGCCAGTTTCTCCTGATTGGCATTCCCACCAAAGCCTTCGCCATTTTTGAGAGGATAACAAAGCACTGAGACCTGTGGACCGAGTACTTTCACAGCTTATTATCCTGAGGGTTTATGGAAGTCCTGTAACTATAGTCACTCTTCATTGTTACTGTTGTTGTCTTCAATTGTGAATCTTTGCAAACAAGTTCTGTTTCATTAACATTTGTGTGAGAATAGACAAAGTTTGAGATTGTCAGTCTCCCTGTCATAATGAGGATGACCATGAATATTCATGAGCAAAGAGATATGACTTAAAGCTGGATACACAAATGAATGATTTTAGGGAAGAAATTGATCAGCCCTTGTAACTTCACCGTAGTGTTAAGTGTAAATGCTATGGACCTTCCTCTGGTGGTTCTATCCTATGGTGTTAATTTTCTGCTCTCTCTATATGGCGTACACCACTAATACTGTCTCTTTGGCCACTTTTTTATGGACTATACCTCACCGTTCAGTGGTGACGCTCCACTGAATCTACAGCGCCATGGCAAAATAAATAATATTTCACCACAACTGTTTCTATGAACTCACTTATATCCAAAGTAAATAATATTGCAGTCAAGGTACAATTTATCAGTTCATGCATTCCCTGGGAACTGAACCCATGACCTTGGCACTACTAGCACTATTATTTACTGTTTGAGAGAGCAGTTTGACCTGTGTAGTTGAATTCATAAACAAATTACTTTTATGAGCTGAGCCAGCACATACATTGATATGCATATTTTTATTTATTTATTTATTTTCTGGAAGATCCAGTTCCAACCTGCGGTATGTTTTTAAAACTTGCTGCTGCTGTTAGTTATTGCTGCTGCTATAACTCGTTATAGACTTATATTTACGTTTTAAAGTCATGCGCCCTCTAGCTGGTGTAAAAATAAAGACAGTGTCGTGTTACGTCTGTCGTCATGAAATGACGTATGTGTGTCATTACCAATCAAAATGCGTGTTCATTTAAATGCAATGTGTGGACTTTTTACACCATTTGTCCTATTTCCATTCAGCAAAATTCTTTTTTTTTTTTTTTAATAAACGACTACACCTACCCCACCCTAAACCTACCCTTAGTGATTTATAGTGCATATACACTTTATGAGCACATGCGTTCCCTGGGATCGAACCCATGATCGCATAATCACATGATTGCATATTGTTATATATCGCAATGCTCTGCCAGTTGAGCTACGCAAAACCTGAAATATGACACAGATAAAAGAAAGCAATGCATTAAAATGAAAGTGTCTTGTTGTCGATAGGGGCACAACTTTAGTAAATGCTCCTATGGGTCGTATTTCATGAATTAAAATGAAAGTGTTTTGTTGTCGATAAGGGCGCAACTTTAGTAAATGCTCCTATGGGTCATTTTTCAGGGAAGTGACAAATGACCTATATAGGCGTATTGGTTGGAGAACATGTTGTAAACATCACTAGGGGCTTTCATGCTGTGTAGTTATAGGAACTTAGTTATAGGAACTAGCCAACAGGGCAGTTCTAGACAACTAAATGAAGACTTCAGATGCAAAAGCCTCTAAGTGCCGTCTGAAATTTTCTTCTAAAATAAGCATTTTTATCAAACTCGTATGTTTATATTCAGTTATTTCACTTTAATGTCAGTGAAAAGGACCTATTATTTGCCATTAAAGTGGAATTACTGAACCTAAACATACAAGCTTGATAAAAATGCTTATTTTAGAAGAAAATTTCAGACGGCACTTAGAGGCTTTTGCATCTGAAGTCTTCAAATGTTCCCCTAGGGCAATTTTCCTGGTTGCATTCGCACCGCAAGTAGGAAATCTAAAGTGACGTAAGCTGTGCGTGTTGTTGTGACTTTTATTTTGACAGCGTGACAGACATTTATTTTGACAGTGTTGAGAACGCTCACATTCTCGTTCTTTATTAGTTCACGAGTTTACGAGATCTGTTTAAGAGTCCTTTCTAATACGTTATAGACAGAACTGTTATACAAAGAAAGTAAACAGTATATGAAAAAGTATTAGCCATGTGGTTGATGCCCAATGTCGCTAACTGAGCAGAAATACATAATCATGTTTCGCTTGGTCCCCTCAAAGTCATGTTGGATTTTCTCCTTAGTGTAAAGGTTGAGAGGTCCATCTATTACAGTTTTCTATGTTCATAAATTTAGTTTGTGGAGTATATATATAGGCTATAACCTGTGTACACAGCTTTTTTAAAAATGGCTGGTGCTGGTGTTTCCTGTGCGTTTGGCTAATCAGTGTACACCTGCATTACAGGCAGCTCCTATTGTCCTGGGTTAGACTCTACTCTGAAGTAGAAGATAATTTATTTCTTCCAAAAGGGCGTTCCTAGAACTAAAATCATTCCCAGTTCCTGTTGTGTGAACACACCAAAAAGCGGGTACTTCTGCCATTAGTTCTAGGAACTATGAAAAGGTTCCGCATTGGAAAAGCCCCTAATTATAGTTCTTTATAGTGGAAAAAGGTTCTTCTTTTAAAGAAATGTTGTTCACACTAAGAAAAAAATGGTTCTTTCTGTTCACTGAAAGGTTCTTTGTGGAGCCATAATGGTTCTTCTATGAAATTGCTGCAAAACCACTTTTTTGGAATCTTTATTTTTAGGAGTTTACTCAGAAACTTAAATGACAAAAAATAGTATTTGAAACAAACCATGGGGGACATTTTAAGTTACGTGGGTTAATGGTCATTACACAAAAAAAATAATAATCAAATAATCAAATATTCCAGAGAGCTCTGTAATAATGTAAATGAATGGCCTAAGCTTTTTAAATCTTTCAAAATCTTGAGTGCTAAGAATTTTTCAGGTAATTTTCTGTTGTTTTAAAGATATCTGATTCAGCTAATTTTAATATTTTGCCATATCATTGCATAGCACCTCGTCGTAAGGTCAGCAGAGGAAAAAGTAAGTGTCCAGATGCGAATCTCTGAAATTAGCACGTCCTTCATCAGAGCGAGCAGCCCGTAAAAGAACGCGCTAGCACGCTAGCACAGGAAATTAGATGCTCTCTTGGGTCTCCACTGCCTTCTGTGGTGACTATAAAGTCTGGAAAACCTCACTCCATAATCAAGCCTAGAGCCCCGGTGGCAGTCCAAAGAAAACAACGCTGGACTGAATAACCTCATCAATTTTCCTGAGGGCTTATGAAAAAGAAAATTCTTTGCTCATTTATAAATTTTTCTCCGTGCACAGAAATAAAGGTGTTCACTGTTTCGACGTGTTGATTTAAGAGGCCGTTTCACTACATGGGAAATATGCAGGGTCACAGCACAAGTATGAAGTATAAAATTTCCTCAGACTGTGCTCCTGAACAAACAACTTCAGCATCAGTGAGTACACAAGATGGCTCTACAAAAGATGGACCTGCTTCCAAATTCCTGAGGTTGTCAAGCAGGCAGATGAGTGCTTATACCTTGGAGTTACACCTGGGGCTGTGTGTCCGTGTGTTTCGATGTGCATCTGTGTGAATGTGTGCGTGTGAGGCAGTTGTTGTTATTGCCGGAGATAGCGCATTAAACCCATGAGAGTCATGGCATACACGCTCCATTAGCTTCATGCGGTTTATGCTGACCTGATAGAGGCCAGTCAGTAATACACTCATTAATATTTCAGAGCGCCGCTCACCTGGCCACAGGCTACACGCAAGCTCACCGCAACAGCCAGTCAAATTCATTCGCCCCTGAGAATGAGGTCTTCTCCTCCTGGACTTCACAAGCTTTAATGAGCTTGATGGATAGGCAGTATGTGATGCGTGTATACTACAAACAGATATACACGGCTGCTGCGTTCTGTAGCGTTGGGAGAGTTATATAAAGAATAAAAGCACTACTCTTGCATTACTGGTACCGTGCCTGACTGTGTGTGGCTGATTTCGGGGTCTGCATTGCCCATGTGACCCTCTGTTTGAACTCTAGTTTCACACCAAGCTGAAAAGACTTCAGTTCTTCCATATTCTGCTTCATCCTCCTCCACACTGAGTATAGAAATACTCTAGTAGTCTAGTGTGATAGCACAATATACTGTACATGTGTAGTGCTGCACATTGTCTCAGATCTATCTATCTATCTATCTATCTATCTATCTATCTATCTATCTATCTATCTATCTATCTATCTATCTATCGTGTCTGTCTGTGTCTGTCTGTCTACACAATCAATCAATCAATCAATCAATCAATCAATCAATCAATCAATCAATCAATCTGTCTATCTGTCCATCTGTCTGTGTACATTATCTATCTATCTATCTATCTATATATCTATCTATCTATCTATCTATCTATCTATCTATCTATCTATCTATCTATCATGTCTGTCTGTGTCTGTATGTCTACACAATCAATCAATCAATCGATCAGTCTATCTGTACATTGATCTGTGTACATTATCTATCTATCTATCTATCTATCTATCTATCTATCTATCTATCTATCTATCTATCTATCTATCTATCTATCTATCTATCTATCATGTCTGTCTGTGTCTGTCTGTCTACACAATCAATCAATCAATCGATCAGTCTATCTGTACATTGATCTGTGTACATTATCTATCTATCTATCTATCTATCTATCTATCTATCTATCTATCTATCTATCTATCTATCATGTCTGTCTGTGTCTGTCTGTCTACACAATCAATCAATCAATCAATCAATCAATCAATCAATCAATCAATCAATCAATCAATCAATCAATCAATCAATCAATCTGTCTATCTGTCCATCTGTCTGTGTACACTATCTATCTATCTATCTATCTATCTATCTATCTATCTATCTATCTATCTATCTATCTATCTATCTATCTATCATGTCTGTCTGTGTCTGTCTGTCTACACAATCAATCAATCAATCAATCAATCAATCAATCAGTCTGTCTATCTATCTGTCCATCTGTCTGTGTACGTACTCTATCTATCTATCTATCTATCTATCTATCTATCTATCTATCTATCTATCTATCTATCTATCTATCTATCATGTCTGTCTGTGTCTGTCTGTCTACACAATCAATCAATCAATCAATCAATCAATCAATCAATCAATCAATCTGTCTATCTGTCCATCTGTCTGTGTACATTATCTATCTATCTATCTATCTATCTATCTATCTATCTGTGACGAGCAGGGCGGGTGAGAGCCGTGAGGGAACGGCGCGAGGCCGGTGATGCGAGTGATAATGAGCATCACCTGCGAGGCGCGCCGGCCTCGAGTCTCTCACGGAGGAGCTCCGGAGGCATAAAAGGAGGAGCGACGTCAGTGAAGGACGAGAGAGGACCAGGCCTGGACTTTACGTTATGTTTTATTATGTTTGTGTGGCCGGCAGACGTCCGCGAGGGTCTGCCGGCATTACTTTCATTTTGTATTTGTTTATTTTGGTATTAAAGTTTTGTTGAATGTTCGCCGGTTCCCGCCTCCTTCTTCCCGTATATACGAACTGTGTTACATTATCTATCTATCATGTCTGTCTGTGTCTGTATGTCTACACAATCAATCAATCAATCAGTCTGTCTATCTGTCCATCTGTCTGTGTATGTACTCTATCTATCTATCTATCTATCTATCCATCCATCTATCTATCTATCTATCTATCTATCTATCTATCTATCTATCTATCTATCTATCTATCTATCTATCTATCTATCTATCTATCTATCTATCTATCTATCTATCTATCTATCTATCATGTCTGTCTGTGACTGTATGTCTACACAATCAATCAAACAATCAATCAATCAATCAATCTGTCTGTCTGTCTGTCTGACCATCCGTCTGTGTACGTACTCTATCTATCTATCTATCTGTCCATCTGTCCATCTGTCGCATGCCTGCAGATTGAATATGTATCATATGTTGGATCACGTATCCCAAAACTGATTAGAAAAGATTGGATTGTTTGTGTTCTCACTGTTCTAGAAGAATCACATCTGTCACAGACACACACACACACACACACACACACACAAAAGTCTGATTTGGGACATTTTCACCATGTAATGTGAACATTACACCAAGGAACCAGTATGAGTATCCTCAGGGCTGAAGATGGGCAAGTAATTATATCCAGGGGCCAGCATGTCGGCATCTGACCCAACCCGTTATGTCTGGACCACCCTGGATTGAGACAGTCATCAGATGCCCCTCTGGGCTTCTCACTGACTTACAGTGGCTCCCAAAGATATTTGGACATAGTGTCAGCTAAAAATGTATACATTTCATTGCATGCATTTTATAGTTATTAATTGCTGTATATTTAAACTAGCCATTTTAAACTATTATTTATTTATTTATGTCCTTCCTTATTCTAGAAATGTTTGGTTATATAGTATATTTGATACTGTCATGCATTTATGCTACATTCCCATGACCTGTGTTGCAGAAACTTGCCTTGGCTCATGCCACCTAAATTTGAGACTCTCATACCATCTGTCGTTTCATCATTTTAATTTCTCCCACCCTTACCGGATGAAAATAATATCAACTGGTTTTATGAAATACCCCCCAAGTGCAGCCCCCCAAAAGCCGAAATATATGCATTTCACTCTGTTGGACCAGCATAGGAAATATTATCTGATCTACAGCAGCCAGCCATTGAAACCCTGAGCTGGAGACACCCAACAGATGGGACCCATGGAGACGGGAGGAACTACCATAGGAGACCCCCTCCCTTCCCTGAAGTGTCCTGGAGTGGGCCGGTGCGGACATCTGTCAGGGTCCCCAGACAGGTGACCGACAACCCTCACGCAGGCAATGAAATATGTATGAAAAGAGGACGTTACAGTCTTAAAAAGGAGGGCGAGAAAAGGGACAGAGAAAGACACACGGCCACTAATCAATGATTCGATTCTCCTCACATTAAACATACTTTTCATGCAGTCAGATTCCACTAGCAGTGTCACCTGAAATGTAGGCATAAATTAGAAAAAAATCATTTTAAATTTAACACAGAGCTTTATAGCCTAGAGGATGATCTACCCTCTCTTTCACTGCACAAGCTCCATTCATTCTAGTCAAATTGTAAATAAAGGACACTAACCAAATATAAAACATGTATATGTCTCCATATCTCTGTCACATGATGCTAAACATCAAATGCATTGATTGCAGTATTTACAATAAGGGTTGGGAACCAGTTTCATTGCTTAAAAATGACCAGAGCTAGTGTTAAAATGATACTAGTTATAGTGGATTAACTTTAGCATTCTATACTACTAAAACAAACAGACAAAAATCCAAATAATATAGTAAAATATAATATATAACAAATATATAATAATTAGATTAAATAAAAGTATTAAATACATTACTATAATTAACATTAAAAGTAATACTGACAATTAAAACTAATATAAACTCAACTAAACAGAACAGACAAAAAAAAAAAAAATCTGGATTTGGGAACAAATTACTTTAAAATAAAATAAATAAAATAAAATAAAATAAAATAAAATAAAATTAGAACAGCTGTTAATCATTGGTTTGAATCAGAAATCATTTACTCAAATTCTACAGTGATTTATAAATTCACTTAGTGATTTGGTTAAAATATTAATATATATGAACTTACTAAATGTTACTTAATATATGCAACAAAAAATAAGTATTGTTATTGTTTATCGTTTTTGTTTGGGATATAATTTGGACCAATTATTGAGGGTTTGTGCTAAAAATTCATGGAATTATTAAGCATCCAAAATCACTAAAAATCGAAATCGTCACCAGAATCATCAAATCTGTTACGATTCCCAACCCTACTTACAATGACTTTCACCCTCATCCAGAACACAATATCATTTTTTCTCTCCAGATGGTCTCGGCTGCTATGAACTTTCTAATTAAGAGAAAGTACCTGACTTGGTCTAGCAGATAATTGACCTCAACTGGAGTTGAAGCAGAGGGAGCCAGGGGCACTGTCAGCTAATGGAAGGCAAATCCGCTACCTGGGGAAATGGCTGTGTTCACACTAATCCTCTGGCCTGCAGGCTCGGGCCTGATTTAATAGGGGCACTGAGGGGATAGGGCATTGTCCACACTGCCTGTCAAGAGCACAGCAACACGTGAGACAGGCTGCACTGTCTGTCTCTCCATCTCTATTACCAGCAGCGCTGTGCATTTTTCATTCATGAGGAGAACGGTATAGTGAGGCAGGAAGACGGATGGCTGCACAGTAGTGTTGTTTAGATTTTAGGGGGAAAGAAATATTAGTGAGGAGTGAAATTTTAAAGATAAACTAAGAACTTTTTTTTTTGTTCAAAATGTAAATAATAAGTCAATACATCATCAATCCTAAAATGTCTTTTTGTCTTACCCCGATTCACTATGGTAAGCCTATTATAAGTTTTTATAACCTGACAGGATGGTTTTGTGGGGAATCGTGTACATAACTCACTCGCCTGTGCGTGTCTCATCATATCGGTAAATAGAGAAAAGTTGCTCTGGCTACTTTGAAGCGTATCTGGGGTGGGAGTGGCATAGGTTAGTTTTCACAATGAGCGAGAAAGGTTGACATGGAGCAGCTAAATATTGAACCTCCAGGGAATCACCTGTTTAAAAATAACACAGAACAGGAGAGTCTGCTGGCAAATAATGTGATGGAGCTTGTAATAAAACAAGAATCAACATTGGCTTGACTTTTCGGATATGGCGAGAATTGAGGAATTTGAAATGTTGTAAAAGTGACGTGAAGATGATGGCATTTTTATTACTCAACCGGTGTGTAAAGTATTTTATTGAACAGATAAATTGCCATATGTGGCTCTCTAACAGAGTTCATTGTAAAGAATTATGAAGCTCATATTCACAGTTACACAAAGCTGAAGCACAACCAAAACAATGTTCTTCTGCAAAATGCATGCAGTTGTGTTTTTTTTGTGTGTTTTTTTAAGAATTTCATTTTGCTTGCTGTACATATAAAAAGTAGCCGGTTGCATAAAAACAACAGTATGCTAATGGTTGTAGGTCAAATAAAGGTGCATGGTCAAGGTCATGGGTTCAATTCCCAATGACTGCACAAACTGATCAAACATAATTTATTCCTGTGATCAAAGCTGAGTTTTCAGCATCATTGCTCCAGTCTTCACATGATCTTTCAGAAATCATTTTAATATGCTGATTTGGTGCTTTTTTTCTTAATACTATCAATGTTGAAATTATATATATATATATATATATATATATATATATATATAAACTAACCATTTTTTTAACTTTTTTATTTAATTTAATTTAAAATATAATTTGTAAAATATATTTGAAAATTATAGCATACCAAGGTAAAGCGTGTTTTTGTTTTTATTTTGTAAAATTAAATGTATTTAAAATTAATCTGTATTTTTTCCTGTGAAAATTCATAGTTAACTATTTTAACCGATATTTGTTTTCCTTTATTGCCGCAAGTTGATGATAGAACAGTTAAATGCGATGCAACAGAAGACACTTAGGATACAATTACACGACAATGATGAACTAAAAATGGAAAAGTTTTTCCTTCGTGTTTTTGTGCATACAGACAACAACGTTGTCAAAACGATTCCCGAAAACGACTAAAAACGCTGTATTCTGCTGCCAGGTCAGTAGATGGCGATGTCACTTTGTAAAGAAGCACTACATGCCTATAGACTTAACACGTAATATGCATGCGCATTACATTAGCATGTTCACAAATTTGAGCTTTTGTAGTTTACATGGAGCCAATAATATTGTTTTCAACAACTTTGGAACAATTTGAAACACATTTTCAAAAGTTTCAGATTTTCAGGCCCCGAAAACAACCTGTTTTTATCGTGTCAATGAACGGCCAAAACACATACAAAGTTTCCAGTTTTTACTTGAAAATGTTTGATTATACAATGATTGACATCAGAGATCATTCTTATACATTTGCAAGGGTTTAAGTTAGCCAGAGTGACTGCATTAATCTTTAACAGAGCTAATTCAGTTAACTCAGATACATATAGAATTTCCTGCATCTTGTTTGAGACTTGAATGCTTATTTTGAGTGCCTACACAGCTGCCAATATAAACATTCAGTGAACTGGGACGTCCTAACAAACAGCCTTATGCCTGTAATTAGTGTTCGATGGGGGAAACATGTCGGATCATGACTTAATTAGTGGCCATGGTAAACAAGGCAGACAATGATATGTTTCAGGAATCAACCGCCAATCATTCTGCAATACACAGGAGTGGGCGTGGCTTGACTTACAGCGCTAAATCCACCACTACAAATTCTAGTATATGCCATATATGCACTGAAATATATACATATACAAATATATACAATGTATTTTGTTTTTACATAACCAGCTTAATAAAAAATAAAATAAAAGATAATTTATACTAGAGTCAGTAGAATATTGAAAACAGATGTTTTATGGAAAATTATTATTATTTTATTTTTTTATTTTTTTATCAGTCTGCCTCAGTCTGTTTGATATGAATCAATTTTTTGGGATGAGTGGGTGTGCATAAGATGTTAGACGCGTGTTTTGTCAGTATGCATCATTCGTATGACCACTGCATTTGATTTGACATTTATTATCACTGTGTATTAATATCTAGCTGTACATTTCACATACATACATTTGTACAATTTTTGAAGAACTTCTGAGCCATGATACTTCAGTGGTGGTTGTGGGTGGTTGCTAGGTTGCTATAGGCGGCTGCTAGGTGGTAACTCATGGTTAGCTCGTGTTAAAAAGCCCTTTTTTGGCCATGTGGACTTTAAACACTAGTATAACTGAAACTAATACTAATACTCTACTTAGCCTCTACTGAGACTTTCTAATATTTATATCGAGAATTATTAAGCAGGCATCAAAGATTACTGGGGTCTCGCAGCTTCAGCTTTCAAATCTTTATTATGTGGCAGTTAAGAGGAAAGCAGCTTCTATTATTACAGATTGTACACATTCTCTTTATGATGCTTTTCAGCTACTTCCATTAGGTTGCCGGTTTAGAACTCCTTTTGGCTAGGAAGATGGCTTGCAGGAATTCTTTTGTGCCCAATGCAGTAACTATTTTAAACAAGGTTAAGTGTGTGTGGGTTGTTTTTTTTTTAATCCTAAGATGTTTGTTTTAAAATGATGTTGTATTGTATGAGAGCCTTTTAACCTAAGAAAAATTTCTATCATTGCTCATATACAATAAAGATTCTCTGAACTCTCTGAACTCTATATTAAATTACAAATGTATTTTATTATTTTTTATTTAATTTTATTTATTTTAACCACAAATGCTCATCTTGCACTGCACTGTGATGCACAATGCATTATATTGGAAAGGTCACACATTACGTAGGTGGAAGGACCAAGCGTTTAAATGCCCTTAATGCCCTTTTAGTCAAATACCCTTTACAAAAAAAGGTAAAACAACAATGTCAGATGATTTTGAAGTTGGAGGAGAAAATAAGATGGAGTTTTTCGCCCTACCTTTCCAACACGATTATGTAATGTGTGGCACATCACAGAGCAGTGCAAGACGAGCATTTGTGGTTAAAATGTATATAATTTTTTATTTATTTTTTGAAAATGACTGATTTTTTCATTAGACAAGACCCTTATTCCTCATCTGGGATCATGTAGAGCTCTTTGAAGCTGCACTGAAACTGTAATTTTGACCTTCAACCCGTTGGTAACCAATGAAGTCCACTATATGGAGAATAATCCTGGAATGTTTTCATCAAAAACCTTAATTTCTTTTCGACTGAAGAAAGAAAGTCATAAACATCTTGGATGACATGGGGGTGACTAAATTATCAGGAAATTTTAATTCTGAAGTGAACTAATCCTTTAATGCACTAAATATAATACTTAGGTGTTAGAGGTGTGTTCAAATCACATTTGCTAAGGCAAACTATAAGACACGCAGTGAACCTTCAAAACAGCAGTCCAAAAGTCAGCTGTGATTCCTGAGCGCGGCTTGGCAGCATTCTCTAACACGGTTAATATTTAATCGCTGAGAGGTGATAAAGCGGACAGCCATCACTCTATATGTAAATAAGCGACGTTTCATTCCCTGCCCGCTCATGTGTGACCTCAGCAATGTGCCCAGCATGAAACACGTCGCAGCTATTGCTGGAATGAAGGGGTCAGCGTCATAATTAACCTCGCTCATTTAGGAGACAGCATTCCTCAAACTCATCGTTCCTCTCAATAGACGAGTCCTCTTGCATGAGAGACCATGAAGGACAGACACTGACAGACTCTGTCAAATCCAAGTTTAAAACAAAGAACTTGTAATCTTGTTGTCTTATTAACCTGAGGTGTAGTGGGAACGCCATCAAACCTTCTAATCACCTCAAACAGTTTAACCTCAGACAGGTGTGCTATTATTTTTGAAGCATGCAGACAAGTTGTTGTCATAAAACAAGCGAAAAAAGTGAACCAAGCTATATTTAGAAACCAGAACATCATAGAGACATGGAAGTAGACTGGTTTGTCTGAACCCTGTAAGGCCTGACATTTTTTTTTTTTTTTTTAAATTGAATAGTTTCTTGAACCTGCATATATATATATATATATATATATATATATATATATATATATAGCAGCAATTATCGGGGTTCAAGCACTTTAAGGCTTTTAAGCACTTGTGTAAAAAGATATTATGTTTTATTTAGCAAGCATGTAACCATTTAGATCATTGATGGAAAAGACCATTTACAACCAATACAGGAAATTAACCATAGAAAATAAATGGTTTTTAAACCTTTTTTAACAGTTATCGAGGTTGAGCCAAAAACCTAGGACTAGTTCACCAAAGTTGTTTTTTTTTATATAATCGCCAATGCTTAGCGAATGATTCGATGGTTAGAGGTGATCCTAGAGGCAAAGTTGCTCAGAATGAATACTTCTACCATGTGGTATGAATGTCGTGGGCTTTCCAGCGAAAAATCTTGTGATACACGTTCCTTTACTCATGTGAAAAATCGAAGGCGCCCCCCTGGTGGCCGAATTCTTTCAAATTTTTCACAGGCCTCCAGGGCCGTGAGTCAAACAGGCCTAGCGATTTTCGTTCCGATCAGCCTCCGTTCATCTTGTCTGATAGCTGCTCAAATTTCATTGGCCGATGCCGAACATGTTTTTCAAGATACATCAACGTCCTCATATACAATCATGGGACCTCAGTCAATGGCACTTAATGCCAATTTTCAAGTCAATCGGACTAACAGTGAAGTAGTTATAGACATTTTCATGTTATTTTTTTTGCTGTTATAGCGCCACCAAGTGGCCAGTCGCTGCATCCTTTTTCATGCGACCACAGAATGAGCTCTTACATAGGTGTGCTGAGTTTGGTGAAAATATCTCATTCTGTTCACAAGTTATAGCCATTTAAGTAAAAGTGGCTCCGCCCACTTTGAAAGTTTTTGTGGCCCTTAGGGACCGTGAATCGAAATTTCTACTTTTTTTGACTCCAGAGAATCTCACTGCACTGGTTTGGTTTCGATCGGGCCAAAAACCTAGGAGTACTTCACAAAAGTAAGTTTTCCAAAAAATCCAGAATACCCAAATATTTCTACTCTTAACGGTTCAGGAGTTATGAGCCATTTCATACTTTTCACCACTAGAGCGCCCCCGTCAGGCCGATCAGGGCGAGCCTTGGTGACGTTGTAGACGGTGTGAGTACTACCAGCCCTCAAAGCTTCAAGTCTCTACGACTTACAAAGTTGTATAAAACAAAGATTATTGGAGCACATTTTACAAGAAAATGTAGAAGTACAAGAAAATTCATGTTTTATTCAATGTGTTACTTGACATTTCTGTATAATTGTTTGGAGAATTTACAAGAAATATCCCCCCAAAAACTTTTCGGTCTAGCAGATTGTGTACAATGTTTTTCAGCAAAACTTTCATCATTTAGATTATTTAGAAACCTTAGAAATTTGCATATAAAATATGACACAGTTGCAACTGGGTTTCGGTATGCTACACTCTTAAAACTAAAGGTTTTCAGAAGCAACCACTTACATTTTCTTCAGAAAGTGTAAAAATCTTGTTAAAAATCTAGTCCTGCATCTTTAATGGGACAGATAGGCAGCTAGTTAGTCTCATTTTGCAGAGCCTGTGGTGGATGTCTGGGCCGCACTCCGTGATCAACTCCAATCGTCGCCTGTCTGTTTAATTGAAGGCAGGGCTGAGGTGTTTCTCGCAGACAGACAGGCGTGTGTAATTATTTCAGCTTGTCAGCTCTCATCCTGTCTGTCTGTCAGCTGCTGTAAGACATCCACTGCTGCAGGGATCAGGGAGACACTGAGCTGGGATACAGGGATGAAAGAACGGAGATCTGGACAGAGGAGAAACTGGAGGTCAGAGGAGAGAGAGTGACGGAGGCAATCGCTCCTCCTGATTGCCTCTTCGTCTCCTTCCATCGGTACACTTAGGTGAATGTCACGAAGACCTACAAACTATAGAAATAAGAAGGTATATTTTGCATAAAGGAAATTAAGCTTATTTTAGGGAGAATTAAGATTGTTTTGCATTGTGACATTGTTTTGTTTTGTTTTTCTCTCCCCAAATTCTCATTATTGTACTTTATGCTTAAAAAAATGTAGAGTAAACATAGAGTAAACACAACTAACAATACTAAAAACAGCACAATTCATATGAATTTTGAAGATTACAAATTAAACATACTGTTACAGTACAAAAAAAAAAAAGAAAACTTCTTAATCAGTATTGTGTTTTCCAGTACAAATATCTAAACATTAATAAATCAAGATGCATTTACTCCAGAAGCAAAATGACTCAAGAAATTAAGTCTTGTTTTCTGAAAAATGACCAAAATCAAGAAAAATATCTGCCAATAAGGCAAAATAATCTTGTTTTCTCTATGAATTAAGATATTTTCCTAAATCAATTGGCAGATATTGCTGGTTTTAAGCAAAAACTCACTTAATTTTGATACATATTTCAGAAAACAACACTTAATATATTCTGTCATTTTGCTTCTTAAATGTATCATAATTGAAAGGGTTCCTTGATTATGATTTCACTTTTTTAACTTTAGTTAGTGTGTAATGTTGCTTTTTGAGCATAAACAACATCTGCAAAGTTACGACACTCCAAGTTCAATGCAAAGGGAGATATTTTCTTTGACAGAAATCGCTTTTTTAAAGGATTACAGCAAACGGCTGGTAGGTACTACAACAAGCTTCTTCCCGGGTTGGTGACATCACAAACCCCAAAATTTACATAAACCCAAGAACATGCAACAAAGGGGGCGGGGCCATGTTGGGCTGCTTTAGAGAAGAGGAAGAGTTGTTGTAGTAGAGTGTTGTTGTCATGCCGTCATTTTATGCCGGACTGCTTCACAAACGAGGGTCAATTCAACACAAAAGATGAACATGACGACACATGCTAGTGGATGACTTGAATCAACTCCACAGCAACTACATAAATGTATCCACTAACCATTCAGAAACGTCTAAAAGTTGTAACTTCTTCCTGAGTCTCTCCATCAGTGTCGACTCCGGTTTGAACAATGTAAGGCTGAACACCGTTACTGACAATCCTCATTTTGGCTGCGTGAGATTCTCCAGCTTTGTTGTTGTTGAGCTGTTAAAGCTCCACCCTCTTCTGGAAAGGGGGCGGGAGCAGCAGCTCATTTGCATTTAAAGGGACACACACAAAAATGGCATGTTTTTGCTCACACCCAAATAGGGGCAAATTTGACAAGCTATAATAAATGATCTGTGGGGGATTTTGAGCTGAAACTTCACAGACACATTCTGGAGACACCAGAGACTTATATTACATCTTGTGAAAGGGGCATTTTAGTTCCCCTTTAAGAATGTTTAGATATTTGTACTGGAAATAAATCAAGACAAAAATACTAATTAAGAAAATAATTTTTTGACGTATAGTACACTAAATATTTAGCTACAATTATAAATATGCAAATGTCATGCAGGGGCTCAAGTGAGTCACAGAATCACTTTTTGAATTGGTTCATTTACATGAACTGTACTGAACTGAATCATAAAATGATAATTGTGATAAAATGTGACAAACAGCTCTGATCTAATGTTTTGTTACTGCTAATCATTGGGAAGTGTATTGATATATATATATTTTTTTAAGAAAATCACCTTGTTTCCACATCATCCTAAATTTTGGAGAGTTTTCTTTCCATTTCTTGTTTTGTTTTCGTGATTGAAGACCCAGGATGTTTGCCTGAGTTTCTAAACATAGCTTGTTTTGGTTCAATAGCACGTTCAGTCCTGGAGCCTCATGATATTTTGTTCCACCACGTACAATTAGTATGTCAAATCAAACACCATAAAAGCAAATAGCAAAACAAATGTAGCTTCTATTTCCAGTATTTGGACCCTAAAGCAGAGTTTTGTGGAGACATACACACGCTCATGCAGACTAGGACTTTCCTTTCTCACAACGGAATGGAAATTACCCAGAGTGCATAACAATGTTTAAACCCTGACCTCGAGACTGTCGCAGGATAAATTTTCCCAGTCGAGCCCGTTTCACCCCTGTGACCTTCCACACCAGGCCGTGCGGCTATCAATCAGTCAAAGCCCGTCCCTCCCTCTGACCTCTGGAGCTTCACACATACACACTCTATCCAGCACACACGCAAACACATATACCAGTCATTTATGACTTATCAGAATCAGAATCAGAATTAGAAAGAGCTTTATTGCCAGGTATGTTGTTTACACATACTAGGAATTTGTTTTAGTGACAGAAGCTCCACAGTGCAACAGAGTGACAGCGACAAGACAAGACACATAATAAAAAGAATAAAATAATAATATATATATATATATGAGACCTATAATAACCATTGACTGATGAGACCTATAATAACCATTGACTGATTAAGAAATCAATGTGTGGGGTTGGTTAGGTGAGATTTTTGCTGAAAATCACCTAGTTTCTCACCTGAGGAAAACTAAATCCCAACAATCTCACACGTGTCTGAACTACTGTTTCCGGAGAAAGCACAATCATGTCTCAAACTTAGTCATACATTAAAATATGAACCCAAATATGTCTTGAATTGAATTCTCAAAAAAACAAAAGATCTGAGCTATGCATCCACATTCATTTCATAACTTTGTACTGTTAATATCAACAACTGTCTAATTTGTATTTTATGTCTCATTTTTGTATATTTTATTCCTCATTTTACGCATTTCTCATTTATCTGTATTATGTTTCCAATTTTTTATGTATTTTCTCAGTTGTAGGTCACTTTGGATATATATATAATATATATATATATATATATATATATATATATATATATATATATATATATATGTGTGTGTGTGTGTGTGTGTGTGTGTGTGTGTGTGTGTGTGTGTGTGTGTGTGTGTGTGTGTGTTAGTTTTTTATAATTTTACTAGTTGCTTCTTAGCATGCATATTACTAGGATATTGGCTATTTTTGTGTTAATATAATAATATGAGATTACTTTCATTGTATTAACTCAAATTTATTTATTTATTGTGTGTTAAATTTATTTGTCATTTCAATTAATTATTTTTTAAGTTAACTCTTTTTTACAGTGTATGTAAAAACATTTTTTTCTTTCTTTTCTTTTTTTTTTTTTTTCTTACATTTCAATACAAACACTTGAGTATATCATTGAATTGATCTCCTCTAATGAATGGACATAAGCTCTTTGAATAACATTTCTGGATATGATTTTCTGATGTACTAAAAGCACCCCTGCAGCTGGAGTCTTTGTTTAGGGTTCAATCAGGGACATGTAGGAATTTGCTCCAGTTAGAGCAGGGCTAATGACTGACAAACGGCTTAATTACGGGTCACTTCCTCTGAGGTCATCTATCTGGGACTCATCTTCCAGTCTAATCAATCTAGTGCCCTCACTCCACAGCAGGTGAAGGCCTTGAGTGGCAATATGAGCACTGACAACAAGTTCTCTCTTATTAAATGTTTATTTATGTCCTCAAATGTGGTATTTCAGTAATTTTTCATACCTTGGCAAGTTTGAGACATATTTGAGATATGAAACTCTAGAGGAGACACATGTGGGATTATTTGAGTCTGTAGTAGGGGTGTAACGGTACACGTATTTGTACTGAACCGTTTCGGTACAGGGCTTTCGGTACGGTGCACGTGTGTACCGAAGCATTACATTGCAACCAATATTCACCACCAATAACCGCAATAAGCTCTGCGTTTTGTTACTTTCGATAAGAAACAAAGTGTCATCCTTCAAATTCTGTCCACGAAATCATGAAGTTTAAACAGAAAATGCCATTTTGACGTGCTTTGATGTGGGGTGACAGATCACTGTACAGGCGCCTCAGTTCAACCGGCAGCGCGAGCGCGGAGCGCAAGTGAATGTGTTCATCTCTTCCTCCTTAATACTAGTTACAGAATAAACATGAAAGAACATCTGAAGGTATGTTGCAAGATTCAGTACAACTTACTGAAACGGTCATATCTCATGTAATCGCTCATTCAGTGTTTCAACGGTGGAAAGACATCAATGAAAGCGTCCGTATTCAACAATATGTCATGATGCATTTACCTCAGAAAAGCCATTCAGTGTTCACAGCTTGTTAGTTCGCTAGAGAAATGAACTCTTTCGCTTAATATATGCACTGTATTAGCCAATATATTCATTATTTTACTTAATCTTTTAGTGATATCCTGATTAGGCTATTTAATGTATGTTTAAATAAATCTGATGTTAAAATAACAGCCACTGTGTAGAAATGATTATATTTCAACAACGAATTGGAGTAAAAACATTTAGAAGTTAATGCAAAAACTGCCTTAGGTGCAGCTTACAGGTTTGCATACAATTTGTTATTTGAGTGTTGATTATTTTATCTAAAAATAAAAAGCAATTGAATTTAGGCTAATAGTTTGGGCTTCTTTCAAGTTAGGGCTCCCTACATAGTTTATAGCATTAGCAGAGATCATTTTTTTTTATCCTTAAGAAACTTTTAGTTTTAATTTAATTTAATATATTTAAAGACAAAAACACAATTTGTTCAGTAAACCTCTGTTTAATAATAAAAAAAAAGCAATTTTATGTTTAGTTTTCTCTCCACCTGCTGTACCGAAAACTGTACCGAACCGTGACTTCAAAACCGAGGTACGTACCGAACCGTGAGTTTTGTGTACCGTTACACCCCTAGTCTGTAGTATTATATAGGTTCATTATATAGGTTTATGATTGGCTGAACACCATTAAGACTATAATAACTTTATGAAAAAGTAAAGGCTGTGCATGCTATAGCACAGGAAACTCTCCAAATCTCCATTTACTCTCCATTTAAACTCATTGCTGTCTAAGGGGCCCATTTACTTGACAGCATTTTGAAATAAAAATGTAACATTTTATGCATTTTGGCTGTTCATTTACACAACAACAGCATTTTGGGGGCCTGATAATGCAAACTTTTAAAATCGGGTTTCAAAGTGCAAGTTGACGTCATGCGCATGAGTATTACGTGTTCAGTCTATAGGTGCATAGTTTCTTCACAAAGTGACATCGCCACCTACTGGCCTGGCTGCAGAATACAGCGTTTTAGTCATTTTCACGGATCAGTGTGAAAGGGGATCAGGGCCAGCGGAATCGCTGGGCAAATTGGGCAATTGACCACTAGAGGGCGCAGCACCATGACCAGCACGATCGACAATGTCTTCGCCGGGAGTTTGATTGACAGGCGTTTTAACCAATCATAATGCCAAATCCACCGTTATGTCCGACAAAGCAGTCAGGGGGAATTAGTAGATTAACGTCATGGACTTGAACTTGAAAAATTGTGTGTACTAACATCTTTCCGCGGTTGAAACAACATTCCTTCTGATGTTCATTCATGTTTATTTGATGCTATAAGTTAACTAGCAGGAAGAGATGATTGAACTGAGGGGTACAGCAATTTGTCACAAAACATAAAAGAGCCACAAACTGGTATTTATTGTTTAAGTTTCTTTAAAAATTACATAATTTGAGACTTTGTTTCATATCAAAAGTAATCTGCACTGTCTTGTCTGTCGATGCGTTGTCAGTGTCCTCTTTGCTCCACGATGTATTTTTCACTCTGTGAGAACATGATGTGTGGCGTGAGAGCGGCATGGCTTGTCGAACATAACAACAGTAACTAAAGGGGGCGGGTGTTTGTGAACGGTCAAATTGAGCACCAAATCTGTCACAAATTGGATTACTCCAAGATTATTGAAGAGTTTGCAGCAGCCAAAGAAAGAAAGGTCTTCTTTTAAATGGTGAGTCAACTGTATTAATTCATTACACCTGTCTTGAGTCAACAGTATGGGTCAATATGATAAATTGGCATTTTTTTCTCTTAAAAATTTGAATGTAGGGGGTGGCATGTTCATATGTTGCCCAGAGCACTGGATTGTCTTCCCCTGGCCCTGACGGGGATCGTTTTGAAATCGTTGTCGTCTGTACATGAAAAATACACAGGAAAAAAAAAAAACTGTTTTTAGTACATCATTGTCATGTAAACGTGCCCCGAGACAGGGTTGTGATATTAAAGAGATCTGATTTGTTTTTTTCTTTTCTATGGTTGTGTGCTCATGTAGCGCTGAGGTTAACTCACCTCGGCTGTGATCTGCCAGAGAAGGAAGCAGCAGTGAACGGGTAGAGTGTATGTGTGTGTGTGTGTGTGTGTGTGTGTGTGTGTGTGAAGGGTATGACTGCCCTCCTACAGACACCTCCTGATGTGATGACAAGTTACGAAGGCCTCCTGCACAGCGTGAAGCCCCCAGTCCCAGACATCTGAGGCATCTCCTGCCCCGCCTAAGCAAAAAACTTACACAGGTAAACGTTTTGTACTCTATCCACGTGTTCCCTTGCTCTCTCACTTCCCTGCTCTCTCTCTCTCTCTCTCTCTCTCTCTCTCTCTCTCTCTCACAACCTACTACTGTAGTTTCATTGAGTTCTGACACTCTCTGAAAAGAAATGAAGATAGCAAAGATCATGCATGACTAATGGATCTGTCCAGATATATGCAATTTAATGACATATGACATTATTTACAGGTTTTGTGAGATTATTTCACCTCAAAATCCAAAAGAAAAAGACACATGTATTTATTTGTTTATTTATTTATTTATTTATTTATGTTTCATATTATTATAATGATAATACATGGTAATTTATATATATATATATATAGAGAGAGAGAGAGAGAGAGAGAGAGAGAGAGAGAGAGAGAGACAGCAAGACATTATGGAAGCTTGTTTCCACCACTAAATAATAAAAAAAAAATAATAATAATAATAATTGCAACTTTTTATCTCGCAGTTCTGACTTTTTCTTTCAAATGCAAGTTTTTAATCTCGCAATTCTGACTTTATAGCTCATAATTCTGAATTTTATCTCAGAATTGTGAGACATAAACTCACAGCTGCGAGTTATAAAGTCAAAATTGTGTGATATAAACTCAGAATTGTGAGATATAATGTGGGAATTGTGTGTTATAAAGTCAGAATTGCGATAAAAAAGTTGCAATTCTGATTTTTTTTCTCTCACAATTGCGAGTTTTTATCACACAATTCTGTCTTTATATCTCATAATTTAATCTTATGACTTTTTTCTTATTGCGAGAATTAAACTCAATTGCAAATTATAAAGTCAGAATTGCGTGATATAAAGTCAGAATTGAGTTATAAAAACTCGCAATTGCGAGAAAAAAGTGAGAATTGTGAGATAAAAAGTCACAATTTTTTATTTATTTATTTATTTATTTATTTATTTATTCTGTAGCGGAAACAAGCTTCCATAGAACATGATGCTGCCAATGTATTCTTAATATTTATTCTTAGAATTGGGGGGGGGGGGGGGGGGGGGGGGGGAATCAAAAGTAAAACATCTGGACACATTTCAGTAATGAGAATTTGAGGGGGAACTGTACTCAATTGTCATGTAAATGTCACAGACAGATATAGACAGCACAAGTGCCTTTCTTTAAAAAGCATTCTCACATTCACATATTCTAATTTCCAAGCTCTTGCTCTCTGAGTACATCGGCTGGCTTGGAGAAACAGAATGAGTAGATAAGAAGTAAAGTCAAGGGGTGAGAGGCCAAGACAACTGCTCACAATCAGTTCTGTTCAAGCCCCGCCCTCTTGGATTCAGCCTATAGGCTGTCCTGTGACCGCTGCAGATGACTGACATGTGGAATGTGCCGTTTGCTGGCCGTATGGGTGGACGGAAACAAGGGAGGTGGAAGGAAGACCAAAGGACACCAATTAGCATGTTGGGGGAAGCGTCTTGACTGATATTTGCTGCAGCTGAAGGGTTGCGGAGTTCACATATCTATCAAATCAAATACCTGCTAAGCAACAAATGTATACACATATAATATGATAACACATAACAATCAAGTTACAATGGTTGCGCTTCTCTTGCATTAAGAATAAGGTGAATAGAAAGGATAAAAGTAAAAAAATAAAAAAGGAAAATTTAAGACAGCTGAGAGAGGCAAACATGGGTTCTAAATTTGTGTGCTGTGTTTTTGGTAGCTCCGCCCACACTGACATTTGATTGGTGCAATATCCGACTCCAAATTAAATATATTCTGATAGCTGTGACCTTGTCACCATGTGTAATATTTGACTTTTAGACTAAGGACAGAAAAACATAGATTTTTTTTTTTTTTTTTATGCCTAGCTAAGACAATTGTTAAACTTTACTACAGAATGAGAGGTGTTTAGCTGTTAAGCTAAAGATGCTAGCGTTGTGTGCTACACTTCTTCCTCTATTGTGTCTCGTTCACATTCATTCAGGAACTCTATCTCAGTCACAGCGTCTTAATCAGCAAATGGAGGCTGATCCTCAGTCCCAGCCGACCCTCCTCACACCTCCTCTTCTCTGGGCCCTTTGAATGGAAATGGTGCGTAAACAAATTCAATCTAACCTGCATTGTGCACAACTCAGGGGGAGTCAAAGCCGAGCACTGCAAATCGCATGGCAATATTGGTTTTAGGTGCAAAAGATGCTGCACAGGCCTGCTTTTGGTGGTAATCCAGGTTTATTTGTGTTTAGAGTGGATTACAGTCATTCTTAGGGAGACTGACTGACTGGAGCCGCTCGGTGTAAACCACCCAGACCACCAGGACAGAGTCAAGACAGAAGTGCTGATCTTACAGCTGATGACTCAGACGTTTGAAATATGATAATAAAGCACTTGTAATTGCTGATTGAGGGCCTTTAAAGGAGTCATTCACCCAAGTTAAAATTATAACATTATTTCCTCACCCTCATGTCACTCAAAACTAGCAATTGTAATTGTAAGGATTTGAACTATATTTGGGTTCTTTTTTGGGGTGGAAACTGAACTGTCCTGACTGTTCAATATGAAAGCAAGGCATTAGGCATTCAAGGCATTCCTCTCAAATCCCAAATAATATGTAATCAGATTTTTTTAGTAAATCTAGTAACTAGTAAAGTATTGCATTACTTTTACATTTACAAGAAAATTTACTTTTTTTACTTTGTTTTCCCATTTATTGACTGACACCTCCTGTCTCTATGCTGAGAGAAATCATAACGCAGAGGCGTTGAGTGTGAACATGATTATTATTGTAGTTCTAGCCCAACTAAAGCAAACACTGATCACCATAATAGTGACTTCAGATGAAACAGTCTTTGTTGTCCCAACATGTCTTAGTAAAACATGTGTGAGATATTTTCTCAATAATTTTCCACACACTGTAGAAATGTTGCCTTAGTTTAGTTATTTTTAGTTGTTTGACCAATTAGCCTTTTTTATATGTTTTCAACATGCACCCTTAGCAACACAGCTTTCCTTATAAACTCAAGTAAGTACAAAGTGCTTGACTCTTGCACTGTCAATACAAGATCTTGACCAAAAAAAATTGGTCAAGATCTTGCATTGACAATGCAAGAGTTGAGCACTCTGTAAAGTCTACTCCAGCACATCCCAAAGCCTTTCAATGAATTTAAGGTGCTGATTCATATGATTCTTCATGCTCCCTTCCAACCATTCTTTCACAATTTGAGCGTGCTGAATCTTGGCTTTGTTATCCTGGAATATGGCCATGATACGTCTTCCTACATGGTTGTTTAAGAAATGAAAAGCTATGCACTCCATCAATTAGGGTTAAAAGAACTGTTCCCAAACATATAATATGCTAGAAACATAATAAATCACAGCAATAATGATCCAGTCATAGACTGTTAAATATGTGCCTATTTAAATCCAAACAGCAACTTTTTTTTTTTTTTTTTGGCCGGGCAGTGTATTTTACTATTGCAGTTTAGATTCAGTAGATTATTGTGTCTCATTTGTGTCAGTATGTCTGACTAATAGCTGTAGTTGGGTGTGTGGTCATCAGCGTCTGCGTCTATTGTGCATATCATGCAGTCGTCTGCTGTCAGGGAGGGCGTGGAGTCGGAATGAACACACTCCTGCTCCAACCATTTCCTGTCCTGCACGCTCGGTCGACAGGGCCGTCGCCAAGACTCACCGTCTCCCTGGATACGGCCCAACAGGGTGCGGTGGACTGTCTGCGCGGACCACTGGGAGAATCCTGGGCCCGGGCCAAACCACAGATATGAGCAAGAACAGGGATTTAATTTTACACTCTTGTCAATGTGACAAAAGGCCAGACAGTTGTTTTAATACGTTTTCTCTTTTTTTCCCCCCTCAATGAAATTCATAGTGGTGTATGAATAATACTGCCATTGTTGCTTTTGTCAAAGTCATTGTTTTTGTTAGTATTTCTCCAGCGCTACATCACATAATCCTGGAAACCGTGGCAGAATCGCGTTTCACTGCCAGGTTTATATAGTAATGTAATCCAAATAACAGCAATAAAAAAAAATAGAAAAGTCAATGAAAATGCATTGTAGGGTGTTATTGTAATAAGTACACACCATTTGTGCTATGGGCAAATCATGCAAAAAAAAAAAAAAGAAAAGAAAAGAAATATCTGCTTGTTAAGTTGTGACGTAAGGAACGCCGTTTCTGGGTTCAAGCCTCGACTCGTTTTACTTGAGAACGGCATCTTGATGGTTGTTTATGAGTGCTATTTATTCATATTAAACATTTAACATTTTAAAGTTAAACATTTAAAATAATTACAGTCTACACAACAGTCTCCATGCTCACAGCGTCACAGACATTAATATATTAACGATTTATAAAAGATGAATCACGGTCTGTCCATCTGGGATTTTGGTATGGAGATAAAGGTTATGATTATAATTTTTTGGTAGTATTACACCACATCATGTGTGTCTCTTAGCACCGTTTGTTGTTTTCTTGTGGTATGAGATAGAGCGTTTGGAGCCGGAAGTGCTGCAGCGTGACGTCAGGCTTAACAACCGAATTTTTACAAATGTCCTGAACCTGAAAAACCTAAAGAAAGGGAAAAAAAAGCTCAATAAAATAATTTATAAAAGCTAATAAAATTAAATAATTAAAAAGCTAATAAAATAAAATAAAAAGTAGTTTGGCACAATTTCACATTATTAATACTCAAAAAAAAAAAAAAAAAAAAAAAAGTTTGTCATCAAAAATCAAAGTCATGTGGTGCGACCAACATGCAAAACCAGAAAAAAAATAAATAAATAAATAAAATAAATAAAAATAAAATATATAAAAAATATATAAAATATAAATATATATATATATATATATATATATATGAAGGTAAGATCTTATGGATTTATGAATGAACCGGTCATTTTCCCAGTCTACTGACATTTGTTATGACATCAGCTTCAAACATTACAATGCTCATGATAACTTTCGTTAACTCTACAGTAAGTAAATACACTTTAGTAAATGATGACATAGAAATATAGGTAACACTTTACATTAAGGTTCCCTTTGTAAAGGGTTTATAAAGGTGTTTGTTAATGAGTAATAAGTCATTTACAAATGCATTATAAATCATTAATAATGCAGTTATAACTGCATGAATAAAAAGGGCGACTTTAATGCAATACCTGCCAAATAGTGAGCCGTTTTTAACTCACGTGTTATAAATGCTTAATAAATGTATTTATTAACACTTATTTAACCCAAAACCAGATTCCTGGTTTATTTCATGATGCAGTAAAATTTACTATCAGATTATTAGACTGAAGGGTGTTGTATTTGTGCTTTTCTTATTAATATCTTATTAATATCTTATTAATATCTCATGACTGCCACTTTTCTTACTATGTTGCTTACCAGAAGTTTCTATCTTGCCCATGATACTCTCCAAAAATGTCATGATGCCTATCTACAACAGTTTATAAAAACTGATTTCTTGTTTTTTTTTAAAGACAAAATTCCAATTTTATTTTGAAAATAAAACATAAGATAATAACCATAACTTGATGAGATATTAATAATGAAAAATAATAATTCCAGTATTAGTTAACTGTGAACCATAATGTAGGGTGGACACATGTGAACCATTTATTCATGAGTTATAAACATTAATAACCTGTGAAAGTGAACCTTAATGTAAAGTGGAAACCTGTGAACCATTTATGGGTAAGACAGAAACTTCTGGTAAGCAACATAGTAAGAATGTGGCAGCCATGAGAAAACCACAAATACAACACCCTTCAGTCTAATTATGATAGTCAATTTTTACTGCATCATGAAATAAACCAGGAATCTGGTTTTGAGTTAAATAAATACATTTATTAAGCATTTATAACACGCAAGTTAAAAACGGCTCTATTATTTGGCAGGAATTGCATTAAAGTCGCCCTTTTTATTCATGCAGTTATAACTGCATTATTAATGATTTACAATGCATTTGTAAATGACTCATTACTCATTAACAAACACCTCTATAAACCCTTTACAAAGGGAACCTTAATGTAAAGTGTTACCGAAATATACAAAGCTACTGCAAAAACAGAAGTTCAAACACATTATTCTAAAGATGGCTGTGTGCTTATTTCCCTGGAGCATAAGGTCTATAGAACATTCAGCCTTGGACTTGTAAGAAAGCACCTAGCAACCAACCAGAACACCCTAGCAACCACTCATCAATGTGCTACAGTCCACCAAAGTCCTTTAAGGGCAAGTCAGTTCACTCGGTGGCCATCTTGATGACTTTACCAATTGGCGACTGGTTATTTTATTTAGAAGGCGGGACTTATTCCGCCATATTGCGTGTTGCACTTTCTTCCATTCATATAGCAATATGAGTGCACCGTCTTTGTATATCTAAAGTAGCGCCCCAGCAACAACCTGGCATTGTGGCAGCAAGTTTTACAGTTCACGCATGAACTCAATTACATGTGAAACGTATTTAACTGAGGCTCTGTTAACAGCCAGGAAGTTGCTTATCCAGGCCATTACAGGTTGGCTCTGTTTATAACTTCCTGACTATCAAAGTTTCTATTCATAGTAGATCTCAGACCTCTAACCTGAAAATAACATTTACAAAGAAGCCTGTGAATAGAAATGGCCTTATCATATTCCAATGCTTTTGATTGCCACTGTATAAGCCCGGGAATACAATTAAGGCAGACTTACTGTCTATGTAAGCT
The DNA here is from genome assembly GCA_036281575.1 of Ancherythroculter nigrocauda. Classification (NCBI taxonomy): domain Eukaryota; kingdom Metazoa; phylum Chordata; class Actinopteri; order Cypriniformes; family Xenocyprididae; genus Ancherythroculter; species Ancherythroculter nigrocauda. The sequence goes on from VTFQ01000024.1 coordinate 3,187,422, forward strand.
GTCTTCATAAAGGCATGTAAGGCGAGCTGTAACAGTGAAGCCCTCTGGCAGTGTAATTACAGGAGGAGGCTGCATTTAAATACAGTCGGCGCATGCCTCGCAGCAAATAACATGGCTCTATCCTAATTAGACCAAAAGTCTTGATACGTGTGCGTTTTGATTTTTTTCGCCCTCTTCCTCCAGGGTGCCACTTTTTAGGCACCAAAAATTGCGAGAGAAACACAAATTTCCTCGGTTGACGCCACCCCACGCATCTCGAAAAAAAAAAAAAAAAAAAAAAAAAAAAAATCCAACTCCAAATCCCCTTATTATGGATCAGGATCCTTAAAAATCAACAAGAAGGGCTTTTTGCAGAAAACAGACGTAACATCGCCTAACAACGGCGGAATGTCATGCTGCAGATCTAGGGCCTCGCCGCCAACAGCTGTCAAAAGTCGCATCAAACTCGGGTCGGCCAATTAAGAGAAATTGACATGTAGATTGCCATGCTGTCAGAGCTGGCTGATCTCATGCTAAAGCTAACAAATCACACTGACATTTGTACATGTTTGTATTATTTAGAAGATGTTCATCAAGGCTTTTTTTCAAAACCTGCTATAAATATTCAATGTGACAACAATCTGCCGCTCTCAAACGTATGTGAGAGCAAATCTTGACGTGGTGTGACATACAGAGATAAAGCTCTGAATTCAATCTAGTCTGTTTGATAGCCGTGAAGAGAGGCGAGAATATTAATTGTGACAGAGAAAAATGAATGCATGTGTGTTATTAATAGACTATAACATTTATCTGTATAATGCTGAGACCTGTCAGGTTCACTGACGCTTTTAAATAGTCTCTAAAGGCCCTTTCACACCAAGAATGATAAACGTGATGATAACTACATTAGTGTCCACACCATCACATGATTTTTTTTTTTCTGTTGTCTGCCACTTTAAAGGGATAGTTCACCCTCAAGCCATCCTAGATGTATATGACTATCTTTTTTCAGACAAACACAATCAGAGATATATTTATAAATAAATATTTCTCTTCCAAACTTTATAATGGTAGTGAACGGAGGGCGAGATTTTGAAGCTCCAAAAAATGCATCCATCCATCATAAAAATAATCCATACAGCTTCAGGGAGTTGCCTTCTGAAGTGAAGCGATGGGTTTTTGAAAAGAAAATATCCATATTTAGAACTTTCTAAACTAAAATAACTAGCTTCCGGCAGTCGGCCATACACATGCTTCGCAAGGCTGTGTAACACACTCAAGATACTCTTCTTTTATATCGAAATCCTTCAAGATTTCTCTTTAAAATTTATAATTTTAGACTTCGTATTTGTGACCGGTGTTTTGTTTTGCTCTATCCTCCATCATTACGTCATGTGTCGGGTCAGAGGTTACTCTTCTGCTGCAAATCGATGCCATCTGCTGCAAGCTAGTTATTATAGTATATGGATATATTATGGATATTTTTCTTACGAAAACCCAACACTTCACTTCAGAAGGCCTTTATTAACCCCCTGGAGCCGTATGGATTATTTTTATGATGGATGGATGCACTTTTATGGGCTTCAAAATCAGGCCCCCTATTCACTACCATTATAAAGCTTGGAAGAGCCACACTGTAAAAAAAATTCTGTAGTTTTTACAAAATAATTTTGGCAGCTGTGGTTACCAGAATAATTTTGTAAAAAATACAGGAAAAACTGTAAACACATTTACAGAACAAACTGTAAATTTTACAGTATAAAATTGTAATTTAAGAAACAATGCACACTACTACTAAAATCTGTTTTGTACCTTTAACATATACTGACCACCATAATAATGCAAGTGGTAAAAGAGCCACATGAAGAATCAGAGCTCATCACAAGTAGCTTTTTTATTTACTATTATAAAGAAGGTGCAAAGAGTCATTCATGCAAACGCAAAACACCATCATGGTAACCCACAATACTTAAATAATGCAATAAACTTTCATTAAACAACAGAAGATGTAACATAAAACCCTAATGAACATAACTGATAACAAAAACTATTAAGAAACATGATTATTTAAACAAAATACTTTCAAATGTGGAGTGTCACACAGGGAATTGTGGGAATATCAGTTTACAGATTTTGACTGTAAATTACACATTGATTTTGTATTTTTTTTACTTATAAAAAACTGAAAATTTACAGCATTTTACTGTGAAAATTGCATAAATGCTTTTACAGTTTTTCCCTGTATATAATACGGGAACTTACTGTTAACCTATTTACAGTTTTTTTCCGTAGCGTTTTTACAATATGTTACTGTTAAAATCACATTCATTTTTTACAGTGCAGGATATTTTTAAATATATCTCTGATTGTGTTCGTCTGAAAGAAGATAGTCATATACACGATGGCTTGAGGGTGAGTAAATCATGGGATAATTTTCATTTTTGTGTGAACTATCCCTTTAAATGCTTGAGCAATTGTACATTCATGTCCCATTTACATGTAATGTTGTCACATTTTCCTGGTTAACCCTTTGATGCACAACATGGGTCAAAAATGACCCGGCTGAGTTTTTATTTTCTATATCTTTGCAAGAAATTAATTTCATCATTCAGTATTCCAGGTATTCCTCAATTAACTTGTTTTTGATCATCACAAATCCTCATTTTCATTTTTTCTTTCTTACTTTTTTAATAAAAATCATTTTTGTATCACTACCCTTCTAATGCGCAACATGGGTCAAAAATGACCCGTATTCATTTCCTATGTAATTTCAATAAATGTGAGTGTTTCTTTGCTGAATCTTTAAAAGAAATGTATTTTATTATTCATTTATTCCAGGTACTCCTTAAATATCTTGTTTTTGATTGTAAAAAATCATTATGTTCATTTTTTCTTTCTTACTTTATAAACAAACACAGTTTTTGTTTGTCTACATCAATTTTACACACATGGGTCAAAATTGACCCGTATTCATTTCCTATGGAATTTCAGTCATGACTGAGTGTTTCTTCGCTGAATCTTTGAAAGAAATGTATTTTATCATTTATTTATTTCAGGTATTATTACTTAAATATCTTGTTTTTGATTTTCTACAAATAATTATGTTTATTTTTTCTTTATTACTTTATAAACAAACACAGTTTCTACATCAATTTTACACACATGGGTCAAAAATTACCCACACTCAAAAAAATGATTCTAGCTGCTTGTTCAGTTTATTTAAATAAAATAAGCTGAACCAACACAAATCTTTAGTTTTTTACTTAATTGGCATTTGCACTCAATTGTATTATGTTAAATGAAATTAAATTTGCAAAATGTTAGGTCAACCTAAACCATTTGTGTTGGGACTACATGAATCATTTATGTTGCATTGATTGAACCTGGGCAGTGGATTTCTAGTTCCCAGCATGCTTTGCGTAGGGAAAGATTGGGACAGTAAATGTTGAACTTAAGTGCTGTTTAATGTGTTTTTTAGTAAAGGGAAATACCTTTTAAAGTTTGAAGTTCAGTTATATTTGACATTTAAAAGAGTTTATGTTATGTCGATTTTTTTGAGGTTACCATTATGCGGAAGTGTAGACCTTGTGGTTAGGCTCTAGGTGGCTACGTAAAATAAATTTATATTGTTCTCAACGAGCATTAACTGTGCTAAAGCCAGTGATGAGAAGTTCTTTATCTGATCATTACTTGCATGCTATAAATGTTGCTTAGCATATGAAAAAGTGTTATTTTAGTTTAGTTTTTATAGAAATATAAATAAATTAGTTTGAGGGCCAGCACATAATTTACAGTCTACAAATGGTCATCAGCTTTTCCCCTCTCAATGGTCATGAAACATGTATGTCTGTGTACAACAGCTACTCAAAACCTAAGCACAAGCGCACATCTTCACCATGATGGTAAAAAAAAAAAAAAAAGCACTGGTTGGATCAACAAGAATGAATTATGTTCAGGAAACATACACAGAATACGTCAAATGAAACTGGTGTGATCTCATTCAATTAGGATGAATTTCACTCATCAGTACAATTAACCTAGCTTAAGTTCAAATAAATCAGTTCAACTGTGTGGAAATAGGTGTCATAATTGAATTAAGTTAGACCAACAAGTTATTTTTTTGAGTGCATATAGAAATCTTAAATATTTGCAAATTTTTGCAAGTAGGAACATATTTACTGCAGACAACTATTCATCTGCCACACATCTCACATCTTAACAAGGCTACTTTTGTATATTTGATGGATGTAAGTCTTATTATATTTAATATATTAGGCTATATATTTCATAATTTTTTTATTTTTTGTCATAAATCAATGCAATTGGTCATCCTTTATGTCTGTCAGCGTTCCTGAAAAGTAACAGTTTTGAACATATACAACATGGGTCTAAAGTCACCTGAATGAGTTATTTTCTATATTGCATATATTACAATAAATTAATTTCATCATTCATTATTCCATCTATTACTCAATAACCAAATCCTTATTTTAATTGTTCCTTTCTTTTTGAATGATTTTTGTGTGTGTGTGAGTGTGTGTGTCATTACCATTCTAAAGGCCAATGTATACCTCACTTTTTATGCGTATGTGAGGGTCAGCATACAGATTTTTGTAACTTTTTATAATTTCCGACGGATTTCTGTAACATTTAAATTGCGTTTGACTGTGCACAAAGTATACTTTCAGCTTTTTTTTTTACAGTGATGTCATCATCCACCTCAGTTCTGTTGAGGACCAGCACTAACGCTCTAGATAAAGAAAATCAAAAGCACTGTTGATCGATACACTTATTATATATTTTCACTGTTGGACAGAAACCTTGTTCAAAACTGTTACTTTTCAGGAACATTGATAGATGTAAAAGGTGACCAGTAGCATTAGTTTATGACAAATAATGAAAATTATGAAATATAATATATAGCCTATTATATGAAATATAATATGACTTTCATCCATCAAATATACAAAAGCAGCCATGTTGAGAGGTGAAATGTGTGGCAGATGAACAGTTGTCTGCAGTAAATATGTTCGTACTTGCAAAAATTTGCAAAGATTTCTATATGGGTCATTTTTGACCCATGTGTGTAAAATTGATGTAGAAATACAAAACCTGTGTTTGTTTATGAAAAAAAAAGAAAGAAAAAATAAACAAAATGATTTGTTAAAATCAAAAACAAGATATTTAAGGAATACCTGGAATAAATGAATGATAAAATACATTTCTTTCAAAGATTCAGTGAAGAAACACTCAGTCATGACTGAAATTCCATAGGAAATGAATACGGGTCATTTTTGACCCATGTTGCGCATTAGAAGGGGTTTTCATAGCTTGTGCAACAAAGGGTTAAATAAACATTACATAAAATAGACAAACCAAATTCTATTTTGTATTTTTACATGTAATTAATGTCTGTTTCATTTAAACCAAGTATAAATCTCAAGTTTTTAAAGCATTTTTACATTTATTCCAAAATAATAACTGAAGGCACGATTTAACAATTTAAACAATATATTTTATTTGTGAAGTGATGTTTTTAATAGTCAATTTATTTTCATCAGTCGTCAGGCTCTGTAAACACTGCTCACAAATGAAGATGTAGTAGGCTACAATTTCACAAAGCTGATTGCTCACTAAAAAATCCTTAAAGTCATCATTTTTTTAGTCCATATCAAGTTTTGACATGACATAAAGAGGTAATATCTAATGTCTGAGTTGTTTACTTACTTTTTAATTAGTCTTGCTATTAAATGCATCATTTTGTTAATTCAGACTGATTCATGAACTCGGAACGTGCATGTAAAAAAGAGGCGGGATTTATCGCACAAACCAATCATATCTAACCATAACCAATCATATTCAACCATAGCGCGATGGAGGCATTGCTTCCTCTCACGTGACTTTCCCCCATTCATTCTCAATTACCCCCAACTAAATCCGCTGCACGCTTTAGGGTGTCTGTTTTAAGTCAATGGGATCAGAGGAGGCACCTGTGGGTGTCACTGTTTGACAGTGTTACTTCAGAAAAACAAGTGGTTTATACATTTTTTTAATGTCGCATTTTGTAATATTTGCATTGTTTTATTATTCCAATATGGATTATTTTCTCATCCAATTTTTTTTGAGGAGGCACTGCCTCCCTTGCCTCCTCGGAGGAAACGCCCCTGATGTACTTCCTCTTTGAACTTCATTCAGTAACGTTTCATAGTTTTCATATTTTTATCTCTCTGTTTTGCCACCTATTTCCGCAACACCAATAATAATCAAATATCCGAAATGCAGAGCCATTTTAAATTCCCTGATTTTTTTTTAAGCAGAATGTCAGCCACTGCGTCATTTAGCTGCAAGTAAAAGATTTAGAACATCAGATAATCTTTCTGATTATTTAATGAAGTCTTGCATTAGAGACTTTGTGTATTTATATAAATTATTAATTCCTGTAGATGCATTGTTATGTTTGTAGGGGACTGCATTTAATTTTAGAAACCATTAGCTATTAATTATTGTGTTATCTATAACTATTTAGAACAGCAAATTCTTCAAAATGGCAATGGAATTATATATCTTCACAATTTTGTATATACAATAGATGAGCATGATCACAGATTTACTTTCTTGAGGAAAATGCTTATTAATGTTAGAACTGCAACCCTAACTTATCTTATTTCAGTTTATTTCATTTCTAGTTTTTATTTAATTTTCTTTAAGTTCAAGTTTGCACCTAATATTTATACATTACTTTATTTCAGCTTTATTTTAGTTAACAAAAGTGATTTTTAATAGTCTTAGTGTTAGTAAACAATAACAACACTGTCGTCGTGTTACCAGGATGCTGCTAAGTTGGTCACTCCTTCACTGTTAGTCTATGATATTTCAGTTTTATCATCCTAAATGGGTAAAATCATAAGTTCAATCTCTTAATAAAAAAAAAAAAAAAAAAATCACTTCTTTGCTTCTCAAAAATAATGTCTAACACACAACTTTAATTCCTCACGGTCTTGTCCTTGTTGAATAAAACATTATCTTTTATATTTACAAACAGACTCCACTTCATATGTAGGATTGATTTTTGACTTAACATTCACCATAAGCAATTCTGACAAACCCATAATTCCATGCATTATTAATTGTTTTTTTTTTTAAATAAATGAACTCAGTGATACATTGTTATTGACTTTCTGGATGAATGAGGCAACAGCGGAGGCATCTGTGCGTTCTGTCAGAGTTGGAGGTTTTACCTTGGTTTACAAAGTAGCTGAGAAGCAGGAAAATCTCGCTGTGGTCAGTGTTTTTGTGTGCTTGACTTTTCTGGCTGCTGCAGTATAGTACACTATTTTAAGACGGTCTGCTTGGCAAGATGCACTCTTCAATAATGCATTACCTGCCTAATACCTTAGGGATCTCTCTGCCTGTCTCTCGGATGGACGTGTGTGTGTGTGTGTAGGTGTGTGTGTGTGTGTGTGTGTGTGTGTGTGTGTGCGCGCAGGTGAAAGGGGTCTATTGATTAGTGTGCTGAATTCAGTTAGTCATCAGTTCAGTAAATCTGGACACAACAACAATACACACTCCAATAAGAAAGAGAAATCATGAGTCTCTCTCAAGTCTCAATTGTTTCTCCTAGGCAGCAGTAAAAAGAAATGGAGACCGTTTGGGACATTTAATGAAAAATCTCATATTTTCTCCTGAGAAAAAGCCCCATGATCACACATGTGCTTCCTCTAGATTTCCTCTAGTTGTCTCAAATTGCAGTCAGATTTGCTGATACACACAAGTCTGCAATCAATGAAATTTCAATATTAACTAAAATTAAATCTCAAAATCTCATTCATTTCTCCCAAGACCACATGATCTGAGCTACACTATTCACATTCACAGAAAAATAACATAAACATTAAGACAATGTTAACAATGATACACTCAAAAAAATAACTCTTTGAACGAACATAAAAAAAATCATGGAAAGGATTTCCACATGATTAAGTTGCTTTATTTCAGCATTATGCAATTCTGTTATTCCAATTTAATGTACTTACGTTGGGTCAACTTAATTTATTAAGGTTGATTCAACTTATTTACTATGGTTGGGCACAGCTTAATTTAATAGTGTCAGCTCAACTAATTTGCAATGTTTTGGTAAAAAAAATAAAAAGCAATAAATAAATAAATAAAAAATAAATTGTTTTCATATACATTGATTTTTACAGTTAATTCTTCTTGTTTAATTTTGTGATTTATATAACTTTTATGATGTTTGGTGTTAGATTCATCCTAAATTGCCTTCATCCTAAACATTGTAAAGCCTAAATTGAAAAGTCCGTTGGTGGCAATGGTTTTACAATCAACATAGGCTTACAATGCTTTTGGAAAATGCAACCCAGAGCACTACCACAGTGATTACTTTCTTATTAAAGTCATTTGAAAGTTTGTTAACAGGTCCTCAACCCAAGCACAAGTGCAACAATTCACCACAATGGTAACCCTAAAACTATTAATTAACAGAAACTTTTAACATAATAGAACAGTAAACATTAAAAAAAAGTCTTTCCATTTTCTCATCTTCCTAAAAACTGCTTAAAATAACACTTTATTTCAACATTTACTCTCCCAAATCAGCCCCTTTGCAAAGCATGATGGGAAGTGAAAATCCTGTTTGATTGAGTCCTGGTTGGGTTTACTTGATTGAAACATGTTATTCCAATATGAAAACATCAAGTTAAGTCTAAGAGTAATCGTTTCAAGTCAATTTAACATGAATCAATCATATTTAAACCAGAAAGCTGATACAATGGTGTTGAATAAAAATAAATTGTTTAAATAAACTGAACAGCATCAAAAAATCTTTTTTTGAAGTGTAATGGATAAACATTTGATGAGGATTTTTAAGGCTTATTAGTTAATAAAAAATAAACAAACAATAATTAAATAATTAAATATAATCACTTTATATGACCCAGTTATTTCTCACTGGATATCCTGTATATCCTGTTTTTCTCATATGTTATGAATGAATGAACAAACAAATGATCAAACTAACAAATTAATTAATTCATTAATATTATTCAATTAATTCCTGATTCTGATATCCAACTTTTTTTTCTTCTCAAAGGATATCCTTTTACTCATGAATGAATAAATGAATGATTTAGATAATTAAGAAAATAACTATCAAGAAAAACGAAAGCATAAACATACACGTAGTGGTCTTCATATCAAAACCTAAGTAATTACATCAAACTCAAATGTATTTAAGCTACTCCAGAAAAGGTTATTGTCTTTAATGACTTGAAGAGCAAGATTTTTTTTTTTTTTTTTTTTTTTCCCTTGATGGTAACACTTTATACATTCTACTAACTATAAGTAACTTTGCAACTACATGTCAACTAACTCTCATTAATTTGCAACTACTGAAGTAAGTGAAGTGTGGCCAAGTATGCTGTCCCATACTTGGAATTTGTACTCTGCATTTCACCCATCCAAGTGCACACACACACACACACACACACACACACACCTCATGAACATACACTCAGAGCAGTGGGCAGGTTTTTTTTTTTTTTTTTTTTTTTTTTGCTGCACCCAGGGAGTGATAAGAGTGGAATAGAGCACTGTTCATCCACTCGCCTCACCTACACTTCCTGACAGTAATGAGACTCAAACCCACGACCTTCGGGTTACAAGTCCGACTCTCTAACCATTAATGCCACACCTGCCCCCAAAGAACTTGGAGTATTAGTAGACTGTTAGCATTGAATAATAACTTGACATGTACTTGCAAAGTTACTTATAGTCAGAAGAATGTCTGTTGAGGAACAATCAAAATAAAGACAGTCTACTAATACTCTAATGACTGCTAGTTGACATAGTTGCCAAGTTAGCAGAATGTCTAAAGCGGACTATTGAAATAAACTATTACCCATTTTTCCACTTGACACAGTGAAGACTTGTTTAAACCGACGACTACCCAAGGAACAGACTCTGAAAAAGAGGTGCATGACCAGCCTTTTACTAACAACAACAGGAGAACATCTCATTTGACACTTAATACTGCACCTCTCATGGCAGCCATTAAGATGCTGCTATGGTCATAACCCCTGTGTCCCTACCTCACACACACACACCGTAACCATAGCACACACTCACGTCCCTGAAAAGACAGCTTAATGTTCTGTTAAGCTCACCACAATGGGGCTCAAACCAGATGGCAAATTAGTGGCAATTGTTCAAAAACAACACAGTCAATTCAAACAACATCTTTTCCGTTTTGCTTCCAGCTGTTGAGCTGCTCCTCTTACTGCAGGAATAACTTCACCTCAGAGGTTTCACCATAGTTGTTTAAACGGGAGCGTTTAGTCAGTGTCTGTTAGCTTTGAGGTCATCTAGTGCATATGGAAGCTTGTTTCTGTCAAAAACACAACTGCAAGTTTACATCTAACGATTCTGACATCTTTTCTTAGAATTGCGAGATATAAACTCGCAATTGCGAGTTATAAATGCATTAATCTTAGTTGACGTTAATTTCTGCATTTACTAATAAATTATTAAAATCAAATGTTGCATCTGTTAACCTGAGCAAACATGAACAGCTGTTTTTTTTGTTTTTTTTACAGCAAATGACATTCTCTGTTGATAATCATGCACCTGTAAAACTATAGATATCATTTCATTGCATCCTTTGTTAAGCCTTGTTTCTTTGTTGACAACTAAACTTTGCCAAGTTAACGTTAGCATTACTGTTTAGTTTCTTTAGGCCTATTGCGTCATCCGATGTGCTGTTTGGCTCCTCTCTAGATCGAGCCACATTGTAAATAACAAATGAAAAAGTGTCATCTAGCTACGTTTGGAGTGTGCTGTTGTCTTACGGCCGCAGATTCTGATGAGGTACTTCATTTGTGCTTAAATTTAGCGCTAACAGGATCTATCAAACCACATAATGGCAGCCTCCGCAGCCTTAACAAACCATGACTTATTTTAGCTTCTCCACTAAGAGGCTTTGGGAACGTGGGTCTGAGCCGAACACACTGGTACTTACCATCACCACAATTTATTACTATTAAAACTTAAATCAAAATTTTAACTTTACTCCAAGAAAAACAACAACATAAAGAGTTGTTCTACTACAGCATTATAGCTCTCATTTTCAGAGTATGCAATTACTTTTTATTTTATTTGGCCTTCCAGTTAGCAAGCCAGACACACTATAAAGCAAAAAAATATTAATGCAGTTTCATTCGAGCTTGGAAAAGGCATCGGAATCATACTGAGGTTTGAGATGATAGCAGAGTGATTTTGAAATATAAAACCTAACATATGCTGGGACGGACCAAAATCACACCGCCATGACCATCTTAAAGGCCATAGTTCCATTTAAAGGTCTGGAGAGGGAGTAATATGGTGCTTTCAGTCATAGGAAAACCCTTAAACGGGGTAGTGGAGGGACCACACAGTCAGGCCATGAGGTTGGATGAGTTACTGGGCTTTTTGGCGGCAAATCCAGTCAGCAAACATTAGCGTGGCCAATCCGCCAATGTCACACCCCCCACATTCAAGGCTGTTACAGCTAATCATCTCACAATTTATTTAAAGAGGGATTCATTTCCACATGCTTCCAACATACTCATAAGGTGCACGTAGCCAAGGACATTTGTGTTTATTGGGTGCCAAGTGAAAATACGCACACTGACTAACTTGTAAATATTGAGTTTAGTAGCTACTGAAAGATTGTTTGGAAATTCTGTTGAAATGTTCTTCATGTAACATGAACAATCTGGGATTTGTTGGCCCCATTTTATGATAGGAATAGTCATGGAGATGTCGGGAAATGGAAGGGAGGGGGTCGGGAAATGACCCGAGTCAGACTCGAACACAGGTTGTGTAAGCGGTACCACAAAACGTGTCCGAACAAGTGAGCTGCCCACCAGGCCACGTCTCCAGTAGTAAATGTACTCAAGGTTTTTTGTGTAGCCACTTGTATTCAAGCCTTAATTAGGGGGTCAGACCCCTGAAATGCTACGTGTTCTGTTTTTGTGTTGAATCAGAGCTGACTAAGAAGAATTCAGGTTTTTCTAAAGCCTCCAGCTAATTCCTGACTGACAGAATATTTATTCTGTGACAGAGACTGTGGATGAGGCCATTTCTGGAGAAGGAGCCGAGCTTCATTCAGTGGTGCTCTCGACCCAAACCCTTTCTAAAGAAGATAAGGGGGGAAAAATAAGGGGTGCTTTCCACAAAAGGATATAAAATAGGGCTTGAAACCTCTTTTATAGGGGGTCAGTTAAAGGGGGTTCTTCACCTTCAGAAAAGGTTGTTTGTCTCCACAGGAGGTCAAACTAATTCATATATGAGCTGTTTTATTTTTTACTTAATTTATAAGAGATTTTTTTTTCAACCCTGTTACTAGTGACCTGTCTTAATACAGTTTAAAACCCTAATTTGTGTTATTTTGCTATTCTCTAGAAATAAACAGTAAATAAACACAAAATTAAATAACATTTATACAATTGAAAAAGTCAATAAAATGTACAGTATTAAAAATACAGCAGAATAGGTAACAGGTTTGCATATTTATCTTAAATTAAGTTGTCACTCAGTTGGAGAGAGGTGGGTTGGTTCCAGTTGTTGATTTGTAATTCTGATAACCTTTTATTTCCTATAAATGAAAGAAGAAAAAAAAAAAGAAGTTTGGCTATTTTTCTTGTAATAACAGGGTTGAAATGTTGAGCATTACAAATGCACTTAACACTGTTTGTGTAAAAATTAAATGATATTATTTATTGTCTTATGCATGGGTTCAAATTATACTTTTTATATGAGATATTTTATTTTCTACTTATTTTATATGAGGATTTCCATTTATTTCAACCCTGTTACTTTAATTTAGGACCATTCTAAATACAGTTTAAAACCCTATTTTTTTTTTTTTTTTTTTTTTTGATATAGAAATAAACAGTAAATAAACAAAATTAATAATGTTTATGAAATGTATTAACTCTATAAAATATATTTAAAAATACGGCAGAATGGGTAACAGGGTTGCATATTTAGCTTAGATTAAGTTGTCACTCAGTTAGGGAAAGGTGGGTTGTTCCAGTTGTTGATTTGCAATTCTGATAACCTTTTATTTCCTATAAATGAGAGGGAAAAAAAATGTTTGATTATTTTTCTTGTAATAACAGGGTTGAAATGTTGAGCATTACAGATACACTCCTAACCTTGTTTGTGTAAAAATTAAATCATATTATTTGTTGTATTATGCATGGGTTCAAGTCATACTTTTTATATGATTTTATTTTCTACTTATTTTATGAGGTTTGCAATTTATTTCAACCCTGTTACTTTAATTTAGGACCATTCTAAATACAGTTTAAAACCCTAATTTGTGTTACTTTGATATAGAAATAAACAGTAAATAAACAAAATTAATAATGTTTATAAAATGTATTAACTCTATAAAATATATTTAAAAATACGGCAGAATGGGTAACAGGGTTGCATATTTAGCTTAAATTAAGTTGTTACTCAGTTGGGGAAAGGTGGGTTGTTCCAATTGTTGATTTGCAATTCTAATAACGTTTAATTTCCTATAAATGAGAGGGAAAAAAATTGTTTGATTATTTTTCTTGTAATAACAGGGTTGAAATGTTGAGCATTACAGAAACACTCCTAACCTTGTTTGTGTAAAAATTAAATTATATTATTTGTTGTATTATGCATGGGTTCAAGTCATACTTTTTATATGATTTTATTTTCTACTTATTTTATGAGGTTTGCAATTTATTTCAACCCTGTTACTTTAATTTACGACCAGTCTAAATACAGTTTAAAACCTTAATTTGCGTCATTTTGTTATTTTCTAGAATTAAACACAAAATAAATAACATTTATAAAATGTACAAAATCTGTAGCAGAATGGGTAACAGGGTTGCATATTTAGCCTAAATTTAGCTGTCAAATTGCTATAAATTAAAGAAAATATTTGTTTTATCAGTTGTTTTTTTTTTTGTTTTTTTTTCTTGTAATAAAAGGGTTAAAATGTTGAGCTTGACAACTGCACACTATTTATGTAAAAACAAAATGAGATCATTTGTCATCTAATAGATGCATCCAACTTATACTTTTTGGGTCACAATTTTATGGTCCCATTTTTAAATGGGGTAAAGTGATGCAGTAACAGGGATGATTATGTTAATATTGTTTATGCTAATTAAACACAGACTTTAATTGTCTGCCTTATTTTGTTGTCCAAAAATCTAAATATTTAATGCTTCCCTGTTATTGACCCATCTGTGTAGGAGTACCAAGAACAGCTGATACCTGTTGAAGTTGGTGCATCATTTCAAAGCAGATTTAGTAGCTCTTCCTCCCCACTCAAGAAACAGCAATGATTTACAAGCTATACCTGCATACAAAACTCCATAGAAGGAGAGATGAACAAGTGATCTGCTGAAAATGCTTTTCCCCGAGGGCTCGGAAGAGTAATCCGTCTCAACACGTTGTGTTAAAAGCGTGTACGCAGAGCCTAAAGCCCATGCATCCCCTGTCTCTTTCTCCTCCCTGTCTCCAGGCCCAGTTCCTGCCATTTGTTCTGGAGCGTGAGGAGAAAACCCCTTCTGAAAGAACAGGATATACACTAGAGGATGTCGAGCACTGTCGTTGGCTGACATTCTCTACAATTATGCAACTTTTTCCCCTTTTTTAATGTGTCTGAGTGTGGGTGGCTGGTTGTGTGTCAATTTTCCTTAGCTACCTGTGTCTCTTTGGCCTCCTTGGTAACAGCACTAACAGGGCAAGACGCCCTTCCGTTGGATCCGATTAAAGCCTGCAGGGTGAGAATTGCTATCCAGGACTGACGACGATGCCTTCTCGATTTACCTGAAAATCAGCATTTGTAAAACTACACTGCAATTAAGTCATTTGAGTGGAATTCGACTCTATTATGCCAGCTAAATGGAAGATGAGAGCAATCTTGCCCTCACTCAGGCTTAGCAGAGATGTTAAGGAGTACAGCATCGTGTTTTCTGCCTGTGAGTCATCAAGTCTTGTTATGATCTTGGCCTGGGTGCTGCCATTTGACATTTCCTGTTGGCTTTCCTGTGCCGTCACGTGTCATTTTGACTGAGCATGGCTAATCCGCAGAGATATCCAATAGAAGTGATCGGTTTACCAGTAGCTAGGCATCTTTTTGTGAATGTGTGCAGATTGCTGATAAAAACAAAGCTTATATGATATGTTACACTCTGCCAAGATCTGACGCACTCACTTAGGAAATCTTGGGAAGAGATACAGTGGTACTGCTGAGTGTATACTTGAGTGTTTGTAAGTATCTGCTGCCAAAGGAACTTCCTGCAACATGTCAGGCATAATTTATTCATGGCTGGAGGGAAGGTCCTGCATGGGGACAGATATACACATAATCTGGCTGTGGGACAGGCAGACAGACAGATGAGTACACGGAAAGACAGGCCGTACAAATGAATTTAGTTATAAAAATATAAACAGTTATACTGTATTTTTTCTCCACATTTTCTGGTGTTTACCAGTGCAAAATTGCCACAACAATGGTAGGGTATCTTTGTCTATGTCTATGTTATGACTTTTACACAGATCAGGCGTAACATTATGACCACCTTCCTAATATTGTGTTGGTCTCCCTTTTGCTGCCAAAACAGTCATGACCCATTGAGGCATGGACTCCACTAGAACCCTGAAGGTGTGCTGTGGTATCTGGCACCATGTTAGCAGCAGATCCTTTAAGTCCTGTAAGTTGCGAGTTGGGGGCTCCATGAATCGGTTTGTTCAGCACATCCCACAGATGCTCCATTGGATTGAGATCTAGGGAAGTTGGGGGCCAAGTCAACACCTCAAACTCATTGTTGTGCTCCTCAAACCATTCCTGAACCATTTTTGTTTTGTTGCAGGGTGCATTATCATGCTGAAAGAGGCCACAGCCACCAGGGAATACCGTTTCCATGAAAGGGTGTACATGGTCTGCAACAATGCTTAGGTAGGTGGTACGTGTCAAAGTAACATCACATGGTTGGCAGGACCCAAGGTTTCCCAGCAGAACATTGCCCAAAGCATCACACTGCCTCCGCCGGCTTGCTTTCTTCCCATAATGCATCCTGGTGCCATGTGTTCCCCAGGTAAGCGACGCACACGCACCCGGCCATCCACGTGATGTAAAAGAAAACATGATTCATCAGACCAGGCCACCTTTTTCCATTGCTCCGTGGTCCAGTTCTGATGCTCACGTGTCCACTGTTGTCTCTTTCGGCGGTGGACAGGGGTCAGCATAGGCACCCTGACTGGTCTGCAGCTATGCAGCTCCATACGCAACAAACTGCGATGCACTGTGTATTCTGACACCTTTCTATCAGAAACAGCATTAACTTCTTGAGCAATTTGAGCTACAGTAGCTTGTCTGTCGGATCGGACCACACGGGCCAGCCTTCGCTCCCCACGTGCATCAGTGAGCCTTGGCTGCCCATGACCCTGTCTCCGGTTCACCACTGTTCCTTCCTTGAATCACTTTTGATAGATACTGACCACTGCATACAGGGAACACCCCACAAGAGCTGCAGTTTTGGAGATGCTCTGACCCAGACGTCTATCCATCACAATTTGGCCCTTGTCAAACTCGCTCAAATTATATCAGGGCATTTAGTGTTAGCAGTTTGTTCAAATCCCAGGTATTGAACAGCACAGGTAAGGAAGGGTTACACAAACTCTGAATGAGAAGACGACAAGCAAGCTGTCCGCTTGTGTTAATAAACCTGCACTAGTCTGCTTTGCCTGGGGTTACATTGTTGTTCATGACAGAGCACCTGTCCTGGTTAAGTGACAGCTATAAACATCAGCCCTAGTTTCATTGTCTCGGTCTTTCATAGCCTCAGGCTCCATTAAAACTGAGGCAAACCGCAAAGAATGTTGTTCAAATTATCCAGGGGTCACAAATTGTCAAAACACCCATGTACAACCTACAAAAAGCTATTAATGGATTTGATACAAGCTACCTCGGATGGCCAATGTACCAACTTCCTGTCAAAATGTGCTTTTTCTAAGAGGAGGGGTGCCAGAAGGAAATGGCATTGGCGTGTTTGTCAGCTTGAACGCTCGCAGTGGCAGCTAACACTGGAAGTGGGTTTAGGAGGTGTTCTCAGGTTTGGCTGAGCTTTTCCCCCTAAGTGGAAAAACATTAATGGAAGCTGGCTCGCTCTCGTTCTCTTCCCCCTTCTCAGCGGCGGCTCTAACTGCCGAAGGGAGGGCTGGTAGACGACCAAACATTAGTCACCACATGAATCCAGTGCTCTGAAATATGCTTCCTGTCAAGGTTTGGATAGATATTATGAAGAAAGACCTTGCTCAGCTCTGCAGGAATTGGTCACTTAACCGAGAAAAGAATTACAAATTTATTGCAAAGACTTCTGTTGGCTGACAACATGCATTTTATAGGCTTGTAGGAGTTTGGGTAGTTAAGACATCTATGGTAGGAATGGTCAGTCGGGTCCTATTTAAAATGCAAGGTCACAATGACAACACTTGGGACACTTGGGGCAATGAGTTCTGTGAGTGACAAGCCACAAAACACCCTCAGTAAAGCAATGAAAAGGCCCTGTTGGACACATTTTGAAGCAAGTCCACTCATATAGTCAAGACTTCTTGCACCAAAGACAGTCATAACTTAGGTTTACACTACAATTTTTCCACCATTTCTTTGACCCTTAAAGGAATAGTTTGCTCAAAAATGAAAATTCTGTAAATTACTCACCATTACTCATGTTGTTCAAAGCCCATATGAATGTCCTCCTCCTGTGGAACACAAAATAATATATTTAGAAGAATGTTTGGTCACACTTTAGATTAGGGTCCAATTCTCACTAATAACTAACTATTAACTACCACGTTTGTCTCAATAAACTCCTAATTGCTGCTTATTAATAGTTAGTAAGGTAGTGGTTAAGTTTAGGTAATGGGCAGGATTAAGGGATGTAGAATATGGTCATGCAGAATAAGGCATTAATATTACAGTACAAATTGGCTCTTTTGGCATTATCCTGAACATTGTATAAGCATTCGTTTCATGTGTCACTGAACACATCTTTTTGATTTTCCTGGCAAAAAACATCCCGAGTTCTTCACATAAAAATCAGTCTACAGGCTTTCATAGTCAACCTCGGAAGTTGGGGAAGGTCTCGTTTTTTAAGTTCCGTTACAAGCTGTTCACATGTTGGCAATAAAAAAGCAATTTATTAGGGCTGGGACAATACATTGATTCTTGATTCGCAATACAGTTAATCTAGATTGATCCTGATATTTTCTCTTTCGAATCGATTCTGAGCTTAGTTTTAACAGCAGATGGCGCTCTAGGCTAGTTTTTAACCACACACTCAAATGCTCATGAAGAAGAGTACTGGAAAGTGTTTGTCATGTTTGTCAAGTGGTTAAATATACTTGCTATATACGCTTTATGGATGATTATTTTAGGTTTAAGTGGTGTGTGTAAAGGAACTGGAAGTAAGCAGAGTAATGTTACGCGTGTTTCTAAAGCACGTAGTGCCATGTGATGTTAAAAAACTAAGCTCAGAATTGTTTAGAGAGAGAATCACTATACATTTGGAAAATACCAGAATCATTCCAGAATTTTTGTATCACAAATTGATAATCGATGTATTGTCCCAGCCCTACAATTTATGCATGGAAATTCTTACAAAAGAGCCCCTTTAGATTAAAGCATTAAACTTACTTTAATTATTAAATTAAATTATAAAAGCATCTTTATTTTGGATTTTTTTTCACACAAGACATTTGAACTTCTGCAACTTTAAGAATTATGTTTGTAAAATTATCTTTGTTATTATGACCTCTGCCTAATAGTTGGGCTCAATTCTAAATAGGCATTGATATGAAAACATCAGTGGTCATATGTTGACGCAGAATCTTTTCTCTCTCTCTCTCTCTCTCCTTGGGAGCAGAAATGTCACTGGGACTTTGGAAACAAGCTTTCTCCAGCAAGCTTAAAGAAAGGTTTGTGCATTTGCAGAGAGCTGAGTGATTGAGACCACATTTGGTTATTTGTCTTTCCAGACAAAGCAATGTATGTGTGTGCATGAGTGTTCGTGCGTGTGCATGTGCCTTCATGCAATTGCATGTTTTTGCATGTGCTCTGTAAAGAAGAGAGAGCATATAAATGACAGGCTGCCAAAGTGAAGGAAATAAAGTCCTTAAAATAAAGAAGTCAACTACTTCATTCCATCTGTCACCATCTTTCTCCCTCCCTTCCTTAAGGATAACTTTGGCTCTGTTCACTTCCTCCTATTCATGTGAGGATTTCATGGATGACATGCGCTGACCAAATACACACAGGGAGCACATCTGCTAAAAGTGTGTGCAAGTGTGGCCTGTGAGACTGGATTCTAGGAGAGACACAGAGGCGCTATTTTATGGTCCCCACCTGTCAGAGGTGAGCGCACCAGAAAGATAAATGTCTTGGTACAGTAATGATCCAGGTATTCTAGCATTCATGCTTTTTGCATTAAATATACTTTGGCAAAAATGTGTTTTAACTGGTTTAATCTGGTCTCCTAGCCTAGCAAACAGACAAGTGCCCCAATCCCTTAAAACCAGCAGGCCAACCTGGGAGACCACCTAACTAATTAGTCTAGTATAAGCTTTTTATTTTATTTATTTATTTATTTTTTCTTCAGCAAGGTTTATCACATTATGTATAAAATCAGTTCAGGCAGACTATATATACAGTACTTCAAATGTCAGAAATATTAAAGGTGACCTATAATGCCCCTTTTCACAAGATGTAATATAAGTCTCTGGTGTCTCCAGAATGTGTCTGTGAAGTTTCAGCTCAAAATCCCCCACAGATCATTTATTATAGCTTGTCAAATTTGCCCCTATTTGGGTGTGAGCAAAAACATGCCGTTTTTGTGTGTGTCCCTTTAAATGCAAATGAGCTGCTGCTCCCGCCCCCTTTCCAGAAGAGGGCGGAGCTTTAACAGCTCAACAACAACAAAGCTGGAGAATCTCACGCAGCCAAAATGAGGATTGTCAGTAACGGTGTTCAGCCTTACATTGTTCAAACCGGAGTCGACACTGATGGAGAGACTCAGGAAGAAGTTACAACTTTTAGAATGAAACTGGATGTTTCTGAATGGTTAGTGGATACATTTATGTAGTTGCTGTGGAGTTGATTCAACTCATCCACTAGCATGTGCCGTCATGTTCATCTTTTGTGCAAATCCAAGGTTGAATTGATCCTCGTTTGTGAAGCAGTCCAGTGTAAAATGAAGGCATGACAACAACACTCTACTACAACAACTCTTCCTCTTCTCTAAAGCAGCCCAACATGGTCCCGCCCCCTTTGTTGTGTGTTCCCAGGGGGCGGGGTTTATGTAAATTTTGGGGTTTGTGATGTCACCAACCAGGGAAGAAGCTCGTTGTAGTCCCCACCAGCCATTTGTTGTAGTCCTTAAAAAGTTATTTCTGTAAAATAAAATATCCCCCTTTGAGCTCATGTCATTTATGCTTAAACAGCAACATTACACACTAAAGTTAAAAAAAGTGAAATCATAATCAAGGACCATAATATTACAAATATAGATATTTGAATATAAAGTTTTGTGTGAGCACATTTTTTTTTTTCAGAAAATGTAAATTACTATTATAATGTTCTCAATATTACTTTTACAATATTATAATATCATTTTAATATTATAAATTACTATTTTAATGACTGCCTAAAACATTCAGTAGTAACCCATAACAAAATTTAAAATAACCATAGCTTTTTTCAAAATGTCATTTATTACTATGTTATATGTGGTACTCAATGTCATTGCATATATACATGATACACTTTCTGTTACTACTTTTAGTGTCAGAAACTTTGTGTCATCTTTCTGTCTTTTTGTCGTGATGACTATCGTGGCCGAGTAACCATAGTTTTGTTTATTATAGTGGCAAATTTACAGTGGTGATATGTTTTTCTTTTGTGAACATACTGCAGCTAGAGACCTATTACAGAAAGTTCATTTCTATTAGTGGTATACACACAGTTTTGTATAATTCAGTCATAAAATGTATCTGGGAAAGCTACCGCTTTCATAATGCGGTTTCCTCAGCTTCTGATTCTGTTAAACACATTATCCTGAATCAGGGTGGCTTGAGAACTTTGAAAGAGAACCTAAAATTGAAAGGTCTTGTTTAATGTCAGTGTACTGACAGTTTTACTAAACACAAGTGCAGCACATGCTTCTATATAATGGCATGTATATTTCCACGTCAAAGTTCTTCATTTTTGAAAATACAGTGCCGGCTCCAAGTATAATAATGCCATCCACACCATATTTCATGCAGGCCAACTATGCTATCCTTCCTAGAGGTTTGAAAACCAATCTGTATTCCCTCCAACCCTACATGTTGCATCTGTCAATAAAATAGAAATGAACAGTGTGATTATAAGGCTGTCTGGACAGGGGCCATTGCTAGTGAAAAAAAAAAAAAAAAAAAACACATGTATTTTTTTTCCCCCTCCATCTCTGTCTCCTTCCAGGATTTGGCAGGTTTATTTTGGTCAAGCTATGGCTCCATCCACGGTATAATAATGCAGCTGGCAGTAGAAAAAAACAAGCATGCTGTTTTCATCACCAACCCCCAAGCCATCGATCTATCTGAGACACGTACACCCAAACATACAGATGTACAGATGAAAGCTCACACACCTACACCTATTCCTTCATGAACGCCGGGAAGAGTGACTTTTAATTACCAGAAAGTTCCATATTTGCATGATGAGTCGTAATACGTTTGACACGTCGCAAGCTATCCTGATGAAAACCTGTCCTACTTTCCTTCGCCTCCACTCCAAGAAAAATAATCTTTATGAGAGCACTGCTGTTTAGTTAGACCTACTCCATACTGCAGGCGGGCCTGGGATCCGAGAGAGGCAAATGAAATGAAAATACTGGATTAATAAAGTGAAGGAGAATAAAATAAATGTTTTCTTCTGTTGGAGGAATACTTCATCCAAAAAATTTAAAATTCTGTCATTGTTTAATCACCAAATCTGTATGCTGTTGTTTTATCCGTGGAACAAAAAAGAAGAAATTTTGAAAGATATTCATGCAGTTTTTTCCCATGAACCACAACAGTAAACAATGCTTTCAAGATCATAATAGGAGGGGGAAAAAAAAACAAAAAAAAACACCCAACCCAGCAGTGTTTTAATCTTTTAGATGCCACAGACCCTCAGATATCAACAACAACAACAACATTTATTTATAAAGCACATTTAAACACTATGTAGATTGTTCCAAAGTGCTGTACAAAGTACAAAAAAGATCTACACAAGAATAATTTACAGGTTTCTAAAAGCTAAAGAATAAAAATATGATTTAAGTGAGGATTTAAAAATGTCCAATGAAGGAGCAGACCTCACATGATAGGGGAGACCATTCCAAAGCTTGGGCCCAGCCACAGAAAAGGCCCGATCACCCTTTGATTTATAGCAACACTGAGGGACAGTTAAGAGTAAGTGAGTAGAAGATCTAAGTGCCCTACTGGGACAGTATGGTACAAGAAGATCACTTATATGTATGGAAGCTTGTTTCCGCCATGAAAAAATAAAATAAAACGGTAATTGTGACTTTTTATCTCACAATTCTGAATTTTTTTCTTGCAATTGCGAGTTTATATCTCACAATTCTGACTTTTTTTCTCAGAATTGCGAGATATAAAGTCAGAATTGCAAGTTATAAAGTCAGAATTGTTTGATATAAAGTCAGAATTGTGTGATATAAAGTCAGAATTGTGTGATATAAAGTCAGAATTGTTTGATATAAAGTCAGAATTGTGAGTTATAAAGTCAGAATTGCGAGTTATAAAGTCAGAATTGTTTGATATAAAGTCAGAATTGTGTGATATAAAGTCAGAATTGTGAGATATAAAGTCAGAATTGTTTGATATAAAGTCAGAATTGTGTGATATAAAGTCAGAATTGTGAGATATAAAGTCAGAATTGTTTGATATAAAGTCAGAATTGTGTGATATAAAGTCAGAATTGTGAGATATAAAGTCAGAATTGTTTGATATAAAGTCAGAATTGTGGGATATAAAGTCAGAATTGTTTGATATAAAGTCAGAATTGTTTGATATAAAGTCAGAATTGTGAGTTATAAAGTCAGAATTGCGAGTTATAAAGTCTGAATTGTTTGATATAAAGTCAGAATTGTTTGATATAAAGTCAGAATTGTGAGTTATAAAGTCAGAAATGTGAGTTATAAAGTCAGAATTGCGAGTTATAAAGTCAGAATTGTTTGATATAAAGTCAGAATTGTGAGTTATAAAGTCAGAATTGCGAGTTATAAAGTCAGAATTGTGAGTTATAAAGTCAGAAATGTTTGATATAAAGTCAGAATTGCGAGTTATAAAGTCAGAATTGTTTGATATAAAGTCAGAAATGTGAGTTATAAAGTCAGAAATGTGAGTTATAAAGTCAGAATTGCGAGTTATAAAGTCAGAATTGTTTGATATAAAGTCAGAATTGTGAGTTATAAAGTCAGAATTGCGAGTTATAAAGTCAGAATTGTGAGTTATAAAGTCAGAAATGTTTGATATAAAGTCAGAATTGCGAGTTATAAAGTCAGAATTGTTTGATATAAAGTCAGAAATGTGAGATATAAAGTCAGAATTGTTTGATATAAAGTCAGAATTGCGAGTTATAAAGTCAGAATTGTTTGATATAAAGTCAGAATTGCAAGATATAAAGTCAGAATTGTTTGATATAAAGTCAGAAATGTGAGTTATAAAGTCAGAAATGTGAGTTATAAAGTCAGAATTGCGAGTTATAAAGTCAGAATTGTTTGATATAAAGTCAGAATTGTGAGTTATAAAGTCAGAATTGCGAGTTATAAAGTCAGAATTGTTTGATATAAAGTCAGAATTGTGAGATATAAAGTCAGAATTGTTTGATATAAAGTCAGAATTGCGAGTTATAAAGTCAGAATTGCGAGTTATAAAGTCAGAATTGTTTGATATAAAGTCAGAATTGTGAGTTATAAAGTCAGAATTGCGAGTTATAAAGTCAGAATTGTGAGTTATAAAGTCAGAAATGTTTGATATAAAGTCAGAATTGCGAGTTATAAAGTCAGAATTGTTTGATATAAAGTCAGAAATGTGAGTTATAAAGTCAGAAATGTGAGTTATAAAGTCAGAATTGCGAGTTATAAAGTCAGAATTGTTTGATATAAAGTCAGAATTGTGAGTTATAAAGTCAGAATTGCGAGTTATAAAGTCAGAATTGTGAGATATAAAGTCAGAATTGCAAGATATAAAGTCAGAATTGTTTGATATAAAGTCAGAAATGTGAGTTATAAAGTCAGAAATGTGAGTTATAAAGTCAGAATTGCGAGTTATAAAGTCAGAATTGTTTGATATAAAGTCAGAATTGTGAGTTATAAAGTCAGAATTGCGAGTTATAAAGTCAGAATTGTTTGATATAAAGTCAGAATTGTGAGATATAAAGTCAGAATTGTTTGATATAAAGTCAGAATTGCGAGTTATAAAGTCAGAATTGCGAGTTATAAAGTCAGAATTGTTTGATATAAAGTCAGAATTGCGAGATATAAAGTCAGAATTGTTTGATATAAAGTCAGAAATGTGAGTTATAAAGTCAGAATTGTTTGATATAAAATCAGAATTGTGAGTTATAAAGTCAGAATTGTTTGATATAAAGTCAGAAATGTGAGTTATAAAGTCAGAATTGTGAGTTATAAAGTCAGAATTGTTTGATATAAAGTCAGAATTGTGAGTTATAAAGTCAGAATTGCGAGTTATAAAGTCAGAATTGTGAGTTATAAAGTCAGAAATGTTTGATATAAAGTCAGAATTGCGAGTTATAAAGTCAGAAATGTTCGATATAAAGTCAGAATTGTTTGATATAAAGTCAGAATTGTTTGATATAAAGTCAGAATTGTTTGATATAAAGTCAGAATTGCGAGTTATAAAGTCAGAATTGTTTGATATAAAGTCAGAATTGCGAGTTATAAAGTCAGAATTGCGAGATATAAAATCAGAATTGCAAGATACAAAGTCAGAATTCCATGATATAAAGCCAGAATTGCAACTTTATATCTATCTGTATGATAGCTTTGTGTGGGGAACAGAGCAAAATTTCCTAACCACATTCACCCATGGTAAGTCACCAGCAGGACTTTTCTGTAGCGGATGCTGCAAAGCTCCATCCAGAAATGTTTGATATAAAGTCAGAATTGCGAGTTATAAATTCAGAAATGTTTGATATAAAGTCAGAATTGTTTGATATAAAGTCAGAATTGCGAGTTATAAAGTCAGAATTGCGAGTTATAAAGTCAGAATTGTGTTATAAAGTCAGAATTGTGAGATATAAAGTCAGAATTGTTTGATATAAAGTCAGAATTGTGAGTTATAAAGTCAGAATTGTGAGTTATAAAGTCAGAATTGTGAGTTATAAAGTCAGAATTGTGAGATATAAAATCAGAATTGCAAGATACAAAGTCAGAATTCCATGATATAAAGCCAGAATTGCAACTTTATATCTATCTGTATGATAGCTTTGTGTGGGGAACAGAGCAAAATTTCCTAACCACATTCACCCATGGTAAGTCACCAGCAGGACTTTTCTGTAGCGGATGCTGCAAAGCTCCATCCAGTGTGAAATCAAATCTCATTGGTCCAAAATCCTCATCAAATAAAACATCAACTATATTGTGATTGGCTGTGATTGTGGAACTTTTCACATCACGTCTCAGTATTTGCTAAACATCTCATTTGCAGTTCCACATATTCAGATGTGGCATTTCCGACACATGCAAAAACAATGGAGCTGAACATCAATGGCATCAAATCTAGCACTTTTTTTTTTTTTTCTTTGAACATACAGTAGATTGGACTCTGGTGGAAGGGACATTTTTCAGCAAATAATGACTTAAATTTCTTTCAGTTCTTCACACAAATGTGTCATTTAATTTTAGAAGACTTAAAATATAGTTCACAAGTCATATGGACTACTTTCATGATGCTCTTCAATCTTTTTTTTTTTTTGGTGAATCATTTTATGTAAAAGAGCACTGTGAACATTCCTCAAAATATCTCCTTTTGTGTTTCACAGAAGAAAGAAAGTCATACAGGTTTGGAACAACATAAGGATGATTATTTTTAGATTAGAGTAAGGCCACTAAACAGAAAGCCATCCGGCTTACGGCATGATTAAGTCATTTTGAACCACATGCGCTCGCCCCGGACACATTTTGGAAGCGTTTGCACGTCCCACGGCGAGGCGAGTTGATCCACTCTGCAGAAGAGAGCTGCTAAAGCAATAATCATTTGAGTAAATACATAAACACACAGGCTAGCATCTCTCCTAGCTCGCGTCAGGTAGGATTTATGCCGACGGCGTTCTCGGGTGTCCCAGACCACGGTTGAGTTCACGGCGAGCAAGCGCGGTGTCGGTTTTTAAAAAGAGTGTTGGGTAACATTCTCCTTCAAGGCTCAATTCCGTTCAACTCTATTAGTTTCGCCACTAACGCTTTTCCGTGTTCCGCGTGAGGAAAAACAAACACACAAGCAAAGGTCCCTATAAACATATCTAAATTTAACAAGTCCTCCCTGTCTTGCTCAAGTTGTTTTCTTCTCTTTTGCCTTTCTTCTCTTTCCTCTGCCCTGCTTTTCTCTTTCACATGCTTTTACAGTGAGGTGCACTGAAAGCGCTCTTTGTTGCTACGGTCTACGGCGTCTGAATAGGGCCAAACAAATGGCCCTGTCCACTGAGCACTGCAGAAGAGGTTTTGAAAAGAATTCCTCCCCTGACTTCTCCTTCATGAGCCCCACAATGACAGACTACCCTTTTCTTCCCGTGCTCCCACTAATGGATAAGACAATATTTGCAGGAGTGTGAGGTGGGGGTCTCTTTTGCTTGAATATTCAGCCTCCGTTCATGCCAGCCAAACCACCCCCATCCCTCCCTCTCCGATAAACACTCGGCCCATTTCCCTTTGATTTTCTTCAGTCCTCTTGTTTCCCCGGCGTTCCGTTTGTTTCTCGCTTCTTGGATGCTCCGAATCAAAAAATCAAACAAGAAAGGCAGAGAGAAAGCAACAGGTGTGAGGTAGCGAGGGACAAATGCATTAGACGGTGCCCGTGAGATTACATCAGTTTTACTTAGAGGAAAAGCAAAAAAAGGGGCAGATTGTTTGATTTGGTGACGAGATGGGCCGATCTACCTTTTCCCCAATCCAAACAGAGCCAAAGGGAGCTTTTTGTGCTTTGCGCTCAAGTAAACCTTTGAATGTTAATAAAATGAGCTGTTGAAATGGAAAGCACAACGCACTGATTTAACATAGCTTTGTATAAACCACAGAAGTGATTGTTTTACATTTGAAATGGCCTGAGGATATGAAAATGATTTCAACGGCGTAATTAAATGACATAATTAACACAATCGTTTTGAGTAAACTGTGAAAGGTTTCAGTAGAATAATACAACTATGGATAAACAGTACATTCATTTTAACTGACAGTGGAGTTGCGTAATATGATTTCAAAGTGCCTTTAAAATGCTTTTTCAGATATTACATTTCATGCGGTGTGTAATATAGCTGTTTGTGGAATGTAAAAACATGCATTGTATCAAATGATTAATTTAAATGTAAGTACATAGTAGTTAAGGCCACTTAATATAAAGTTTTTTTTTGACAATGGATGAATGTAAACCTATAGTAGGAGACCTGCAAAATAAAATTAGGAACCTTTAAAATAGCACAGAAGGGGAACTTTCACTTTCAAATAAACTTTTCCTGATAATTTACTCACCCCCATGTCATCCAAGATGTTCATGTCTTTCTTTCTTCAGTCGAAAAGAAATGAAGGTTTTTGATGAAAACATTCCAGGATTATTCTCCTTATAGTGGACTTCACTGGCCTCCAAATGGTTGAAGGTCAAAATTATAGTTTCAGTGCAGCTTCAAAGGGCTTTAAATTATACTAGATGAGGAATAAGAGTCTTATCTAGAGAAATGATTGGTCATTTTCGAAAAAAAAAAATGTAAATGTATATGCTTTATATAAACAAATGATCGCCTTCCAAGTGGTTCCGCCAAAACCGCACTTTCGCATTCTTCAAAAAGCTTACGCTGCATGTCCTACGCCTTCACTATTCTACTTACGGAAAAAATGGAACTGGCGCTGCGTTCGTTCCGTAAGTAGGTTATCATTTGTTTATATAAAGCATAGACATTTACATTTTTTTTTTTCAAAAATGACCAATCGTTTTGCTAGATAAGACCCTTATTCCTTGTCTGGTGTCGTCGTATCCCATTAAGACCATTTTCTGCACCAAATCTCCATTGCTGTCTCATTCTCAGTCTTCATTTCTGTCTTTTTCATTTTATTTAGACAGGTCGGGTACGAGCTACTAATTGTTATGCCAATGTTTTTACAGCTGATTAAGGCAGAAAGAGCATTCCAGTAGACAGAAAACTACTCGCTCTGTGAGTCAACATGGCACAATGACAAAGAAAAACAGAGGCTCAGATCATTATGGTTTAAATGGTTGTATTGGATGTTTGCCAGTTGCTTTCAGTCTCCAAACAGACTTGCGGTCTCCACACACACACACACACACACACACACACACACGCTAAGATATATTTAGTTCTCCTGGCAGATTTGTTATGATCCATGTCATTCATGACAAATCAAACTGATATGTGATTATCAGTATTAAACTTTGGCATGCAATTGTGCTGCCAAAGGACTTACATTGAACAGAACCCCAAAAGAGACTTAACAGAGGCCTTTTATTGACCTGGGCAAGTAAGCATTGACTTAGCAACCCCATAGAAACGCCCTGGCAACCACTGAAAACGGTCTAACAACAACTCACATTTTCTTCAGAAAAATATTCTTCTGTATCTCAAACCAAGAGAACAGATGTTTAGTCACAAGCTGCTGTCATACGAGGATGTTTTCTTATCATAACGAATGTGAAGTTCTTCAGTGTTTCTTTGTTATTTATATGGTCTGGGTTCAGAGTTAATGAACTGTGAATTGTGTTTCTTGCACATTCTTCAGAGTTCCAGGAAATCGCTCATCTTTACTTCTCAATACCTGTTAATGTGCTTTAAGAATGGCTGCTACGATCAACAAACAAGCGCTGTCAGGAAGAAGAGCTATTTTCAGCTTGCTGAATTTGAAAGGAAAGTTTTTCTTAGCAAACATGAGAAGGATGTTATTTTCTACAAATGGTCATTAGGACGCGTGTTCTGCTGTCAACACTGGGCCACAAAGTACAGCACAAGAAAATAGCTACTCACTTTATAAAGTTGTTGTTTAGGAGTGTTCAGTGTTGGAACGGCTTCCATAAGAAAGATGTCTCGGGTGTTTCTCCTAGATGGCTTTGGGATTTAATGGAGAGCAAACGGAGACTTTTTCTTGAGTGTCTCTTACACCAATAATCTCACATGTATCTTTCACACGATTTCTCATCATTTTCTCAAACTGTCCTCTACTGTAAAGAGTCAAATACTTTATCATCTTAAACATTTCTCGAAATCAAATTCTTACAATGCCAAATAATCTCATCTGCTATGCACATTCATTTCATACGAAGCTGTTACTGTGTGTCAACAATTGTGTAATTTGTGTTTGCATCATTTTAAACTGCACTATTATGCTATTTTAAAGGTTCCTAAATGTTTTGAAGGTCTCCTGCAATACAGGTTAACATGCATCCAAGTTCAGTTTAATGGGGTCCTTGATTATGATTTCACTTTTTTAACTTTAGTTAGTGTGTAAAGTTGCTGTTTGATCATAAGCAACATCTACAAAGATACGACATTCAAAGTTCAATGCAAAGGGAGATATTTTCTTTTACAGAAATCACTTTTTAAGGACTACAACGAGCTTCTTCCTGGGTTGATGACATCACAAACCACAAAATTTACATAAACCCTGCCCCCGGGAACACCTAACAAAGGGGGTGAGGCCATGTTCAGACTTTTTACATTCACAGACAGCTATATTACACACTACATGAAAGGAGATATTCAAAAAAGCACAATAGGGCCACTATAAGTCTCCTGAGAAATGAAAAAGCAACATCTGAGCAATAATGTTTCCTTTTCTGGAATGCAACGGACAACCCACTCATTTCGTGAAGGTATTGGAACATTTACTATATTATACAGCGGAAATAAAAATCTGCGCTTCGAATTTGCATCATTAAACACCATAGCAAATGAACACCTGGTCTTGAATGTGGCCGTTTTATCCCATAATTCAAAGGGCTGTAGGGTTGTTCCGTTTTCCATTGATCTACAGCACCTCTACATCTCATCTCCCTTTAGCTTTACTCAGTGGGAGGAACTGTCCTGTAAAATAGTGGTATTAATTTAGTTTATCTTGTTTTGCAGCAGATCCGGAGATGAGATTACAGTGCAAGAGCCGCAGCTTTGTGTGAATGTTTGTGTCTGTGGGCGGAGGAAGGAAAATTTCCTCTCACACTTTAATTCTCATTCTGCCCCAATTACCATGATTCAGCATCTCTGCGTTTCCTGACACAAGTGAGGAACTTTTTTTGTGGGGATTAGGGTTTGAGAGAAGCAGTTCTTATTCATGTAAATCAAAAAAGTGATGAGAGATAAAAACTGATACAAAAATAATACAAAAATAATAAATGCACAACACTTTTGATGTTTTACATTACTTTGCCTTCATAACAAACACAGATTGCTAGCAGTGTAGAGTGATTTATGAAAGAAAGACTCTTAAGAGTTATTTTTAATGAATTGGTCAAAAAGTCAAAAGTGAAATTAACCAATAAATGTGTGTTATGTACTTAAGGTTCATATGACAATATATAGTCAAAAATTTGCACTACTACTAATAATAGGTCCCTTTTAATCTGTCCTATTTAATCTGTCACTTTTGTCCACTTTCAACCACTTCTGTCCTGTTTTTTTTGTTTTTTTTTTCGAGGGGAGTGTAAGTGTATGTGTGTAAATCTATTGCCTTTTTCAGATCTTTCGATCTAATGTACGAAATAAGCTTGCGCTATTTACACATGAACATGACCGGAGATGACGGGAAAACAAACGCAGAACAGAAGCTTTTTTTTCTGCTCTGAAAGCAGCAAGACCGGCCGAACGCAGTGAGTGTGTGTTAGAAATCAGAAATGGTGCAAGAACATTGTGATTAATACGTTTTTCATCTCAAACCAAACTTGAGTCTTCAGCTGACTGGCAGCGCACTTCCTATAATGTTAAGCGTTAGGTCAGTAGGTGTAGAGTAGGTGGTCTTTTGTGGCTGTTTGAGTGCATTCGATCACATGAGCGTCTCGCTACAAAAGCAACCCAAGTTTACACCTGTATTTAGCATCGTCCATGTGTATTCCAACCGACCAAAATGTATCTTTATACCAGCTTTAAACAGCCAAAGAAGCACAACAACGTGTATCTTCATTCAGTTCTCTTGTATGGAAATGAGCAGCATGCACGTTCTTCAAAATCTCTCCTTTAATGTTCCACAGAAGAAAGTCAGTTGTATGGGTTTGGAATGACATGAAGGGGAGTGAATGATGACAGAATTTTCATTCACAAGCAAACTGTTCCATTGAGTGATTCGGAACCGCAATCATTAAATTCCAAACGATTCCAAGTGAGCATCGAGAGACAGAGGAGGTCTGATCACCGGGGCTTCCACCCTGCAGTCAAAGTGATTTGACATGAGAAACTCTGGAGTCTGTGGGGGGAACCGCAACCGCTCTGCATATCTGATCAGAATATTGGGAAGACCGGAGGAATGGAAAGTGAGCGAGAAAGACAAGCCTATGAAATGTGTGCGTGTTCCTGTTACCTCAGTAATCCTCACTTTGCCTCTTGCCTCCAGTCAAATTCACTCCAGCCAGACTGCGGGGTTCTGAATAACTGCAGGCGATATCTTAGCCTGTCTGTCCTTCTGGCTGTCTGTCCATCTCGTCTGGCCGTCTGCCCGTCTGAGACTGACTCCCGAACAGCAGCGAGACATCCAGTCCGGCAGCAGGAGTGCCAGTGAGCGTACTTTACCACGGGGCAAATCCTCACCCCTGTCCATCTGCAGAATTAACGAGACGAACTGCCTTCCCATCACAAATACAAAACCCTCTTCCTCTGTGACAGCTCCACGCTGCTCTGTATGCCAAGCCCATCCTGGACAGTGTATGGCTGAACAGATGGGCGCTAAAGCCAGAGGAGCCGTAAAGGTTGCTGCTGCAACTTCATAAACTTAAATATAACCAAATGGTGACACAGTAGATGAAGTTAGCATTAAGCCTGTTAGAGGGATATGAAAATTATGTCATAATTTTCTCAGCCTCGAATCTTACTTTCATGGAACATTAAAGAAGACATTTAGCGGATAACAGACAATGTGAATGGACGCTGCTCCAAAAAAAAAAAAAAAAAAAAAACCTGACAGAAAAAAACAAACAAACAAACAAACAAAAAAACAGGTCCATTCGTTCGACTCCTGCATTATATTTCAAGCCTTCTGAAGTCATACAGTAGTGTTGATATTTGTATGCATCTAATATGGAAAAAATATATATTAATTTAATTTAATTTAATTTAATTTAATTTAATTTAATTTAATTTAATTTAATTTAATTTTATATTCTTCAAATCACTTGTCTGATGTTAGGTCACAATATTATATTATATTATATTATATTATATTATATTATATTATATTATATTATATTATATTATATTATATTATATTATATTATATTATATTAATTATATTATATTTTTCAAATCACTTTTCCGATGTAGGGTCACATACGTTTTAAATTAAATTAAATTAAATTAAATTAAATTAAATTAAATTAAATTAAATTAAATTAAATTAAATTAAATTAAATTAAATTAAATTAAATTAAATTAAATTAAATTATTATTTTTTTAATCAAATCACTTGTCTGATGTAAAGTCACATTATTTTATTTTATTTTATTTTATTTTAATTTAATTTAAATTAATTTTATATTCTTCAAATCACTTGTCTGATGTTAGGTCACAATATTATATTATATTATATTATATTATATTATATTATATTATATTATATTATATTATATTATATTATATTATATTATATTATATTATATTATATTATATTATATTATATTATATATTCTTCAAATCACTTGTCTGATGTAAGGTCACATTATTATATTATATTATATTATATTATATTATATTATATTATATTATATTATATTATATTATATTATTATAATATATTACATATAAATCAAAATTGAAATTAATTACAAGTTAAAGTTTTTTAATGATTGTGTGGCAAAATTTGAATAACATTGAAACTCAAAGTTTCTGAAATATCTAAGAGCAAAATCTTTTTGTTTTTGCATATTATGTATTAAATCCGGTAATACTTTACAATCAGTAATACATTAACTAACATTTTTTTGTGTTTATTAATTTTTATTAATATGAATTAATATTATTTTATTTTATCAGTAAATGCTGAAATTAACATTAACTGAGAATAATAAATGCTTTAGAATTATTAATTTTAGAATTATTTTAATGCACGCACGCACACACACACACACGCACACACACACGCACGCACACACACACACACCTACACACACACACACAAACCCATTAAATACCAATCACCACGAGAAAAATGCTTCAACCAAGCTGACTCTTCCTGGGATGAAGTAAATTGCGGTTATATTTTAGGTCTGTAAAAAAATAAGGATGGGCTCTGTGAAACACCATGCAATTACCTTAAACTGTCCTCCCTTCCTAAATGATCTGACTCCAGGAATTCTTTCCCGTGGCGCTGTTGTTTGACTAGGATGAGTGGGTTTGTTATGGCTCACATACACCTGCTTTAGTGTATACTTAGACTGTCAGAGACCCGCCCTGGGACTAGAGCGATTCCACACACTCCTGTCAGCTGAGAATTATGGCGCCACCGCTACCGTTTTCACAATATTTTTACTCTGGGCACGTCTGCAATGCTGCCTGTTGGTCATATGGTTATTGCCATACAATAGTGCATGTTAAATGTATGTTTTGTGGGCTCTGAGACTATGAATTTTAAATGAGACAATGTTTTTCTTGTTGGGCTCTTCTTGTAAGGGTTTGTTTCGCTGCTGAAAGGCTGCATGAATGCATGAGGCTCTGTGGGCGGATGACCTCGGGGTCAAAGGTTACCATGGTAATCAGGTCAGAGGGGATGTGGCTTCAATTTTCCACTAGCAAAAGGGCTGAACCAGTGTCCATCTGTCATACAAACGATACACACATTCACACGGATACTGTTCTTTCACACACACTCTCTCTCACACACAAACTGACCTGCTGACTTCCACTGAAAACAGAAAGCTAGTTTATCTGAGATTGTTTAAACCAAATTGATTAAATAAATAGCAGAATTGCATATATATATATATATATATATATATAAAATCTATAAAATAAGAACGAGTGGCATACATTAACTTAATGCTAAATGAGATGATTAATTGAATATTAAATAGAATTAATTTTATATTTTTACATTTTAATATATAATGAAACAAGAATAAGTCTCTTAAAGTAACTTGATACTCAGTTGGATACATAATTAAATATAAAATATAATTTAATATAATTAATTTAGTTAGTTTTCAATTTGACATAATATATAAAGATAAAGCATCAAATAATTGAACTATTCATAATTAATCAATAATTGAAATATTAATACAATATTAGATATACATATAAAGTTAATTAAATATTAAATATTTATATATTTTTTTTTAATTTGACATGCTATATAAAGTAAGAAAAATCCACCAAAAAATCTCAATACTAGTTTAAATAATTAATAAAATAATTAAATATAATTAAACATTAAATATAATTAATTTTATAATATTTTTACATTTTATATATACAATCTGTAAAATAAGAATGGCTCCCTACAAAATAACTTTATAATAATTGATACAACAAATAAAAATTAAATATAATTAATTTCATTATTTTTTTTTATATTTTGCACATATAATCTGAAAAAAATGATGAGTCCACTAAAATAACTTGGTATTAAATATTAAATAAAAATAATTTAATAGAATTACATGATATATATATATATATATATATATATATATATATATATATACAGCTGCCTAAAATAACTTAATCATTTATGAAATCAAAATAATGAAATCATTTGTAAAATATTAAATTTATATTATAATTTATTCTAATATATTTATTCAAGGTGAAAACCTATGCAACTGCTTGGAATTCTGGGACCCAGGCTTGTGACCAAAACTGCATCGAAAACAGTCTGACACACGAATGCATAGGCACATACACTCTCTGGCATATCGTGAAATATAAGCTGATGTGGGAAAAGTGTTACTGTGACAGAGAGAGCTGTTTAGAATTGCTAATAGAACATCAGGCCATTTCAAAGGCTCGTCTGCATTCTCCTGCATCCCGTTCCATCGCAGAATGAGCACCCAATCAGATAGCAAAGCCCTGCTTGATTCTGCGGAGGAAACATTAGCGCTGAGGAACGATATGGATTTCTCTGAGTACGGCGCCAGATAGGAGGCTGCTTTAATCTTCCACCCTGGATTCAGATTTCTGTTACAGATGCCTCTCTCACGCTCACACACTCACTCTGTGTCTCCCTATAGCTTTAGAGCCGAAGTGATCTGCAGGCTTGTGATTGGTTGAAAGTGCAGAGGTCAGCAGTGGTGTCTCTCCAGCAGAACAAACACCTGTGTGTACCTCGCAGACGTCGTTCGCATTCTGAAACTAAAACCTCAAGCATTTGTGAGTACACATAGTTGGTTCAACATCTACATGTAAAATGATAGCCAACAGTTTATCACATTAACCTATAACCTTACAAAAAACTGTTCTGAACCTGTTGCTACTTTCAGAAATCACACATTTTGCTGTTTAAATTGCAAAAGATGGTGTGACATTATTATTTTAGCAATGATAATATAATCACCAGGCTCATTTATGTTGGTTAGTGGTTTAACTGTGTTTTGAAAAGCTGCAGACGGGAGGTCAGCGTGATTTTGCTAAGTAAGACATGTTCCAGGATCAACATACTTTGTTGATCCTGGAACAACATTCCTGTCCGAAAATTTAGTCTTAACCCTATTCCTACCCCTAAACCTAATCCTACCCATAACTTATCCCTAAAATCAGAGGGGAAAGATATGTGAATAACACTGATGTAGAAGCACCTAACCCTGGTTGCAAGCCTAAACTTGACATAAACGGTGAACTTGTCCCTCAAATCTGATTGGTTGATTGGAATGTTGTTCCAGGATCAACAAAGATGTTGATCCAGGAACATGTTGTACTTGGTGAAATCACATTCACCATAGAGGGGATTAGTTTAGGGTAGACCAATATACAATGAGTTGCAATAGTCTAACCTTGATGAAATAAGTGAGTGGATCACAATTTCCAAGTCAGTATGTGAAAGAAAATGCTTTATTTTAGCAAACAATCTCAGATGGTAAACTGCTCTTGACAACAGCACTGATCTGCTTATTGAAAAGTAAAGATGAGTCACTCCAAGATTCCTCACATGATCTTGTACATTCGATGACAACGGACCTAACTGGACAACTAGGCTGGGTATGCAAGACAAAGAGGAACCTAAGATCAAGACTTCAGTTTTGCTCTCATTTAAAGGTGCAATATGTAAGATTTATGTCGCTAGAGGCCAATTCAAAACAAAGGCGTAGCTTGATGACGCCAAGTTTGAGTGCGGAATCATGTGGTCTTCACATCACAGCCGATGGAAACAATCGGGATAGGACTCTGGCAGAAATCATGTTCATGGATGCGATTATTGACGTTACTGTAGTGTGAAGCAGAGCAGGAGCGAGTGTTGTGGAGCTGAACGAGGAGCTGGAGCGATTGATCAACACACGCCTCAGGAGCAGCGGGACTTTTATTATGCCACAGTCGCCGGCGCCACTTCTGCTTTTCCGGTCATGAGTATGAGGTAACGCAGCTCTGTTTATCATATTAGATACATTTGAGAGTGTTGAAAATGATGTTATAACGTTACTCTGTGCGTTCGCTCGGCGGCTGCTGTGAGACACTGTTACACACTGCAGTAAGATAGATCGATTTTACAATATCATATTAAATGCTGGATGGCTTGTGTTGATAAATAGCATGGAAATAATTTAAAAACGTATTGTATGATGGAGAAAATGCTGTATTACTGTTACTAAAAATAAATCTGCATCTGATTATGCTATGTTAGCTACTTGACAAAATAGTGTTTTTCTCTGAGGCATGGTAAAGCATGGTACTCGCCAAAAATCAAAAAAATTTGATTTAAACAATAAGACTAAACGTGTTGAGCTATATAACAACAATTAGTTTTCTGTCTATAAACTTAACCAAACAGTTGTTCCCTTGTGTATTAAAACATGTAAATATTAAAGCGTCTTTGGTGCTTCCATGAATTTTACAAAATAAAACCGGAAACCGAAGGTAATGTGGGTATGACGCAATTGACAGGCGACTCCTCACACGTCCCGGAGCCTTGGTTAAAATTGCAATTTTCTCAAGATTTACAAATAGTTGGAAACATTTGGGATATTGTAAGAACTCAAGTGAACAAAATATATAACAATGGCCTAGTGGTTTTTGGATATTTTACTGCAAAAATATTACATATTGCACCTTTAATTGAGAAAAAAAAATAAATAAATTGCCAGCCAATGTTTAATATCTTTGAAGCAATTTAAGGCATTCTCTGATGAACAATTCTTGTCTATACTCACTGGGAAATAAAATTAGGGATCATCGGCATAACAGTGGTAAGATGGAAGCTCAGGGGAAGCATGTACAATGAAAATGGCAAGGGTCCTAAAATTGAACCTTGAGGGACACCGCATTGTAGCTGAGCTGATGTAGAAGACAACTTGCTTAAATTAACGGAGAATGTCCTTTCTTTTAGATAGGATGAAAACCACTGGAGGAAATTTATTTATTTATTTGATTGATTGATTTTTACTTTTATTTTACTTACAAACCATACAACTGGGAGTAAGACTCACCTTGTCAGATGATTTCACAAGCATTTAGTGGAGATTAGTCATTGGTGAATGTGGCTAACTTTCCTACACAAGTTAACTTTGCCTAAAAATTAGCATTTTGCAAGCTGCACTAGCTACTGTATTAACATGCTAATGAGCTATGCCTAATTAGCCATCATTTTTTTGCAGATCATGAAGTATTGATCCATTTAAAGAAAAAGAAAAAACATAAAAATGGCTATATCATATGCAGATGCTCTCATGAGTTTTAAAATGTTTACAAATGTTTGTCCACAATATGTGGATATATGATAGTAGCTCAATGCTATTCCTCATTGCATGAACACCCTGATCAGTCTCTGTTGTTCTAGGGCTGAAAAGACTCACTCGCTGAGACAAGGCCCAGTGAGGGTCATTGTGTTTGTGTGCATGGTGAGGAGCATGGTGGTCCTGGCCCACAGACAATGGGTCCCATCCTATTAGCGTTGTGTAAGGAGGCCTGCTGGGAGAGGACATGCTGAATTAGCCCCACCATGTTCACCTCATCTGTCACTGCTGCCAGGCCATACGGCATGTAGGACACAGTTGTAAAGTGACAATAGATATTACTAAAGTCTTTTGTTGACCACCAGAGATTGACAGGAGTGGCGGTGTGCTCCGTAGCCAATCGGCCGGATGTTTGTTCAATGTTTCAGACTGTAACTAACTGTTTCTGAAAACCTTGATCTGAGTTTTTTAAATTTCACATCTTTGGTCATCTATACACTGGTGCGCACTCTCGCTATCATTAATCATTATGGGTTTGTGATCTTTGAGATCTCGCAAGATTAAAATGTGACACGATTTCTCGTCAAAGCGAAAAGCTGATGATATTGCCATGACGGAGTGTGAGGGTGAAATTAGGATAGAATATGCCACCGCTATGTTTACATTATGCCTCCATTGTTGTTTTGGTTTTTATAGGAATAAAAAACATTTAATTCTGTTGGATAACGTTCACTTCAATCCCATCCAGCTCATTGTCGTATGTAGTGCAGCAGGAATCAGTTCACTGATCACGTGACGAGAGTAAGCAATGAGATGACAAGACCATAGTAGAGGATTCGTTGCACAACACAACTTAACACCTTGTCCTAACCAGACGTGATGCGATAAGATTCCAGTGATGAGCAATTTGACTGTTCACACTAGACATGACGTGAAAATGAGAAGCAATAAAATCAATCAAAAACCACAGCCAATCAGAAGAGAGTGTGGGCGGGCTCTCTCGGCAAGAGCACAGCAGACACAATGAAATGGGCAAGTACTTAGTAAAATTCATAAATATTACACAATTTAAACATTATTTAAAGTACATATGGGGTGACTGAACCAATCTTTGTCATAGAATACACTTGTTTGTTCGCATTGTGTTGACAGTTTGAACGTTCTTGTGCCCATTTGTTTATTTTCAAGATCTGAGGTGAATTAGCCAGTGTTGTTTTCATTACAGCTAAAAAGCTGGAACACAGAATGATATTCAAACTCACATTAGCCACTTTTAACATTAAATAAAGTACCTGATATTATCATTGCCATACTTTGTGTTGCTGTTTCAGCCACGACATTGCGGAGAAATAGAAACCTTTTCTAAAATAGAATATTCGCGTGTCGCCGTCGCAGCTGGTTAGGACAAAAACTCATGATTAACATGGAAAAGATACCTGTTAGGACACGGTGTAAGCGTCTGATAAATGTCTTATCTAGTAGAATGCATGCTCAGCACCACCGTACTCCCTATTCACAGAGTACACGTAATCACAAAATCGAAAGCGAAAGTAAAACGCGAGCACGCATTCAAACGCAATTTCAATACCCTGCATTTTCAAAGCGGCTCCCTGATGCATGCAAATTTCTCCCAGTATGAAAACTATCTTAGGCTGGGCTGTGTAGTTGTAACCATCTCTCAACTCTGTATCATGCTTGAAGAAAAATTTTGTCTCTATTTGCACTTTGAATATTGAGAGAGAACTTTGATTATGGTTGCACTTAATAAGACTAAGAGAAAACTGTTATTCATTTTTATTTATATTGTTTTAATTTCTATTATCAATGTATAGAAAGGAGTTCAGTTAGGAGGACAAAAGTTGTAGAAGCTCATGTACAGTAAGGTCTGGGGAGACTCAGTTGAGTTTGTGGCAAAATCAGTCTCTTCACACCCCTAATCATCATAACATTTTTCATTCTGAATGCTAATAGTCAGTTATCATAGTTTTTAACACTTCTTGCTAACATACAACTGCATATTGAGCTGTATTATGGTTATGATGGAGTAGTCTGGAAGTGGTCTTGTGGTGAGAGAGCAACCACGAGGCGACTGATATATACACATTCCAGGCAAAACCACAAAATGGGGCCGATGTAGTGTTTATTACAAACCTAGATTGTCCTGTGTTTGCAGTAATAAAATCCACCACCATGATTTCACAGCATGTTGTGGTTCATACAATGCTAATCATGATCCTTTAAGTGCAAACTGGGGGTCAAAACTATTCAGCCATTTACAGTCCAATAAATGTGTCTCCAGAGGTGGCAGTCTTTTGAAGACTGTGTGATAATCATCCAATTATATATAATTGGTTAGGTGTTCACCCTCTAAATTAGGTTTCTTAATAAGACACCACCACTCAATTTCCCGGGCAACTGTAAAAATAATGAAAACATTGTATTAGCTAGTCTATATCGGTGTGGCACGCCACCTGAAAGTCCTGTAGAAACAATCCCAATTAAGACAAACATCAGGCATCTGAGTAAACACACACAAATATAAACACACACACACACATACACACCAGGGGGAGGTGAAGCTAAACGTTCAGGGATCCAATGTTTGCTTTCCTGAGATTGAATATTTAACGAAGTGTGCGGTTAAACAGTAACATAATGCTCCTGCATTGACAGGCTCATTAATTTTTAACCTGTCGCACTGAGATTCCACTGTGTTGTCTGAAATTGGTTTTGCATAAAGAATTAGGACTTGACATGAAAGCTGGGAATTTAAAAATTGATCAAAAGTCCGAATGGACGTGTTGCTCATTTATGGTGTCTTCTCTCCCTTCATCTCACACTTTCGGTTACAATGACATTTGCGACTACACTGTGTACTAACTCGTTGTATTTTTTGATGTCTTTTGTCATTGTCCATGTCTCCTGGGCCAATGCTAGGCACAAAGATTACCTATCAACAAAGCTTGATATGTTTATGTCCTTTACCATGTCACTCTTTCACGCTCTCTCTCTCTCTTTTCACATTCACACACACACATTCCTTTATTCACCAGACACATTGTAATCAGATAGATTATATAAAGTGAATTTGGACATACAATCTTTTTACAGTGGAATGCGTGTACATGGTTTGTCAGTACATATATAGTTTCTATTATCAGGGAGATAACTGTAATATGCATCCATTCTCCAAACAACCTGTCCTATGTAGGGTCATGGGGATGCTGAAGTCTGGAAATCCTGCCACCCATTTACCTACCCTGCATGTTTTTGGATCAGCTGGGACTTGAACCAGGGACAGCTCAGAAGCTGACCCACTTTTCCACCAGCATGAACCGGGTGCTAGTTCAGAGCCAGTGGTATTGCTGGTTCAGGGCTGGTTCGAGTGACGAGCCTTCTAAGAACCGGTTTGCCTTTCCACAGGCTAGAGAGCCAGCAAAGAGGCAGGTCTTATGTCACTGTATATGTCTCATCTTTCACAGCAACGCTAGTGCGGCAGCGCCATACACAATCACACCATGCATCCGTGCCTTGGTGTCATGCCACAAGCCAATCGGTCCTTGCAGTGCCAGTGCATCTCGAATAAGCCTTCCATCAACAATGGCGGACGTTGCATTACAATGGATGCTCATGGCTTTGCAAACCTATTGGCATCCAAACACGGTGAATCCAACGTCTTCGTGCAGCTTGCCATAATTTGTATAGATGGAGATTACAATCGAGCTGCTATAAGCTCAATTAGCTGCTACGGTCACAAGTTTCTGTTCGTCTTGTTGGTCACAGTAACCCCACCCCCAGCCCCTGACATAAGTGGTTCTTACTTCTAGACCAGAATGTTTTGGTGTGACTTACGAACCACTTTTCCTGGTTCAGAGCTGGTTCTCTGTGTGTCAAAAGACAAAGAACTGATTTGAAACTAGGCTCTGGCTCTGAATCAGCACTCAAACTGACTTGGTGGAAAAGGGGTATGAGTCACTATTTCACCCTTGTAATGGTAATTTGAACCTGAATTACATGATTAAGGAATGTTCACACTGACAGTTATTTGCAAAGCAACTGGAGGTGTCATTTTGAAACGCCATGAGCGACAGCGAACATTGATGATGCAACCAACCTGAGCAGAGTTCAACTTGCAAATGAGCTGATGCGGTGACTGGCAAGAAGTGAAAAAAACTGGAGCTCATGGGATCCGCCCTCTGATACAGTTGGATACTGCAGTCGAGTAGGAATACCTACTAGCAACCAACATTACAGGGACTTGGCGATGTGTGAACGCCCCTTTAGGCTGAACTGTGAGTTGTGAGAGTACAGTAAGCAAACATTTATGAGGTGTGCTGAGCTCAGCATTTTCAGTGGACTGTGCAGATAACTTGTTTGGGAAGCAGTCCATGCCCAGGGCTGGATTATGTTTCTCCAGGGGCTCATGTCTTTGGATTACTGTAGATACTGAGATGAGGGGGACTATGTGATGATTGGTTTATATTTTAACTTACCAACTAGGAGCTCAGCTGTATGTGCTGAGGGGGCCAGTGGCCCTGGTGTTAAACTTGCACTAGGGGCAGAAGGTGTTCAATTCACACTGCATTCTCTGAGGGGGCCTCGTATTATGCTTGAACTGTCTGCATCAAGAGTCTCAGGTGTTCTGCTCATGGTGCATGTGATGAGGGGCCAGGGGGCCCTAAAATTCGACTTGAGGTGCACGGAGGTTTCCGGCGTCCCAAGTAGTCAGCTTGCACTCACAACAAGAAGCCCATTGCCCAATCAGTCAGATTGTCCTTTTTGCAGCAAGGGGCCTGGGGGCCCTAGTTGGGGTCCTAGTGGTCAACTTGTGATGTGTGTGCCAAAGGGCCCAAGGGGTCCTAGTGGACATCATGTGCTGTATATGCCAAGGGGTCTGGGAGCCCTAGTGATCAGCTAGCAACATATGCACTGAAGAGCTTGAGGGCCCTAGTCAGCAGCTGCATGTGCCAAGGGGCCTTCAGGCCCCAGCAGTCAGCTTGTGATATATGTGCTGAAAGGCCCCAGGGCTCTAGTAGTCAACTTGCAATGTATAAGCCCGAGTGGTCAGCTTATACTGCATGTGCTTAGGGGCTCAGTTGCACTATATACTCCAAGTTCCCCTTAGGAGGTCATCTTGATTTGAATACGCCAAGGGCCTTTGTGGTCAGCATCCTTTGGCACTCTTGGCCCCTAGCAATCTGAGACCCCAGGGAACTAGCACCAGTGTCCAGGTTCATACTCCAGCCCCTGCAATGATAGACACACGCAATAAGACCCAACATACATATATTAAAGTGTGCGTGCATTTCTGTCATCATGAGTTAGTGTTTGAACATTCTTAGACACAATCTGAGAGACAGTCAAGCTGGGACATGAGTGGAAAAATCTTGCTGTCCATCCCATCATCACAGGAGAACATGTGATCGGAGACGTCCGCCATAGGCCTACATACCAGCGCATACAGAAAAACCACCCTACAGAATTCAGAGCGCCAACACAAATAGAAAGCACAGGAACCACACCAATAAGGCAATATAAGACACTTCCCTTGGTTTTATGAAAGGAACTCTGTGAGTTTTTCCTTCAGTGAAGCCAGGTGGCCAGGCAGCCTCAGGAATTAAACCAACATTGTTTTCTTAGTGAGACTGGACTAAAATCTTCAAGGTTTTAACAGAGTGTCAGACCCTCAACTCAAACTAAATTATATCAGGGACACAACAGGGAAGGCTTCTAAAGAAGTCATTTATTTCCACTAGAGCAAATGAGCTGGTGTACTTAGAGGGCCACATAATCATTAGCACCTGCAGACAACAATAGAAGAGGTTGCAGGGAGGGTCAAAATAATGAGGGCGAACAGTATCCCCTAATTCTCTCCTTTCAGAAACAAAACACACATCTGCATCCTTGAG
Organism: Ancherythroculter nigrocauda; assembly: GCA_036281575.1. Classification (NCBI taxonomy): domain Eukaryota; kingdom Metazoa; phylum Chordata; class Actinopteri; order Cypriniformes; family Xenocyprididae; genus Ancherythroculter; species Ancherythroculter nigrocauda. Next base: position 3,231,713 of record VTFQ01000024.1, read on the forward strand.
GTGCATTGTTAGCTACTGGAATACACACTGCATTGTGAGTCTGCAAGCGGTATTTGGGGAAAATGTACCTCTAAATACTATCAGAGTTTTGTTCTAAATGACCCTTAACATCTATATACCCTTAACATCCTTTGTCAATGTGTCTGGCACTGTTGCAAACAAAGAAAGCACCAAACACCTTCCATACAAGACTTTTACATTTTTTGAAGAAAACATGAGCTGTATTTGCCCATGTGAAATGCACTGGAAGGTATAGTAGGGTGTTGTGGATGGTTATCAGTATGGATGTGCCTGCAGCCACTATATATATACGAATAACGAATTCTGCCGAATAATAGGGAAAAAATATTTGGCAGACCCATATAATAGCCTACATAAACTTCAAAAGTCACTATGCAATAATGAGTAAGTGAAGTGAATTAGAGTAAACTGAGCAGAGCATAATTTCAAATCAAAATGTTGCTTTGCTGATGTGTCTCTCAGAAATCAGAGCTTTGACAAGAGTGATATAAACTGAGATACTACATCATACAGATTTTCTACCACTTGCAATTAATATATATTATTAAATAAATTGTATGATTATAATAAAATATATATTTTATGAGTCATGGCATATTTGTTAAATTAAAACTATGAAGGGAACAGAATTAGGCCTACATTTAAAAATGGCTTCTCATGTAATATCACAAACTTCCGGTTAAAGCCCTGCCCACTTCCGGATTTATCCAAATACAGATATAGATACAAAGAATTTTGAGATTGTTACAGATACAGATGTTGGCTCTGTTGCACACCACTAGTTGTCTGTTTTTAGTATGTTTCTATGTGGTTGCTGACCTGCCCATGTCAAAGATCCCACTCACAAGTCTCTATAATAAGCTAGATATGGCCCAGATCCCTCCTCCAGAAACGTTGTATTGTCCACCAGGTGAACATCTGACACCTCTTTGACCCTCATAAATTGGGGTATTATTAATTTCTGTAGCACAAATATTTAAATTATACACCAATTTTAATACTTAAAGCCTGTTCACACCAAGATGAATGTCCAGAATGAACATTTGGTGCAATAAACATTAGCATTTGAATGAACATTAATGTGACTGTTCAGAAAATCACAAACATTCACATGGCATAAATGCCAGAGTTTTGTTTTTATTATTTTTCCATCATATGCTGCAAAGATTTGTGTATTTGGTCACGTATTTCTGCATTTCCATAAGCACCACCTACTGAATTTGCACTTTCATTCGTTTCATTTCATTCTGTATATTCATATTGGTCTGAACAGACAATTTGCATGCAAAATGTTTGTGCTGAACATTTGTGTTGCTGTGAACAGGCCTATAAAGGTACATTATATAACTTTTTTTTGTTTAAAAGTTACAAAACATATAATGATCAAATACATCATGAATCTATTTTTCATCTCGTTTTTGTTTTATCCTCAATCACTACGATACACCTATAATAAGTGTTTATATTCTGACTATTTTAGATGGACGGGACGGCAACCTCTGCGGAGTAGCCCGACTACAATGCTCTTCTGCATGACACATGCAGTTTTGATTATTAGCCGCTAGAGCACTAAAAGTTACATAGTTTTTAATCTTAATACTTAAGTATGAGCAATAATAAACTTGTTAGTGTATTTGTCAGTGGCATTTACTAGGTCAAGAATACTTGAATGCGAAAGGAGTCTGAAAATTACACATGCAAAGTAGTTAGATATATAGGCCTATATACCGTATGGCCTGTTCTGGGGTGTGGCGGAAAGGGTCCGGATGTGTGAGACCTCCACAAAAGGGCACTGATATGTCTGTTCAATGAGGCATGGAGCAGAGGCGCTGGGAAACAGCTCCATGGTCACTCTCTGAAACTGGAGACCACCAGGAGATCCTTCAGAGAGACGAGACATGATACTACTTTCTTTCAGCCCTGATACAGGCCAGCCAACAATGCAAAGGACGCTGGCTGCTCCTCTCACCTGTGTTTCTTTCTGCCAGGTCTGGGAACAAAATGGTGGCAGATGTTGTTCCACAAAAAGGTCTGAATTGAAGAAGGGAGGTTAAAGATTACTGAAACTAATCCCTCAAATCAATGACTAGTTTCAATAGTATATCTGTCGGACAACACCTTTCCTCCCTTTCAAGCATGTTTAAAGAAATAGTTTAAATGTGCTTTGTAGACTGACTTGCCTTCATGTCTCTCCAAACCTGTATCAACATACAAGTTTGAAACAACACAAGGGTGAGTAAATAACAGGGTTCGTACAGATACTGTAAAATTAAATTCCAGTACTTTCAAGTACTTTAAGCACTAAAATCCAAGATTTCACTTATCAAACAATATCTTTATTATCTTTAACAATTTACCAAAAGTAAATAGAGAAATAAAAATAAACTAATAAAACAAAATTGTACAGTGAACCCTACGCTCAAAATACTTAATTGATTTGAGTAGGACAGTTAAATTAACTGTTATGAGTATTTAGAACTTTCTTTTTCTTTTGCATGGAGCCCCGGACATGACATGCAGAAAAAAAAGAAAAAAAAATAGTAGGCTAAATCGTGTGCACGATTTACTAATTCGTTCCCTCGATTTATAAATAATGCCCATGATTTATAAATCGAGGGAACAAAATAGTTAATTGTGCGCACAATTTATTAAATCGAGTGAACGAATTAGTAAATCATGCACACAATTAATTTTTTTTTTTTTCTTGCATGTCATGTGCGGGGCTCCTGTATGAACTCATTTATTTTCATTTAGACTAACTTAAGTTTAACTGAAACTGGGCTGGGATTTTTTTATTTTCCAGCATGCTACACCATGCTATTGTTAACATGTTAGAAAATTAGCAAGTTGGCATTTTCTGAATTAGTTTGTTATAATATTTACGCTGAGATCATCTTGTAATTTTAAGTTAAATGTATAAATTAGTGTACTCAAATATTTCAAGTTAAGAACAATAAAAAAATGTATGAGAACAAAATAAAAATCACTTTTTTTGAGTTCTGACAACTTATTAGGGTTTATAGTGAAGTAAATAACTCATTTGATTTGCAGGAACTCAAAATAAAAAAAAAAGATAATTAACTAAATATTTTATGTTAATTGGGTCCCACTTTATATTAATTGGCCTTAACTACTATGTACTTACATCAAAAAATAAGTACAATGTACTTATTGGGTTCATATTGAATTGCAAAACATTTTTGCTGCTATCGAGGTGTATACGGGTAAGGTTAGGGACAGGTTTGGTGGTATGTGTAGGTTTAAGGGTAGGGGTAAGGTGTAAGGGATGGGTCAACAGTGTAATTATAAATGTAATTACAGAAATTAATTACAGATGTAATTACATGCAGGTGTTTTTAAAATATAGGTACAATGTAAAAACATGCATGTACACAATAAGTGCATTGTATCAAATGATTAATTTAAATGAAAGTACATAGTAGTTGAGGCCACTTAATATAAAGTGGGACTGTTAATTGCTATCAAAATGTATGAGTTAGCCAACTCAGTACTTCAAGTTAGGAGCAATTAACATGCATGATTTCTACAAACTCAAAAAATGAGTTCTACTTACTTAAAATTGGGACCATTACAAATAAGTACCACATGCAAAGACTGTGGTAACTTTAACCATTGAAATAATACTATGACAAATATATTGCTTTCTTTATTCAAACTGATTTTTTTCTCCCATAAATATATGATTGACCTGAAGAATGAAAGCTGTATCATATACTTGGATATTTATATGAGCAATGCCATGCTCAGCCATGCAAAATGTCTCTATATCTAAATCAGATGGGCTGCAGCATTGATTTTGTGCAAAAAAAGATTGTTTTATCAATTCAATTATACACTAAATTCACATATATTGTCTTTCAATAATTCAAGCACTTTTCAAGTACCTTTTCATAAATATGGCTGTTTTCCACTGTTGTGATTGGCTAACATCTTTGCATATGAAATAGCTAAGTATTACTCTCTCGAAAACGTTTAGCACATTACAGCTCTCAATGAAAAGTGTTGATTATAGCATTACACTTAAATCTATTGCATTATATATAGATCTATACCATTATATTTAGATCTTGACATAAAAGGTTGCAGTGATGAAGACTGTAGCCGATCACAGATATGTTGTTGAGTGCATGAAAGCAGTGATCTTGTCATTGCAACTCATTTTCTGCACACTAACGAATGCTTTCATCATAACTAACAGTGCAAACACAAAGAGATTCGTTGAATAAAACAGGAGTTTTGGGCGCGAGTCCAGAACTCAGTCACTGATAAACTCGCGCTGTTTGATACTAAGAGAAACAATGTGAAGTTGAGCGTTAGTCACTGGTTTGATTTACTGACACACAAAGATCATCTGACTGTACATGAATTATTAATATCAGATCAGTCATTAGAATGAACACAGTTACTGACATTTTGTTGCATTACCGTCGAGTCCATATCGTAAAAGCCTGCACCGAAATGCGACTGTTTTACCAAAGAATCCACAGTGAAATGTACCGGATACAAATAAATAAAGCTTAAACAACCATATTCCTAGCATTAGGATCCTTTGTATCTCTCGCCTGCATCTCTTACCAATTCATACACACAAGGGGGTGACGGAAGTTTCGCCAAACCTCTAAACACTTTCACTACTACCTTCCCAGTGTCTACAACCTACTTTCTGTGACAGGATGATGCCTGCACCACGGAATGTAGGTTACTAAAAATTATCTCTTATTACTCCCCATTAAATCGAAAGCCTGTCTGCAAACAGACAAAATTAAGTCAGGCAGACAGGAAGCTGCTGTTCCTAAAGTTTGCTGTAAACAAAATGAGATTACCAGGCAACTTCTGAATTTGATTTACTTAGGCTTAATATAAACAGGTTGTCAAACCACAGGTCTGTAAAACTGAGAAAAACTGCATAAGTAAGAGAGGAATTAATCCACGGGTTAGTATTCAGAGGAATTCGGCTTCAAGAGGAATTTGTCAGGGGAACTGACAACTGCGAAGGAAGCGTAACCTTTTTTAGCGTAGTGTGAGATGTATTTATTAATAAAGTGCATATTGTTGTGCTACACTTTGACTGATTGTGGATTGCAAAAAAAAAAAAAAAAATCCCCAGATAAAACAATTACGAGGGCAAATCATTTAAACATGAGGCGTTAAATAAATAAATATGAGTGTGTAGTCATAATTGTCTTGAAAGAGAATCTTGCAGCTCATTACGCACATATATTTTGACATGTTTGCATAATCCAAAACCTAATCCGAACGCTGCGCCGTCTCCTCCGTAACGACTAAGATAACAAGCGGAAGACAGCATTACTTGTGAGAATAAATGCTGATAAAGTTCTAGCAGCTGTATTATTTGATAAATAGGATTTTCCGAGTCTGTGGTTTAAGGCACATTTCATCATACGTTTTTTTTCCTCTTTCTTTTAACATAGCTAAACTATTATATCTGAGCTACAATGAGTGAAAGACACATCCTTTCACTGAAACTGCAGGGGGAAACTTTACAGTGGCTCTTGGAAAGAAAGACACGCTAATTACATGTCAATAATTCAATGCTTAATTTTAATGACCGGGAGAGGCTGGTTTACTCTACACTGCGGAGTGAGTGATTATCTGCGGTGGGAGATAAAGGGACTACAGTTCTGGGAGAGAGAGGAAAGGGAAGATAAGGTAGAGTATTCTGGTGATTGCTCTTCCGTCTCCCTCGCTCTTCCGAGGTGGTAAAAGGTCTCACAAACTCCTGACTCGACAGATTTGACTGCAATAGCACTGGAACTGTGGATTGGAGATGGGTGGGGTGAACACACACACACACACACACACACACACATTCAGATGTTTACCTAGCATCTATATGAGGACATACCACATATATAAAGCCATTTATATGTTCACAACTGTCTGCATTTGAATGCACTGACACTATTGGATGAGAACTGAACTGAGCTGGACGATGACATTACTGAATGTCATCATAGCAGAACTGAACTCATTCCATAATTGATGAACTTTACATTTCATTGTACTGAACTGAATCAACGCTACACTGACCTGAGCTGAACAATGACACTATTGTGTTTTTAGAGGTGCTTTACAGCAGAACTGAATTCTGTTTGCATCACTGAATCATTCTGTTCCTGTTTATCACTGTGTAAAGCTGCTTTAAAACAATTGGCATAGTATAAAGCGCTGTATAAATAAAGGTGACTTTGACTTGGATAATAAATAAGCATGATATATACACAGTGCTACTTGAAAGTTTGTGAAAACCTTTTGAAATTGAAGATCAAGGAATATTATACTTAATTTGTCTTCTGGCAAACATCTAAGTGTTCGCTGTTGCTTCTGAAGGGCAGTACTAAATGAAAAGAAAAAAAAGATATTTAAACAAAATAAGAAAAATTTGTACATCTTCATCCTGTTCAAAAGTTTTCACCCCCCGGCTATTAATGCATCGTGTTTCCTTCTGGAGCATCAGTGAATGTTTGAACATTTTTTAATAGTTGTGTTTGAGTCCCTCAGTTGTCCTCCGTGTGAAAAGACGGATCTCAAAATCATTCAGTCACTGCTGGAAAGGGTTCAAATATGCAAAAGATGCTGGAAAATTGATGAATCTGCAGGACCTGGAGGAATTTTCTGAAGAACAGAGCTCAGTTTAACTGCTCAGGACAAACAAGAGACTCATGAACAACCATCATAAAACACAAAAACAGTCATGGATCATCAGGTAACCACACACAGTATTGAGAATCAAGGGTTCACATACTTACGAATGGGTTATTTGAATAAATTCAGCTTTTTTTTTTTTCGTCTTGTGGACAATATGTAAACATTTTTTTTATGTAAAATATCTTACTCAGGACAGTACTAAATAAAAAATAACAGCATTTTGTATGATCTCACTTATTTTGTTACAATTATTCACATTTTCACAGATTCTGCAAATGGTTCACAAACTTTCAAGCAGCACTATATATACATACACTCTCTTAATTTTTTCCATAGCTATGTATATATATATATATATATATATATATATATATATATATATATGTATATATATATATATATATATATATATATATACAGCTATGGAAAAAATTAAGAGACCACTCCAAGTTCAGAAATCAATGTTACGTGGTCTCTTAATTTTTTCCATAGCTGTATATATATATATATATATATATATATATATATATATATATTTAATATTTATATTTAATATTACTTAATATATTTTATTTATTGTTTTTTCTATTGTTTATATTTAAATGTTTAAATGGAATTTCAAAATAAAAGTAAATAAAATAACACTGTAAGTTTTAAAAAATAAAAAGGAACCGATATTAAAAGAAACTGATATTAATAAAATAGAATAATTAATACAATGAAATATTTAATATTTGTAAAATATTTTCTTTTTAATTTAACTTTTGGTTTCATTTTAAAATAAAAAATATATAAAAGCATAAGCTAATCACCATAAGCTATATGTTTTTTTTTTTCTTTTCATTTTATGTTATTTTATTTTTAATATTTTATATTTCAATGTTATTTTAAAACAAAACAAAATAACGCTATAAGAAATGGGTAATAAAAAATAAAATAAAATAAATAAAACAATAAATTAATAAAATACAATAAAAGCTGCATGTGGATATTTGAGGCACACAGACTACTATTATAATACAGGTTCCTTTTTGATTTCTGTCCTGACATGTCAGTTTAGGAAGAAGTTTATTTATTTGTTTGTTTGTTTATTTAATCATAGCATTATTTCTGAATTGCATGAAAAAGCAGGAAGTTTGCTTAAGTATGGAGGTGAAAAGGTCTGGAGAGGTTCTAAGTGTTAAAAAAAATAATCACCATAAGCTGTTTTTTTTTTTTTTTTTTTTTTCCTCCATTTTATAAAACTGCAAAACTGCTAAAGCTGCAATTATGTGGATATTTGAGGCACACAGACTATTATTATAACAAAGTTTCCTTTTTAATTTCTGTACTGACATGTCAGTTTAGGAAGAAGTTTCTATTTTTTGTCATTGCATTATTTCTGAATTGCATGAAAAAGCAGGAAGTTTACTTAAGTAGGGAGGAGAAAAGCTGTGGAGAGGGTTTGGATTCTCCCCTGCCTGAGTTGTCCTAAATGAAGGCACGTCTGCATGCATTCCTTATGTCCCTGACAATGGGCCGACATACTCTGTGCCTAATGGCTGCTGAGCTCTTGCCTTTGTCCCTTGATTAACTGCTCTATTCAGGGCTCAGCCTGCTAATTGCATAGCCTGTATAGCTCCCCTGCATTACTGTAAGAATTAATGAGACACAATTACTGCACCCAGCAAATCTCCGGCCAGTCAATCCCAAAGAGCCCCCCTCATCCCAGCCTGAGCGCACTAGAGACTATAGAGCTGCGCCTCATCGCATGAAAAAAGAAAAATAAAACTACTCGGCAGGGTTGTTTCATAAAATAAATGTATTTGTTTCAAGCTAGCTCATAATTAGGCCCTAGAGTGAGTGATGGACTGAGAGAGATTGAAGAAAGTGAGACACAAGAGGAGATAAGGAATAGTATTCTATAGTAAAGGAAACAGAATAAAGAAGAAATTCTGATGACATTTCTGATGAAACAGGAAACGAGAACTAGGCCAAACAGCACCATGACACTAGAAAATAACATGCATTTACCAGTCAAAAATTTGGACTCGCATGCAGACTTGTTTTGAACCTTTGATTTAAAGTCTTCTGCTTAATTGTTAGACATTTGTTTTGAAGCCAAAAGAGAGCCAGAGAAACAGCAAACAAGTGCTCAGCATACATGAGAACACCTTTAATATGGTTTAAAAAGCATCCTAGGATGAACCAAAAATCACAGTAAAGACATAATGTTACACACACACACACACACACACACTTGTAATGTGACCACAACACTGGTTGTTACAGAAGAAATATGTGAATATATATATATATATATATATATATATATATATATATATATATATATATATATATGTCAGATTAGATGCTGATTAATAATCACAAGTCAAACCCCTCTCTACTTAACCATCGGAATCGCACATCCGCCATGTTTGTAGTCTTTAACACTTTTTATTTGTGTTTGTAGTTCTAATCAAATCCTCAATATTAGCTGTCAGTGTGTTCATGGATCTGTACTTCAGATTCTAACGAAAAAAAGTAGACCATCTGGGTGTCTTTGGATACTCATTTCAACATATTATGATTTGGGACACACATTCTAATTTTGAATACAATTTAGGACTGATAATATGCAAATTAGGATGCCGTGCCAGTCTGGAAGTATAAACTCTGAAAGAACTAGCCATATGCCTCATCCTCAATATCGATACTATATATCCACTGTGAACACAGAAACAGCTTCACTGTCAGATCAGATTCATTATAAACACCTTGTTTACGTATAAAAAACACTTCCTTAACCGCACATTATCACTCCAAAACAGCAGCGTGAACTTTATCAGTCTGACCCTCATTAAATCGCCAAGCTTGGCTAGCAGCACAGCACGTGACCGTTTCCCCGCTTCAGTGAAGTTTGATGAGTGATGTTTTCCTGCGGGTGTTGCTGGCTGCTGGCTGGAACGACAGACGACAGTATTCCACCTGCACTCACCTGTACAGCAGTCAAAAACTCATTTCTCTGTGTAAGTTAGAGAAAGGTTTCCCGGGAACCATATGACTCACCGGCTCAAACTCAAAAGCTAATCTGTTTCTTTTGTGTAACTGGATATGTACAGAGTAATCCGGGGTTTCTCTGACTACACTCTGAGCACAAAACAAACTACTACACGCAAATCCCGGCTCATCTGTGCATTTAAAAACGCTCACCGCAGTTCCTGTCGCACTGTGCTAACTCTGTAAACATCAAGTTAGCGTGCAGAATGATGATGCTGAGGGAGAAGCTGGGGGTCCTGTTAAACCCTACACTCTAAAAATGCTGGGTTAGAAACAACCCAAGTTGGGTTGAAAATGGACAAACCCAGTGATTGGGTTGTTTTAACCCAGCAATTGGGTTAAATGTTTGACCAACCTGCTGGGTCGTTTTATTTAACTCAACTATTGTTTAAAAATGACTGTATGTCTGGTTTAAAATGAACCCAAAATATGTTGGAAATTAAAAATTAGACACATAATTATTAGAGGCAACAATAATCAAAAGGTGAACATGTATTAATAATTTAATAACAATTTAATAAATGTTTATTATTTATTAAACTTATTATTAAATGTTAATTTCCAGCCTATTTTGTGTTCATTTTAGGCAAGCAGTAGTAATTTGGGCTGTTTTACCCCATCATTTGGGTTATTTTACCCCAGCATTTGGGTTGTTTTATCCCAGCGATTGGGTTGTTTTACCCCAGCGATTGGGTTGTTTTACCCCATCATTTGGGTTATTTTACCCCAGCATTTGGGTTATTTTACCCCAGCGATTGGGTTGTTTTACCTCAGCATTTGGGTTGTTTTACCCCAGCAATTGGGTTGTTTTACCCCAGCATTTGGGTTGTTTTAACCCAGCATTTGGGATGTTTTACCCCAGCGACTGGGTTGTTTTAACCCAGCGATCGGGCTGTTTTACTTCAGCGGTTGGGTTGTTTTAACCCAGTGATTGGGCTGTTTTACCCCAGCATTTGGGTTGTTTTAACCCAGCGACTGGGTTGTTTTAACCCAGCATTTGGATTGTTTTAACCCAGCATTTGGGTTGTTTTAACCCAGCGATTGGGCTGTTTTACTTCAGCTGTTGAGTTGTTTTAACCCAGCAATTGGGTTGTTTTACCTCAGCATTTGGGTTGTTTTACCCCAGCGATTGGGTTGTTTTACCCCAGCATTTGGGTTGTTTTAACCCAGCATTTGGGATGTTTTACCCCAGCGACTGGGTTGTTTTAACCCAGCGATCGGGCTGTTTTACTTCAGCGGTTGGGTTGTTTTAACCCAGTGATTGGGCTGTTTTACCCCAGCATTTGGGTTGTTTTAACCCAGCGACTGGGTTGTTTTAACCCAGCATTTGGATTGTTTTAACCCAGCATTTGGGTTGTTTTAACCCAGCGATTGGGCTGTTTTACTTCAGCAGTTGAGTTGTTTTACCCAGCAATTGGGCTGTTTTACCCCAGCATTTGGGTTGTTTTAATCCAGCAATTGGGCTGTTTTACCCAAGCATTTGGGTTGTTTTAACCCAGTGATTGGGCTGTTTTACCCCAGCATTTGGGTTGTTTTACCCCAGCGATTGGGTTAAATGTTTGCCCAACCGCTATCCAATATCTATAATCGCTCCATTTTCAACCCAACTTGGGTTGTTTTTAACCCTGCATTTTTGTGTGGAAACCCAACGTCTGTGTGTGTGTGTTGTTCTAAAAAACCTTCTGCAATCCTACTGAAGGGGTGAATTGTTGTGTTGTGAATGAGAAGTGAATTAGCGTTAGCTTCGTAGACACAAAAGAGGATTATTGCTGCTGTGTATGGCATATTTTCAATACTGTTAGCAATTTCTGGAATGTCTATTCGGATTTGGAGTGTTTACGCACCTGTCAATCACCTCCGTCACCCTTTTTCCAGAGCCGAATGAAAAAAAGCCCCTCTGCTCCATTCATCTTTGTCCTCAATGCTAACAATGCAAACTCTTGTACATTAGCCTCTTCGCCCTTCTTATCAGACCGGGAGAGCGTCTCGCTCTGTACCTGAATGCTCTTTGTTTCTCTGTGACCCCCTCTAGTGCAGGTCACTGCCTGCAGCCATTCCAAACTGGATTTGGCCATCATCAGGTTTCAGGCTCTCACACATAGAGCGGGTCAGGGGCCCCCGAGTGGATCCGCTGTGTTCGGCGTCAATCAAGTTTCTATTGCTGTGCTGATGGCTCGCGGGCCTGCGGTTTTCAACCTCACTTGTAGCCTGAGTACAGCAAGTGTACATTGCTTTGTGATTGGAACACTTTTCATTTTGGGATCACACTTTTTCCTGTCTGGGTGGAAATGTGGAGAAAATCTCATTAGAGCCAAAGTGAAATGGAATACTGGCTTGCCATGTACTGAATGATGTGCAGTATATACTGAATACTATTCCTCAAAATAGTAAATGATTGTAATTTTAAACTGTAAAATTAAAGTTTTTTTTTTTTTTCAATTTAATTAATCACAGGTGTGTTTTGTACATGGTTGTTCATAGGTGTAAAGTGTGTGAGATGTGCCAATTACAATGTAAATATCATAAAGACACAACTAATGTAGCTAATTTTGTTTATTATATAAATAATTCACTTTATTTTCATATTAAACATCACAATAGGCATTTATCACTCAGTTTAGTGCTTTATATTTGACAATGTATTATTTAAATTAATAATATTTTATATTTATATAAATACATATAACACCAATGTATGGTAATTTAAATTATATTTATTTACGAAGTACAGTAGTGGCCAAAAGTTATATATATGTTTTTAATGACCCTCCGAGTTCAATGAAACTGTCAAAATATAAAGAAAATATTATTATTATTATTAAAAATAATAATAATTTATTTATTTATTTATTTTAATATTTTAAATATGAGGGAAGAACAAAACACTTGGTTAAGATATTTATCTATATTTATTCAGCAAAAAAAGAAAGCAGACTACAGCTACAGGTTTTATTTTACTAAGCAAAAAATAAAAATAAATAAATAATTGCATAGAAAAACAAACAAAAAAAAAAACTTGCGTGAAAATTTATGGAAGCTTGTTTCGGCCACTGAAAAAATAAAAAATATCTCACAATTCTGACTTTTTTTTTTTTTTTGGTCAGAATTGCGAGATTGTGAGTTATAGAGTCTTTTTTTCTCACAATTTCGAGTTTTTAATCACACAATTTTGAATTTATAATTCACAATTCTGACTTTTTTTTCTCAGAATTGCAGGATATAAACTCACAACTGTGTCTAATAAAATCAGAATTGCGCATTTATATATCTGCACAATTTGGCATACTTCATTGTGTTATCACGAATAAGACTCCAAGTATGTAATATGCTTACAAAATCTTAAATTTTTCATAATATTTGAATAAAGGATGAAGATGTCAATTCTCCTAGGCCAAACATCACTTTTTGCCACTATGATACAGTGCTCAGCATAAATGAGTACACCCCCTTTGAAAAGTAACATTTTAAACAATATCTCAATGTACACAAAAACAATTTCCAAAATGTTGATACGATTAAGTTTTATATAACACCTGTTTAACTTATAACATGAAAATAAGGTTATTAATTTAACTTAGATTTCACATTTTTCAGTTTTACTCAAATTAGGGTGATGCAAAAATTAGTACACCCCACAACAAAAACATCATATACATCAATACTACTACATCTAGTACTTTGTATGGCCTCCATGATTTTTAATGACAGCACCAAGTCTTCTAGGCATGGAACGAACAACATTTTGCAACATCTATCTTTCTCCATTCTTCAAGAATGAGCTCTTTTAGAGACTGGATGCTGGATGGAGAGTGAAGCTCAACTTGTCTCTTCAGAATTCCCCACAGGTGTTCGACTGGGTTCAGATCAGGAGCCACTGAATCACTTTCACCCTGTTCTTCTTCAGAAATCCAACAGTGGCCTTAGATGTGCGTTTAGGATCATTGCCATGTTGGAAAAGTGCAGGACGACCAAGGGCACGGAGCGATGGTAGCATCTTCTCTTTCAGTATAGAGCAGAACATCTGTGAATTCATGATGCCATCAATGAAATGCAGCTCCCGACACCAGCAGCACTCATGCAGCCCCACATAAGGACACTGACACCACCATGTTTCACTGTAGACACCATGCGTTTTTCTTTGTATTCCTCACCTTTGTGACACCATACAGTTTTGAAGCCATCAGTTCCAAAAATATTTATCTTGGTCTCATCAGTCCCAGTAGTCTTCATCTTTGGCAAACTCTAGGTGGGCTTTTTTGTGCCTGGGCTTTAGGAGAGGCTTCTTTCATGGACAGCACCCATGCATGCTGTTCCTCTGCAGTGTACGCCGTATTGTGTCACGGGAAATAGTCGCCCCAGTTTGGCTTTCTACTTCTTTAGATAACTGCAGTGAACTTGCATGCCAGTTTTCTTCAACCCTTCTCATCAGAAGACGCTCCTGTCGAGGTGTTAACTTCCGTGGACGACGTGGACGTCTCTGTGAGATGGTTGCAGTTCCATCTTTTTAAAATTTAACAGTATTCTGACTGATAAGTAAAGCTTTGCTGATCTTGTAGCCTTCACCTTTCTGGTGTAAAGAAATTATTTTCTTTCTCAGGTCTTGTGACATTTCGCTTCCATGTAGAGCCATTGCTGACAGCATGAAATGGGAAGGGGTTTTAACACCCTTTTATAGTCAGCTGTCTGCTGGACACCTGTGTAATGAATAATTAGACTCACCTCTGGTTGAATTCTTGTTAAATTAGACATTTGTAGTCTACAATTTAGCTTTGCTCCAGAGACTTTCAGTGGGGTGTACTCATTTTTGCATCAACCTAATTTAAGGAAAAATGAAAATTTTGTTCTCAAAGTTATATTATTAACCTTACTTTCGTGTTATAAGTTAAACAGATGTTATATTAAACTTAGTCTTGTCAACATTTTGAAAATTGTTTTTGTGTTCATTGAGATATTGTTTAAAATGTTACTTTTCAAAGGGGGTGTACTCATTTACACTGAGCACTGTAATATAATATGTGTGGCTTAATTTTCGTCTGTGTTTGAAGACATTGGTGTTCTGAATCCTCCCTACTCAAGATATCCCATGCTCAAGTAGGGAGCAGTGAACACTGCGTAGGGACCCTGTCAATTGGAACACAACATCCGAAATTAACTAGTAGCTAGAATTGACACAGAAAAACAGACACCATCATTCATATTGCTGTGTATGCTGAGGAAACCTCTGGAGCTGAAATCCAGATAAAGTTAATAGGCATTTTGTTTCCGACATGCGCTGTAAGTGGTAGACCAATCAGAGCAGAGGAGGCTCACGGAAATGAGGGGTTTAGAGAGACTGAGTCGTTGAAAAATGGGGTAATGTGTATATTATGAGAAAATTAAAGTGTTTTTGACAATGGGTGAATGTAAACCTATTGTAGGAGACCTTCAGAACAAAATTGTGAACCTTTAAAATAGCAGTTTAAACTGATAGCTCATGAGCTCTAAGTTTATTTTTTAGTTTTTAAGTTTCTCTCTCACATTCTTTTCAGATTGCAAGTGCTTGTTTCTGTTCAACAGATTTAGTAGCATTGTAGTGTATTTTACTTATTATTTTAATGACATCTATATAAGAAGATCCATGGGGGGAAAGTTGATTTAGATGTTACCACATCAAGCTATTGTTTAGGTTACCTGACAAAAATCATATTTAGAAAAAAGAAGATTTAGAAGAAGATCTAAATTCTCAACCATTCAGACTGGTCACTTTTTTGTGGTATTCAAATTTAGCGTGGGCTTAGTACCAAACCGAATGCATACTGCCACTTTTCCAGTGGTTAACTCAAGAGAAGTGAAGGTAAAATCAAATTCATTATTACCTATTAGCATTATTGATTTGAGGTTGAGACATTTACCCTTCTCTTTCATTACTTATTGTAAAAACACCAAAAATACATCACTTTCCTGTTCCATGGTCAGGATTGAGGTTCATGTCTGCCATATACTGCCCAGTGTTGATGATGGCAAAGCAAAATACTCTTTATATGTATGTATATTTATGATTTAATCATAGGTGCAGCACTACATGAAAAGAGAGGGTTGTGTAACTAGTGTCATTTTTATTTGTTCTGGACATATATATGGTGATTTGATCAAATTGAGAAGACAAAATGTGTCTTTTATGGCTGTTTTAGTCTAAAACGCTAGCTGAAAAGTATATGTAACGCTCTGCTGGTATATAGGCTTAGAATTCTGTATTAAATATTTCTCATGAGGCAAAATAGTCAGTTTGAGAGTTTAATTTGATTTGTTTTCCCCTCACCGCAACCACAGCCACTGTTAATGCTAACAGGACATATCGTTGCTTCAAACGGACAATCTTGCCCTTAGTTCAAGTCAATAAATACACAAAGATATGACGTGTGACTCCACATTGTACCTCTAAAAGATAAGATCTATTGTCTTAAACGAGTCATTTAGTACTCTCTCACCTCTTGTTTGATGAAATCACACCATGTTAAAGCACTCAAAGGAAGCCACTGTCATTTGCTAACCTAATTTAGCCAACAGCACACAAAACATAAACACCTCCTGTCGTTATGCAAATTGAAATGGCCTAATTATCATCTGCCAAATTACAATATAGGGTGAAATTGAAGCAGTCTGCTTTAATCTGGAATGTTCTTGTCTGTCTCAGTGTGTTTTGTACTTTCTCATGTAGGCAGTGCAGAGTTGGGGTGTGTTTCATTAATCTTGCATGATCACACTGATACTGAAATGTAGAATTTTTAGAGTAAAAAAGAGCTATCCCATTCGTTTCCCTGTGGTGCGTTCATTGGGTCAAATTCAGGGCCATAACTACCCTGGATATCGAGGGGGGAAGCAGCCTCCAATATTCACTTTATATGGGTCAATATGGAGTTTTGTATTCTTAAAGGAATAATTCACAATAAAGTTAAAATGCATAACTGTTATGAAAAGGCATAACTTCAAAACCCCCTTTTGGAAAGCTTAACAGATCATCAGGTTGAGGGTTGAATTAGTTCGGACACAATCCTCACAAAGATTTTTCCATTGTAGTATTCGTCATTTGTTCTGTTTAATATGCTAAATGAATTCGTAAGTATAAAGCAATCTGTTTTGTTGGAAACTGGTTTTGAAGCAATCATCCAAAGCCTGGCAGTGCATGACTGTCACGCTTACTGAACCTGAAGGTCAATAGTCTTTACTGTTTTTACTGTTCAAAGGTCGAGAAATACACCTGAAGTTGTAAACTTTCTCTGCTCTGGCAACTTTTATTCCTCCTTTCACACCTTTACTCAGTAACCCTCGCTCACCCAGCGATAACGTAGAGTAAATCTATAACGTTTCTTTTCTTATCTCACCCGTACCCGTACTGTAAGACGCAACTACTGGCAATTAGCAAAAGATGAGAGCGAGACAGTCATATCAACAAGAGTTGAACAGGTCTTTGTGCTAGTCATTATCCAGGGCATGTATTATTCAAAAGATGCCAGATCCATCAACAAGCTCTTCCACTTGAGGCGATGTGGGCGTAGAAAACGCAACAAAAATCCAGAGGTGTCTTCATCTCCCGAGTGAAATGGTACACAATCGTGGGCGATTACGGGTCTCCTAGGGATGAGCCTATCTTGACCCCCCTGCCGGAAACGTTACTTTGCTTCCATCACCTCGCAGTCGTGCGGCACCTCAACCCTCGGCAGATATCCCCATGCAGACTTCAAACGCAGCCTGCATACTCGCATCAATTCCCTCTTATCCAGCCTGTCAAGTGCACTCAACGTTAAGGGTAAATTAATAAATAAGCCCTCCTGTTTACCCACTCACTCTTTTAGCGTGTAAATAAACATGTCTTAATCTTCTTGCTAATGAGCATTAGAGGGGGCCCGGGGTGGATTTGCTGGAGGTTCTTGCCCACGGAGCAGGAAAGGTTTGACAGAATGAAGCAAGAAAACAAATACACCCGCATAAGCAACACTCCACGAGGCCGTCTTATTATTATACGTCTGCTTCCAGCCTTCCGGACGTTTTTTGTGCTGCTGCTACCTCAAGTTTCTTCCTTACCTTCTCACTCTTCTCCCTTCCTTTCTGTCTCTCCACGTGTCTCTCTTTGTCTTTCCTCAAATCAGCGTGGCCTTTCTTCAACTGTCCTGAAATGAAGACAAAAAGAGTAAGTTGAGAGTAGGGTTGGGTCAGGATGGTTCATTAGTCATCCACCAACCATCTAGTTATAGTAGTGAAGTTCAGCGCTTGACTTTAACTTTTTTTGATCACCAGCCTCTGTGGCTAGTGGTTTTCCAAGGTTACTAGCCACTCAGCATTTTCACTGGCCAAAATTTCGACATCGATAACATGGGGGAAAAAAAACTCTCATATAGATATTTTTAATATTATCTCATAATTAGGCTGCAAGTTTATTAGGCTTCTGTCACTTTAAAGGTGCCCTAGATTCAAAAATTGAATTTACCTCGGCATAGTTGAATAACAAGAGTTCAGTACATGGAAATGACATACAGTGAGTCTCAAACTCCATTGTTTCCTACTTCTTATATAAATCTCATTTGTTTAAAAGACCTCCGAAGAACAGGCGAATCTCAACATAACACCGACTGTTACGTAACAGTCGGGGTGTACGCCCCCAATATTTGCATATGCCAGCCCATGTTCCCAACTAGGGCTGGGCGATATATCGCATGAGATTGTCACGCTCATTTCGTCAGTAAAGCCGGTTCCCTGATTACTGCTAAATCGCCATCACCTGCTTTCAAATGGAGCGGCATTTAATAGACAGAGCCGTAGTTCACTGACAAGCCACGCAATATCGCGTTCATTATCGAAGGCGATTCATCTGCGATATGAACGCGATATTGCGTGGTTTGTCAGTGAACTACGGCTATGTCTATTCAATGCCGCTCCATTTGAAAGCCGGTGATGGCGATTTAGCGGTAATCAGGGAACCGGCTTTACTGACGAAATGCGCGTGACAATCACATGTGATATATCGCCCAGCCCTATTCCCAACATTATGAAAGGCATTAGACAAGGGCAGCCAGTATTAACGTCTGGATGTGCACTGCTGAATCATCAGACTAGGAAAGCAAGCAAGGACAACAGCCAAAAAGATGGCAGATGGAGCAATAATAACTGACATGATCCATGATAACATGATATTTTTTGTGATATTTGTAAATTGTCTTTCTAAATGTTTCGTTAGCATGTTGCTAATGTACTGTTAAATGTGGTTAAAGTTACCATCGTTTCTTACTGTATTCACGGAGACAAGAGAGCCGTCGCTATTTTCATTATTAAACACTTGCAGTCTGTATAATTCATAAACACAACTTCATTCTTTATAAATCTCTCCAACAGTGTGTAATGTTAGCTTTAGCCACAGAGCACTATCAAACTCAAGCAGAATCAAATGTAAACATCCAATTAAATACTCTACTTACGCGATTAGACATGTTGCATGACAGACACTTTGTAAAGATCCATTTTGAGGGTTATATTAGCTGTGTGAACTTTGTTTATAGCTGTTTAAGGCAAGCGCGAGCTCCGTGGGCGGGGAGCATGAGATTTAAAGGGGCCGCACTGCATAAATCGGCGCATTTATAATGATGCCCCAAAATAGGCAGTTAAAAAAATTAATTAAAAAAAAAAAACTATGGGGTATTTTGAGCTGAAACTTCACAGACACATTCAGGGGACACCTAAGACTTATATTACATCTTTTGAAAACATGTTCTTGGGCACCTTTAAGACCTGACGCACGGATCCATTATACTGTTACACATGTTTTCTTTCTCAACTGTTTATGTTCACTTAAATCATAATTGACTGAGTTTACGCGAATACTCATCAAGACCAGCATTTTGACATTATTTTGTGTGTATTTGACTATTTATGTGCAATAAGCAGTGAAAAAGAACTCAATTTAGTACTGAGAGGTGGCTTTATGTGCGCTCACTTTGCATGTGAGAACAAAATATGTGGGAATGAGTAAAATTATGCACAATGCCGGAATTCAAGCCCTGTAACACCAACAATATTCATCTGGAGCGAATGAAACGAGTGAGTGAGGGGAAGAGGGTTTGTATGAAAGCTTGTTTCTGCCATGAAATAAAAATTAAAAAAGGTAATTACGACTTTTATCTCACGATTCTCACTTTTTTCTCGCAATTGCAAGTTTAAATCTCACAATTTTTCTCAGAATTGTGAGATAAAAACTCACAATTGTGAGTTATAAAGTCAGAACTGCGAGATAAATAGTTGCAATTACCTTTTTTAATTTTTTATTTAGTGGCGGAAACAAGTTTCCATAGGTTTGGGTTTTTCACCTAGGCTACTAGATAATGTTCACTATTAGCACACTTACATTCAGATCTTTTTCCATTCTGGAGTTAAACACAAAGGCTGCATGTAAAATCACATGCTTCCTTAGTGGGGGAAAAAAAAAAAAAAGTATGTAAAAAGAGTAGTATGTCCAAATTCACAGTATTCATTAAACACTATAGGCGAAAAGTATCTCTGGTGAGATTCTGAAGTGTGTATCTGATGGACACTTTACTATCCCATAAGGACATGGGAGAGGAGTTGGCAGTGACACAACTGACACTGGCAGGTTACGTGACAATGACAACATTATGGATGTAGTACAGGATTTCATACATACTATATAGAACATACTTTTTTTTAACGGGGGCAAAGTAAACAGTTATTCAAAAGAAGTACATACTCAGAGTATGTGATTTCAGATGCAGCCATACTCTGCAAGAACCAATGTGTTCCCAATGGATAAAATCAAGCCCATTCCAAACTTATTAAATATCCTGTTTAACTACATCAGAACACCTAAATGTTTTGAGAATAGATATATAATAGAATATATATTTAAATAAAAAGGCATTTTCTCTTCTCTAAAAGCACAATAATCAAACACATTTCAGAGGTAAAGATAAGAGTCATATTTATGAGTTTAGTCTCACATTAATGAATATTTCTTCTAATGGTTGGTGACAGGAGTCAACCTTTGAACCCAGATTGTCGTAACCTCATACAGCATAGTCCAGATAAACAGATACTGAGTGAACTGAGTCAGACTTGTAAAGCTACTGCAAAACAATGTTTTACAGAGAGTAAATTAATATACATGATATAGATTAAAACATCTTTAAAAAATCATTAAAGTAAGGATTACTGGGTTATGTTATGTTATGTTATGTTATGTTATGTTATGTTATGTTATGTTATGTTATGTTATGTTATGTTATGTTATGTTATGTTATGTTATGTTATGTTATGTTCACAATAATCAGGCAAAAACAAAGTCTTCATCCATTCATTTTACCTGCAGGGTTAATCAAGGCTATGTAAGATATTGCAATTTTATACACTTATAGTGAGGATTAGGCTATAAACATTTATGAATTAATGGGTTTTATAGGTTAAGGCAATTTTGTTTATACTTTCCATGATATGCATACATTTATTTAATTAAAAATACAGTAAAAAACAGTAATATTGTGAAATATTATTACAATTTAAAATAACTGTTTTCTATTTGAATATATTTCACAAAGTAATTTATTCCTGTGATGGCAAAGCTGAATTTTCAGCATCATTACTCCAGTCTTCAGTGTCACATGATCCTTCAGAAATCATTCTAATATGCTGATCTGCTGCTCAAGAAACATTTATTGTTTACAATTGTACAAAATATTTGTGTACAATATTTTTTTTCAGGATTATTTGATGAATAGAAAGTTCAAAAGAACAGTGTTTATCTGAAATCTAATCTTTTGTAACATTATAAATGTCTTTACTGCCACTTTTGATTGATTTAATGCATCCTTGCTGAATAAAAGTATTCATTTCTTTAATTTCTTTTCAAAAAAATAAAAATAAAAATTCTTACTGACCCAAACTTTTGAACGGTAGTGTATAATGCTACAGAAGCTTTGTATTTCAGATAAATGCTGTTCTTTTGAACTTTCTATTCATCAAGGAATCCTGAAAAAAAAAAGTACACAACTGTTTTCAACATTGAAAATAATCATAAATGTTTATTGAGCAGCAGATCAGCATATTAGAATGATTTCTGAAGGATCATGTGACACTGAAGACTGGAGTAACGATGCTGAAAATTCAGCTTTGCATCACAGGAATAAATTACTTTGTCAAATATATTTAAATAGTACACAGTTATTTTAAATTGTAATAATATTTCACAATATTACTGTTTTTTACTGTATTTTTAATTAAATAAATGTAGCCTTGGTGAGCAGACAAAACTTCTTTTAAAAACATTAAAAATCTTAGTGGTTCCAAACTTTTGGACTGTACTGTATATATATATATATATATATATTTTTTTTTTTTTTTTTTTTTTTTTCTCCCACACCTCAATACAGTCACAGCAGCAGAAACTGAATATCACTCAATGCAGCAATAACTGTATTCAGGAGCATTAATCACTGCATAATTTGAATTAACATTACTCTATCAATTGCAACAAGAAGTTGCATCAAACATTCTTAACTTTATGTCAAAACACTGTCAATCGGCGCTCCACGCTCCATGTTTTTTACTGATGCGCGCTCTATGGTATGTAATAACCTGCTGATTTGAGGTACACAGACACAGCGAGCGGATCTATGAGAAGGATGTCGTGTCTTGTGTGCTCTCAGCGGTGGATTGATTAGCAGGGCCGGCCCCTGTTTGTCAAGGTAATGAGGTGAAGGTGAGGGGACACCCAGGGAGCGCGCTCCACCACCTCAGGGGACCGAAGAGGGGCTCCAGCCCCACCTGCAACTGATTAGCTGCCGAGCCCAAAGAAAACACGTGCTGATGAGGATGGGGGGCAGGGCCGCCCTCCCCCACCTCAATCTCTCTATGGAGAAATGTGGGGGCCTGGGCAAAGTCAAAGAACAAACATACCAAAACAATTCCTAAACACACCCTTGTTCCTTAAAACAAGGCTGTTAATTGATTTAGTGGCGGACAAACACATCGTAGCTCTGTTTAAAGATCTAGAGAGCTGCCTTAAAATATCCTGTTAAATTTAATGTCAGCAGTGGTTGCCAGAAATTCATTGTAAAAAAAATAAAAATAAAAATAAAATAATGTTTCCTGTATTACTTGATGGAATATCGATGCCTGTGTATTTTACAACTTGTATATTTCATTAATTGATATTATGTTAATATACAAATCTACCAAAATCTGCTTTTTACGTTCAAATGTAATGATCAACAATAAAACCACATGATGAGTCAGAGTTCATTGTAAGTGGCTTGTCCATAAAACATGACCGATACTTGTATATAAACTGTGCACAGGGTCATTCACTCGACAAAACACCATCAGACTAACACACAACACTATAATAATGCAATAAACAACCACTAAATGACAGAAAATGTAACGCATATGCCCTGTGCATTACTGATAACACAAATTAGAAGCAGCTAAATTATTTATACAATATTGAAGTGTGATGTGATGTCATGAAAATCTGTGATCCATTTTAGCAGAAGTGAGAGACAAAGTTTTGAATGCTTATATCTCCTAAATGTGAATTTTGTCATTGTTTTGGAACACACCAGCTTAACATATGCATACTGAAAGCTAAAAAACTTCAAGTGGATTCCAGTGGAGCATGAAGTGGAGCATTGCTGGGGCAGAATTGTTCAGCTTTTGGATGCATGTTATATTCTAATAAGCATTAAAAGAATAGCCTACACAAATATTGAGTCAAAATGGGTAAATATTTTCTAAAGTGCATATCAGTTTGTCTGCAATCTTGGATTTATTTTTTCTTCACTTAGCTTGTTTGCAATGCATTCTTTTTTTTCTTTTTTTTGAATGCAAGAAAGTAACAACTCTTGTGTGAATGGCCCCTGCGTTCACGGAATTTGGCCAAAAGAAGGTCTAATGTTGCTAAGCTCACTACATTTTGGAACAGAGCGACTTACTTTCTAGGTGAGAAGCAGGATATGGTACAGAAGAAAATGCATGTTCTCTGACAGCTTAATTATCTCAATAGTGTCTCCTCTTGACCTCAGGTAAATCAGGTATAAGACAACTAGCCCTGAAGAACAATTTTCACATGCTCTCTGTCACTCAATAACAGCAGCAAGAGCCATAAATCTGAGTTTCGCAGCAGTTCGCAGTGAATCATTACCTGTCCACTGAGCGGCCCGCATTAATGACTGACTCTCTCTTTCATATCTAACTACTTCTCACACTTTATACCCGAGATAGATGTTTTCTCTTGTCTAAAGTGTACTAAAGTGCATGAGGCAAATACACATTCCGCTCTATTAGTCTGGCTGAAAGCCTTAATGAAACGTAAACATCTCTGATAAGATTCCTGCAGATGTAATCACACTGAATCCAATCAATACTATGCTAATGGATTACACACACAGACTGTGTTTCATTAACATGTTCAGTGTCATTAGGATTACTATATTGAAAGGTGATTACTGGAAACAAGATTACTTAAGCTGTTATTGTTAAGTGAAAATTACAAAACTGTAATAATTACACCTTAAAGGAATGTTACAGGTTCAATACAAATTAAGCCATATCCACAGTCATAATGATTACTACAGAAAATAAGTTAGCTTTAGTTAACTTAGCTTTTAGACTCTAAAAGGTGCTGGGGTAAAAACAACCCAAGTTGGGTTGAAAATGGACAAACCCAGTGATTGGGTTAAATGTTTGCCCAATGTGCTGGGCAGTTTTTAACTCAACTATTGTTTAAAAATGACATTATGGCTGACTTAAAATGAACCCAAAATAGGTTGATATTAAAAATCAGACATAATTACTACACTCTTAAAAAAAAATGCTGTGTTGTTTCAACCCAAATCTGGGTAAAAAATGGACAAACCCAACTGTTGGGTTACATTTTACATATGTCTATATTTGACCCAGTTTTGGGTTGAAACAACACAGCATTTATTGGAGTGTAGAGGCAACAATAATAATCATAAGGTGAACATGTATTAATATGCAATTAAATAAATGTGTATTGTTTCATTATTATTCATTTAACTTAATGAATGCTCATTTATTAAACATATTAATAAATGTTCATTTCCAACATACTTTGGGTTCATTTTAAGCAAGCAATATAGTAATTTTTAATCAATAGTTGAGTTAAATAAAACTACCCAGCAGGTTGGGCAAACATTTAACCCAGTCGCTGGGTCAGAACAACCAAATTGTTGGGTTTGTCCATTTTTAACCCAACTTGGTTTGTTTTTAATGCAGCATTTTTAGAGTTATATTAAGTTACTTACAAATCAAGTAAACAGGACAGTTTAATAAATGTTAAAATGAGCAATTTTTGTAGCTGGAGACTAATGATATAAAGATTGGATGGATGGATGGATGGATGGATGGATGGATGGATGGATGGATGGATGGATGGATGGATGGATGGATGGATGGATGGATGGATGGATGGATGGATGGACAGATGGATGGATGGATCTATGGACGGACGCATGGATGGATGGATGGATGGATGGGTGGGTGAGTGATTGGATGGATGGATGGATGGATGGATGGATGGATAGATAGATAGATAGATAGATAGATAGATAGATAGATAGATAGATAGATAGATAGATAGATAGATAGATAGATAGATAGATAGATAGATAGATAGATAGATAGATAGACTGTAAAACAGCAAAACAAGGAATAAGTCTTGTAAAAAATGATGACAATTTACTGTAGTATGTTTAGGCTTAAATTCTAAGGGTAAAAAAGTAAATAAATAAATATTTAGACCATTTACAGCTCAAATTAAACATCTTTTTTTAGGAAATATTAATTTAAAGAGTTTAACAAAAATGACTATGCTTTTTAAGTGGAGCACATGGCTCTGTTTACATATTGTAAGTGTCCACTGTAATTATGATTTTTAATTTTTGCTTAAAAAAATACTGAGAGAGTTTATGCTAATTATTTTATGTGGCAATCAACATTTTGCCACAAACACTGTAAGTAGATCTTAATTTCTTTAATATCATTTACTTTTCGATTTAGTAAATACAGTCCGAAAACAATTTGACTGCATAAAAACTACAAAAGGAATTCATGTAGAGCTCCACACTGCGTTATTGGAGTACTATTTGGGAAAGAGTCTCATGCTTCTACAAATGAACTCCCATCTGAAGCTTCATAATCCACGCTTTAGAAATAATAATAATAAGCACACAAAGAATCCGCAGGCCTGTGTTACTGCTACACAAGAAGGCGTGTTATTTTGGCTGATAGCCACCGGCCACCATTTCAGCTCTTTCTAAAGACTCATTCAATGGTGATTTGAAAATTAACTTTCGAACAGATGCACTAATTCCATTTGTACTCTGGAATGCCCGGGCACTATGTAACCCAAGCCCGGCCGGAGCTGGGATAGAGCCAGGGTAAAAGGTTACGCTCCAACTGCTGGAGACTAGAGTGTGCTCTATCTTCCTGTTAATCAATATGGCTCGGGGAATAATGG
Source organism: Ancherythroculter nigrocauda (assembly GCA_036281575.1). NCBI lineage: Eukaryota > Metazoa > Chordata > Actinopteri > Cypriniformes > Xenocyprididae > Ancherythroculter > Ancherythroculter nigrocauda. The sequence continues at coordinate 3,257,982 of VTFQ01000024.1, forward strand.
ACATAATCAGTGAAAGTGATTCTACTTTTCATCTGCCCGCATTTGCCACAAGCCTCAGAGGGCACACCTGTTCCTAAATCCCTAGCAAAGAAAGGAGAAAAAATAATTATCGAGATATCGGAGCTCAAAGCGAAGAAAAACAAACCAGCACAACAGGTTTGGAGTTTGTGATGTCCCATAATGTCATTGCAGCTTTGTAATGGAAATCGTTGAACAGTCGTATCAGAGGATACAGCTTTATACATATTACATTTAGGTAAATGCAATTACTTCTGATGGACGTATGGGCCTTTTAAGGCACCGAACAATAGTTCAAAGAGATCACACACAAAAATCTGTTAAAAAACTCCTTCTGTAGCTATTGAACGTGAACGTATTTGTGAGGGAGCGCTTTAATCATTTGTTTTACGCTCTCTAATTTTACTATGACATTGCATTTCCTTTAAGACGGCCGTGATAATGAGTTGGGGGAAGGGGTTGCTTGTCCGCTGCCACTGTTTAACAAACTGCTTTGCTTGTTCTTGAGTTTGCAGTAATTACATCCTCCGCAGGAGCTCCGCGCATCCACACCTCCATTAAAACATCAACTCCCCGCTCTGCCAGCGGGACAACCCCCCACCAGGCCCTATCATTCACAAATTAACCCCGATACATTAGGGGGTCCAATGAGATGGACTGTTGCTGTATTTTATACTTTTTATCTATGCAGAGTTTCGTAAAATAATAGGCTGAAATAATGAGTCATGAACAGTAAACATTTCCTGATGAAATTGCAGCTGAACCCAAAGACACAAACTCAAACAGTTGAATTTAAAAAAATAAATAAAAAAAAAATAAAAGAAATATATATATATATATATATGGCTAGTTAACAAGCACATTTTTTTAAAAAAATACTATGTATGTGCTGTACTTCTAAAAAGTAATGTGTCACACCACAGTTCACTGTTTTATTTAAGTGAATGCAAAAGCCTAAATAAAAAGTGTATTATATATATATATATATATATATATATATATATATATATATATATATATATATATATATATATATATATATATATATATATATATATATATATATATACTGTAGTCAGCATTTGAAGTGGATCAAAAAAGTTCATCAAAGTTGTCCTAAGAAGAAGGTTTTAGGACAACTTTGATGAAAGGTTCTGATCCACTTCAAATGTTGAATACTGTAGGCTATACAATCTTTAAAAACATGTATATAGAGTGTATATGTGACCCTGCACCACAAAACCAGTCATAAGGGTCAATTTTTTTTTTTAAATTGAGATTCATACATCATCTGGAAGTTGAATAATAATCTTTCCATTGATGTTTGGTTTGTTATGACAGGACAGTATTTGGTCGAGATACAACTATTTAAAAATCTGGAATCTGAGGGTGCAAAAAAATCAAAATATTGAGAAAATCACCTTTAAAGTTGTCCAAATGATGTCCTTAACAATGCATATCCACTCACAACAATACATTTGTGATATATTTACGGTAGGAAATTTACAAAATATCTTCATGGAACATGATCTTTACTTAATATCCTAATGATTTTTGGCATAAAAGAAAAATCCATAATTTTGACCCATACAATGTATTGTTGGCTAGTGCTACAAATATACCTGTGCGACTTATGACTGGTTTTGTGGTCCAGGGTCACACACACACACACACACACACACACACACACACACACACACACACATAATATGTATTATATACCTTTAATATTATATAATATAGTGTATTAATGCTTTTTCAAACATTGAGATTTTAGAAAAAAAAGCATATATATATATATATATATATATATATATATATATATATATATATATATATATATATATATAATAACAATTGAATAATAGTCTGATATCTTTTAGAAATGATTCAATGCAAGGCTAATAAACAAAGACATCAAATAGCATAAAGAGATTCAATACAAATGCTAATTGTATTTACTGCTTTATAGTTCATTTGATTTAGATCTGCCTTCTTCAGGCATAAACTTGTATCTTTGATCTAATTTGTGTTTCCTTTTCTGCAATTGTACACCTTGAGCAAACGTGATTGACACGTCTCGGCGACCCGCCCCCGCTGCTTTGTGATTGGCGAGTCGCGCATGGGGGGCGTGTCTGTCCGGCTGTCTTTTATACTCAGTGCGTCCTACTCGACAGCACTGATTTGTATGAGAAAGGCTCTGGTGAACACCACGAATGAAGAAAACGCGTTTACACCGGGAGTTTTCTCGTTAACAGAGAAGTTTTGAATACCGAAACGCGCCTTTATTTTTTTTTTTTATTTTTTAACAAAACGCCGGAGCAGGAATAAGGAGAGGAAATACGAAACGCTTGCTTTTATTCCCTCAGCCATTTTGCCTGCGCCCGCCCGAGGGCTATTTATTCTCGGTATGCAACCCAACCGCAACTCCGTGCCAAACAAGTGAAGCGGAGATGGGTCTGCTCTGCGAGATCTGAACTGAACTGTTTCCAGAGCTGCATTGCTTGTGTTGACAGGGGGGGGGAAAGGATGGAGTGCTACCTGTTGGGGATTTACCTGTTCCTCGCGCTTGCCCTGCTGCCCCGCTCGAGCGGCACCACGGCCAAGGAGATCACCTGTCAGGAGATCGCCGTTCCTCTGTGCAAGGGCATCGGCTACAACTACACCTACATGCCCAACCAGTTCAACCACGACACGCAGGATGAAGCCGGCTTGGAGGTGCACCAGTTCTGGCCTCTGGTGGAGATCCAGTGCTCCCCGGATCTCAAGTTCTTCTTGTGCAGCATGTACACCCCCATATGCCTGGAGGACTATAAGAAACCCCTGCCGCCGTGCAGAAGCGTATGCGAGCGAGCCAAGGCGGGCTGCGCCCCGCTCATGCGGCAGTACGGCTTCCCTTGGCCGGATCGGATGAGGTGCGATCTGCTGCCCGTGCAGGGAGCTCCAGACACGCTGTGCATGGACTACAACCGAACCGACTCCACCACAGTGTCGCCGGTGCTGTCCAAACCCACCAACTACCCAAGCAAAGCCTTTAACCCACACAAAAAGAAGAGCGGGCGAGTTGGTGTTGGAGCCAAAGCGACTAAACCCTGCGAGCCGGGCTGCCAGTGCCGCGCGCCGATGGTGGCGGTGAACAGCGACCGACACCCGCTGTACAACCGCGTCAAGACGGGTCAGATCCCCAACTGCGCCATGCCGTGTCACAACCCGTATTTCACCCAGGACGAGCGGACTTTCACGGCCTTCTGGATCGGACTTTGGTCGGTGTTATGCTTCATATCCACCTTCGCCACGGTCGCTACCTTTCTAATCGACATGGAGCGGTTTAAATACCCCGAGCGCCCAATTATTTTCCTCTCGGCGTGTTATATGTTTGTGTCGATTGGGTATATCGTGCGACTGATCGCCGGGCACGAAAAAGTGGCCTGTAACCGGGAGTATGACGTGGAGCACATTCACTACGAGACCACCGGCCCCGCGCTGTGCACCGTGGTGTTTTTGCTGATCTATTTCTTCGGGATGGCCAGCTCGATCTGGTGGGTCATCCTCTCGCTCACCTGGTTCCTCGCGGCGGGCATGAAGTGGGGCAACGAGGCCATCGCGGGGTACTCTCAGTACTTCCACCTGGCCGCTTGGCTCATCCCGTCCATGAAGTCCATCGCGGTGCTCGCGTTGAGCTCGGTGGACGGCGACCCGGTCGCCGGGATCTGCTATGTGGGCAACCAGAACTTGGACAACCTGCGGGGCTTCGTGCTGGCGCCGCTCGTTATCTACTTATTCATCGGCACCATGTTTCTTTTGGCTGGATTTGTGTCGCTGTTTAGGATCAGGAGCGTCATTAAGCAGGGTGGCACTAAAACCGACAAACTGGAGAAGCTGATGATCCGAATCGGGATCTTCACGGTGCTCTACACGGTTCCCGCCACCATCATCGTGGCGTGCTACTTCTACGAGCAGCATAACAGACAAAGTTGGGAGATCACGCATAACTGTTCGTGTTTGTTGGAGCAGGAGATCAAGAGGCCGGACTATGCCGTCTTCATGCTCAAATACTTCATGTGCCTTCTGGTGGGCATCACCTCTGGAGTTTGGACCTGGTCCGGGAAGACCCTGGAGTCCTGGAGGAGTTTCTGCACGCGCTGCTGTTGGGGCAGCAAGGGCTCCGGTGGCTCCATGTACAGTGACGTGAGCACGGGATTAACGTGGAGGTCCGGTACCGCCAGCTCAGTGTCGTGCCCCAAGCAGATGCCTTTGTCCCAGGTCTGACACGAGAAAACCCTGTTAATTGTTCTGGGGGTCTCTTTGTCTTTCAGTCATTTGCATACAAATGAACTTGTTGATGGTTTCTATCAGCCGGAGAACTGCTTGAAACTATTGCGTTTCGCTAATTCCATTCTATTGATATGGACATGACATGCAATCAGTCATTCTTAAGGAGAGTTTGGGCATTACATTGTTCAAGTGGAGTAAATCATGTCCCCCAACTTGCAGCATTTTGTCTCCTTTACTTTTACGACAAGTTTTGAATTGTCTGAACAATCAAAGATGGTTTAAATAAGCCTTAATGTCTTAGTGCCCAATTGTTGTTATTGTTATTATTATTATTATATATACGGGTTGTTGTTTTTTTTTTTTTTTTTTTTTTTTTTAAAATTGCGAAATGTATTTATACAAACTTGTAAATGGTGTATAAAAGAAGATTTATAAAATTATTGTACATTTGTATATAGTGTAGATGCCACATGCAAAGCAAATATGACTTTTATTTTGACAATAAAAACTTTTTGGAGGAATCTGAAGCTTGTGGTAATGAGTGCTCCGCATCTCTGCGGCTCTTTGTGGTCATTCCCATTGAAGATGCTTTGCAAAGATGCTTTTGTGGGTTCTGTTGAGAGAAACTCTTTCCAGGCCTAATTAGAGACGAGGGCCTTGTGCTGGAGAATCTCCGTAATTGTTGAACCCTTCACGTGCTTGCTACTTAATTTACTAAAAGAGGGCCGGGGAATGGGGTTTAAATGCAGGAAACGGGTCCTTTTCATCTGGGGAAACTTTGATCTTTCTTTTAAAGTCTGGAATAAAGGTGCCATGTAGATAGAACCTTTTAGACTGATGCGCCAAGTTTTTTTTATGTTTAATTTGAGACCGTTGTCCTTTGATCGACGTTATAGAAATTTTTTGAAGCCCGGGGCCCCAGCCATGTTTTGTTAGAGAGAACCTGTGACAGTTTAATTTTTTTAACACTATCAAAACGTCCTTTTTGAATTTCAGATGTGGTATTAATGGTAGTTACACTCACAGGAGCAGTGAATGGAAACCTACAGGTGGTCTCTTACGTCATCCCTCTCTTTTACTCCAGTGGAGTTTCTTAGACAAAGAATGACACGCAAATTGTTGCAAAATGAAACGGTTATAGGTTTGAGTCCATCATTTTACATATATAATGTAACTTGAAATGTTTTTAGCCAAGGTAAAATGGTTGGTCTGCATACAACTAAACCAACTAAGCCGGAGTTTAATCAACCTCTCTAACCCTTTCACTCTAAAAAAATGCTGGGTTAAAAACTACCCAAGGTCAGTGATTGCCCAACGTGCTGTTTAAAAATTACTGCATTGCTTGCTTAAAATGATCCCAACATATGTTGGAAATTAATGAAAAAAAAAACATTAATAAGTTTAATGAATAATAATTAAACATTTATTAAATTGCCTTTTTATCATTATTGTTGCCTCTAGTAATTATGTGTCTGAGTTTTAGTTTCCAACCTGTTTTGGGATCATTTTAAACCAGACATATAGTCATTTTTAAACAATAGTTGGGCAAACATTTAACCCAACCACTGAGTTTGTCCATTTTTAACCCAACTTGGGTTGTTTTTAATCCAGCATTCTTTAGTGTTTCTAACTCCAAGTGCTGATGAGAAATCATTTACTCCAATCTTTTTCTCAATTAGACTCTTAATACAACTGAAAATTCTGGCCTTTTATGAAAGTCAATACATAGTGGTACTTTTAGGAGTGTTTAGTCAGGTTAGTTTAAACGATTCGTTTTAGAGTTATAAGACATTTTGCCATTTCTGTGAGCACTTCATTTAAAAACCTAATGTGATATTTCCATCTTTACCTTTATACACACACAAAACAAACATTTGGGTGGATTTGTGATACTTTAAAAAGAGAAGATAGGAAATAATGAACACCGGTGTAAAGCTGTCCTTCATAAAAATAAGACATGTTTAGAAAGTGAAGAACAACATTTGAAACAATTTTCAGAGTGCATTCCTATGACTCTTCTGACAACAATAACTAGGCTACTTATTTAGATGTACTGTGTCTCCACCTAGCGGACAATGTGTAGAACTACACAATTTCTTGCCAAGCTTAATTTGCAAGATTTTGTCGTTTTAAATAAAATAGCCTTCTAACTATACATTATCAGATGATTTCTTAGGTTGTTTACACTATCAGTTAGTTCGAGGCTGTAATTCAGTAGCTACAGATATGTACATTTCTATACACCCGAGAGCAATACACGAACATTAAGTGCATTGTGTGTGAAAGTTTTGTTTTATAAGAAATTCTTGAAATGTTTATTAAAAGTATTTTTATAGAATAAATAAAATATTCTGCAGATCACCCATTATTCAAATGTAAATGTGTCGTGAGTTAACGATGAGAAATTGTTGAAATAAGGTTATATTAATGATATTTTGCAATATTTCGTCGTTCCAATCAATATACTTATTTAGGTAGCTTATGTGGCGAATTCAGCAATATTATAACTGTAAAGCCACGAAACTTTCAATCTGTTCAATCTAGAATATGTTAATTCGCTTCACAGACAGAGTAAAACCATTAAGCTGGAAATGTTACTAACTTTGTGTTCCTCAAACTCTCAGCAATTTAGTCTCAGGACGCTTTATTATACCTTATTGGTGACATTTTTTAAACTAAATATGACATCTTAAAATGTAGTTAATGCAAAGATTGTTATCTCACATACAAATGAAATTTCTACTCATTAAATTCTATAAAATCAATCAATAAAGCCTCATCGAGTAGCTAATCGAAAACGCCCCTGATTTGTCTTTACTCAATATCGCTGAGAAAAGTAACAGATAGCACGTGACAACACCGTCTACGCGCTGCTCCAGCAGAGGTCTGAACACTCAATCATACCTGAATAATGAGTCCGAGATACTTTAGTAGCGATTTGATTGATAATATACACATGGAAGAGTTAAAAATAATTGAACTATTATTTAGCCAAGCCTTACCTGACTATGTAAAGACAACATAGATTTTAGACACCTGCGACCATTACTGTAAAAAAAAAAATGAAACCAGAGGAGTGCATTATCAGCTCCTGCCAGCAGAGGGCATTGAGGCTCAGTGAGAGCAGTGACAGTGGAAGCTGCACATGGGCGATAGGCAGATTTCAACGAGGTTTCTTGGTTTCAAAGCATTTAAGGGTAAGATTTCACCATTAATAAGTAATAACAAAAACAACCTTAATTTTTCTTTTTGAAAAAGACTCTTTGTGCACTAAAATGCATTAACAGGGTATCCACAGGGCATTAAAAAGAATTAAAAGTCATTAAATGAATTTTGCGAAAATGAAGGCCTTAAATGGCATTAAAAAGCATTACATTTTATCCCTACTGCCATTTTTTTTTTATTAGTTTTGAATTAAAAAAAAAAAAAAAAAAAAAAAGGCTGTATCAGTGTTGCCAACTTAGCGACTTTTCAGACCCCTTTTGCAACTTTTTTCCAAGAAAGCGCGTTGTGACGAATATACTTGTTAACCTGATCTAGCTTCCGAGACCCACCGGAACTGCCGCACGAGCGCAAGATCTTGCTTCCCTCTCGCTGCCGCAGGCGCACCTCTCTCTGCGTCTGCTCTGCTCCGTGAGTGGCTGAGAGGAGCAGCGCATTCAGTTGAGGCTGTGCGCTCTGTCAGAGAACAAATAAAATAGATACTATTGCTTCTAACCTGAGTGATCATTTTACGTGTACATATAACGTAAATCACAGCAACTGTCTTTATCTTATGTGTATTGTGATTTTGTCAGACAACGTCTCGATTATAAATCAGGATTTAGTGCTGGTTTAACATGTCAGGGCTCGACAGTAACGCTTTTCAATTAGTCCGGGATAAGTGGATTTTTTTGAAAGAGAATTTTACCTGCCTGGCCGGACAAGGACCTGATTAAAACGTCAATACAAACCCCAAAAAAAAAAAAAAAACCACGAGAATGATTTTATTACATTTAGTGTTAGTGTAAGTGATGACTTAATGGGCCACATTTCAGTCACCATTTCATATTGTTTTGTTCTGACAACAAAAACAGAAAAAAATATATAGATGAAACAATTTTATTGGGAATTTGGCTGTATTAAAATATAATATGTGAGCAAAAGCGGTAGCAGCAGAGAAGCAAACAAATTGCCGCATGAAGTCATCTATCGATACACACAGACACACACATATATATATATATATATATATATATATATATATATATATATATGGCATTAAAAATTGGCATTAAAAAGGCATTAAAAAGCATTAAATTAGATTTGATGAAACCTGCAAAAACCCTGATTAATGTGGTGGCAATATGATAACAGCCATTAGAGAGCAATTCTCACACATCAGACAAAAATGCAGAGAATTGGCAAATTGAAGGACAAAAAACTGTACAAAAAGCCTCAAGGATGCAAGTTTACATGGTTGGCAAATCACAGAATTGTTGTAGTCCTTATTAAACCTTTAGTTTTCCTTGCTGGTAATATAATAATTTTATATTTTTATTGTTTATAATGTTAGTTTTAGTAGCCTATTACAATAGGATACATGCAAGGACTTAATTTCTACATTTGGTTTATTCCCTGAGTCTCCTGGAGAAATTTCAAAGACAATAAGCACTTTTATAGCAGTCAATTACACCTATCAGCATCAGTGATGCACAAGGAAGCATCATAATTAGGCAATCCCAGAGGCCTCTGGTGTGTTTAATAAGACACATGACTGAAGGGCTGCAGTCTAGGTGACCGTCCAAGGCTAACACACATCCAGCCGTCTGCATGTTGCGGCTAGCTTCTGAGAGTCTGAAATGCATGCATTGTCTTGCTCTCGTGTTACAGCAGATTATGGAGCTCTATTTTAAGTGTTTGTTCTAAAGCTCCAAACCAAAGCCCAGCGGGTCCTTGAAATAGTGTTACAAGCTCCCTCCATAAATACAAAAGCAGCCTGGGCAGTAATTGCTTTATGATGGGGTGCTGCTGACTGAGACTTGACAGTCCCTGAGATTTTGCAGGCTAGAGGATTTTGGAGGACTTTAAAGCAGGTAGCACCTTCGTACCCTCAGGGATGTTCTTGTTTGGTGGCCTCTCCAGTTGAAGCAGAAAGTATGTCAGTCTTAGTTTTTCATCCTAGCTGATGTTGGGTGGTTGCAACTGGCCTGTTTTTAGAATGGCCTTCGGTGTCCCCTGATTGTAGCAGGTTCAAGGCAGGTCAAGGCCCGTCTGGTTGGTGAAAGAAAGAGCTAACACAAACATGAGAGGCAGGTGGATGCAGATGGGCGTAGTTGATCCAAGAGTTGGCATGTATCCATGACGTTGACATCTAATAATACCTCACATTTCACCATGCTTCTACAAGCAATCTATTCCAGTCGAGTTCTAAACAACTTTTCTTTGCAACTTAAAAGGTTAATTCACCCAGAAATGAAATTTCTGACATTAATTACTCACCCTCATGTCATTCCAAACCCATAAGACCTTCGTTCATCTTCATACCACAAATTAAGATATTTTTGATGAAATCCAAGATTTTTTTTTTTAATCTCCCACAGAAAGCAACATAATTACCACATTCAAGGTCCAGAAAAGTAGTAAAGACATAATTAAAATAGTCAACGTGACTACAGTGGTTCAACCTTAATGTTATGAAGTGACAAGAATACCTTTTGTGCGCAAAAACAAAACAAAAATATCGACTTTATTCAACAATTTTGTCTCTTCTTTGTCATTCTCCTGTGCTGTTGATGTTGTATAGACAGTGCAGCGCTTCTGGGTTCTTCGTCAGACACCAGTTCAAAAAAAAAAAAAACTCTCGGATTTCATCAACAATATCTTTATTTGTGTTCTGAAGTTGAATGAAGGTCTTACAGGTTTGGAATGGCATGAGGGTGAGCAATGACATAATTTTCATTTTTTTTTAACCCTTTAAGGCTGGGACACACCAAGCTGATGGTCAGCCAGCAGGGAATGTCGGACCGTTTTTGAGTGTCAGATGGCTTAGTTTTTTTCTGTGTGTCAGATGCCATCTTGGTTTTTTGGGCCGATTCAGCATGTTGAATCAGTGTCGGGCTGTTGGTGAGAGAGAGAACTCTGATTGGCTGTTCAGCTTGGTAAACGAGTCAGTGCACGAGAATGAAAGCCAAAGTGATGAAAGCAAGCAAAGAAGTCAAGACGGTACAGACAGATGGCTGTTATAATTTTATGTTATGATATTCAAAATGGTAAGCAAGCTCTGCCTTGTTTAAGGTTTGCATTGTTGGGGAAAGTTACTTTTAAAAGTAATTCGTAAAAATATTGCGTTACTCTCTAAAACAGTAACAAATTGCATTACTTAGTTACTTTTTATATAAAGTAATGCATGTTACTTTTGCATTACTTTTTCTCACCTGGGCTTGGCTTACCTGTGTTTTTTTTAATAACAAAAGTTCTGTTTTTGGCAAATGTAAAGGCCCTTTCAAATCAAAAGTGAAATGAATAAGCTTAAGGCTGAAGGAAATGCTAATTCACGCTTGTACAATAGAGGGCGCAGCTCAAATAAACCTTTCAGCTGTGCTGCCATTCTGGAGTACAGAAAAATAGGACACAGGAGAAGAAAGTTCAATACTTAAACTGTCACTAATAATCATTTTTGCTTATTAGTATGGTTGAATTGGATCATTGAATGTCAGCAGCAAAGACATTGGTTAATAAAGTGAGATTAAATACATAAAGTATATCTAAATTGTGCATTACTTATTTGAAAAAGTAACAATGTAAACGATGTAAATTTAAAAGAAATGAGTTACTTTACTAGTTACTTGGAAAAAGTAATCTGATTACGCAACTTGCGTTACTTTTAATGCGTTACCCCAAACACTGCCTGTTTGTATATCTGCAGTCCTAGCTTCAGTTTCTCTTTTTGAATGACAAAAATAGACTATTGATTCCTGCTGAAATAGTCCGATATTTACGTACAAACAGTTGCAGAATGCACATAGTTGACAGTCACCTTTAGACCTTTTGGTGTGTTCAAGTGCAGCTTTTTGGCCGAGGCGCAGTCGACGAGAGGAGAAAACACAGTCGGTTTTCGTCAACACTAGTTCTTTGCCGTCAGCTCGTGTCCCGGGCTTTACATGCATTTGAAATGTAACCTCAGAGCTTACAACGTATGAGAATACATGCTAAAAATAGCAGTAGCCTAATTCAAATGGACAGTCTTTTGGGAGTAACAGTCAAACCCACTCTGACCTCTTCTCTTGGGCATCTCCACTGCAACTCGCCATGTCTTCACCAGTGGACATTTCTACCAGAGTATATTGCCCTACTCTTCGGGTACACATCGCTGATGCTCCCGAGACATCAATTGCACCTTGAGCCACTAGTTTGTCCTTTCGTGGAGGTGGCGGAGGTTTGAGACGACTGCGTTTGCTAACTCTGATGGCTCGAGGAGTCCCCAAAGGCTCAGTGGGGTACAGTGCCACTTCACTGCCCTCTCTTACCATCCCCTCTTCTTGGGTGGGTTGGTAGCTGCTGCTGTCATCATTGTTGTTGGAACCAGGCATTCCAGAAATTGTAGACATTCCTCCAAGAGGTAAGGGTGGTGGAGGGTCATCGTCCAAAAGCACGGAAGCAGCTTCATCGCCACTCGAGTTTCTGGTCCCTCTTTTGCAGAACCCTCCCTTCACGTCTTGAGTTGGCGGGATGCTGACATCCACACCTTGATTTCCGTTCCCAGACAGGTAGTACTGCTCCTCTGCGTACATCTTCTCCACCAGCATCTTTCTTATGCTTTTTTGCCTCACGGAGCGCTTGATGGCACAGATTAAGTCACACACGTTTAGCAGCAAGGACAAAGCGGCCGCCCCCAACATGAAGTTCAGCATGATTGTTTTCTCAGTGGGTCTAGAGATGTAGCAGTCCACCATGGTCGTGCAGGGTGGCTGCTGACACATGACGCGTCTGGGGATGTGGAAGCCAAACAAGTAATAATGGGCAGCTCCAAATCCAGCTTCTACAACTATCCGAAGCAACAGCTGCAAAATGTAGGCTCCTGTGAAGTACTGCACCCTCCCCTTCTCAGCCTTCACAACGGTCTTACAAAGAGATGCTTTCCTGAATGATTCTTGATGGATCTTATAGATGGAGTCTGCTTTTATGGATTCAGACGTTCCGTTATCAGCAGCTATGCCAGAACTCACTTTGTGGATCACATAGATGACAAACATCATGTAGGGAAGGCACAGGGTGGTGAGCTGCACCAACCAGAATCGGAAAAGGGAAAGAGGGGCAAACATGTCATAGCACACATTGGCACAACCAGGCTGAATGGTGTTACACACAAATCGCTCCTGTTCATCCTGGTAGAGGGGATAACCAGCAAACAGCAAGACCAGGATCCTTAGGAATACCACCAAGATGAGCCATGCTTTCCCTAAGGAAAGAAAGAGAGCATTCAGTTGATAAAGATCTTATTCAGTTTAACACCTTATTCAGAAATGTACCTTCTCAAATTGGTCTGGAAATTGTTAAATTGAATAAACTAGCCAGGTATTCTTTTGACAAATGAAACTTCAGTGTTGTTTTAAAGAATTAGTTCACTTTCAAATAAACTTTTCCTGATAATTTACTCACCCCCATGTCATTCAAGATGTTCATGTCTTTCTTTCGTCAGTCGAAAATAAATGAAGGATTTTGATGAAAACATTCCAGGATTATTCTCCTTATAGTGGACTTCAATGGCCTCCAGACGGTTGAAGGTCACAATTACAGTTTCTAGTTACGGAACGAACGGCAGTTAATTTTGTTCCGTAAGTAGAATAGGGAAGGCGTAGGACATACAGCGCAAGCTTTTTGAAGAATAAGGCAACACGGTTTTGGCGAAAGCACTTAGAAGGCGATCGTTTGTTTATATAAAGCATATACAGTTGTATTTTTTTTTTTAAAATGACCGATCGTTTCGCTAGATAAGACCCTTATTCCTCGTCTGGTATCGTTTAAAGCCCTTTGAAGCTGCACTGAAACTGTAATTTTGACCTTCAACCGTTTGGTGCCCATTGAAGTCCACTATAAGGAGAATAATGTTTTCATAAAAACCTTCATTTCTTTTCAACTGACGAAAGAAAGACATGAACATCTTGGATGACATGGGGGTGAGTAAATTATCAGGAAATTTTTATTCAGAAGTGAACTAATCCTTTAAAGGGGTCCTTGATTATAATTTCACTTTCTGAACTTTAGTTAGTGTGTAATGTTGGTGTTTGAGCATAAACAGACTCTGTTACTTCTCTGTTAAAGCCATTTAATCACTTTACAGACATTTTAGATACGCTTTACACAAGTAAATCTGTAACACTTTAGTATGGGGAACACATATTCACTAACAACTATGACTTTTGCCTCAATAAACTCCTAATTCACTGTTTGTTAGTTGTTGTAGCATTTAAGTTTAGGTATTGGGCAGGATTAAGGGATGTAGAATAAGGTCATGCAGAATAAGACATTAATATGTGCTTTATAAGTACTTATAAACAGCCAATATGCAAGCTACTAGTTAAAAGTGAGAATTGTTCCTCGTAAATCATCTTGAATTATAATTTCGCATTATGCATTAACTGTCAAAATATTAAACAATGTTACAACGCCCCAGAATGTATGAATATCATTCCATGAGATCCAAAATAAATAAACATCTGTCAACAAATTTGCAACAAACGTCTTTGTACAAAGTTTTGCATGTAAAAATATGCTATCTTTAAAATAAATATTGGTTTTTGAAATCAGATACGCTAACATTCAGACATTATAGGTGTGGTTTAAGTGCCCAGATACTTTCTGGAGCCACTGCATAAATGTGTTTTAAAATACTAAAAGCGTCCACATACCTGTGAGGGTGATGTTGTGGTTCAGTGTTATGAAGATCATGTCTGATGCAGCCAGTTTAGCCATGCTAGCAGATTTAGGCCTTCGAACCCCGAGAGAACCGCACAGAATATCTCGCTGGTCAAAACACAGCCCGCTTGACTCCACATAAGAAAAGGAGTTTTACAGTCTGTATTAAACTCAGTCCAAGCAGGAGTATACAAATAAACCCCATTCACAAGCACTCAAAATCCTAGTCAGGTCCTAGATACCAGGTCGGGTGTAATCGGCAAGACTCGCCACCAGCTTGGCTTTCGATCTTACCTCTTCCTCTGTCCTGACAACAACTGTTCTCAGACAACAGAAGACGAGAGATGTGAGCTCCATTGTGGGGCTATTCTTACCCACCAAAGGCATGTCAGCAGGCAGGCCTTGCTGTGATATTTGGTCTCTGTTTGTCCTTACAGGAGAATAACTAGCTGGATCAGGCATCAAATACCCCGTATTAAATTCTCATGTATGATGGAAAGCATTTCAATGCCAATTTGTGTCTACTGGGTGGCAGAATCCGTTTTTTGTGTTGACATGAATTTCATTATTGTGCATTTATTTGATATTAAGATACTAAAGACATTTACATAAGTGTATCTAAGTGTTTTGTTGGGTGTTGAGATCATGCAGAAAATTTAATTGGAAAACTTTTAATCTGAGGCTCCTTTCTGTTGGCTTCTGTTAGCAATGCGCTAGGTTGTTATTATTACGTTGTTAAAAAGAATCCCTCTCTTTAGCTCCGTCCTTGAGGTGTTTGACATGACTGGATGCCATGGGATCAGAGCAGATCATGATGGAATCTCTAGAAGCTTTTAGCCCTGACTAAATGACCTCTGAATGAGGGACATCTGGACAGAGCGTTTGAAGGACTTGTGTTCTAATGAATGGAGATTTATAGGCATACAAATTATATATTGGCAGCTGCTTGTGAACACTTACTGTAAAACCTTGTTTTGATATATTGAGGGCACAGAGGGAAGTTGTCGTGAACCTAAGGGCCAGTTCAAAGCAAAAACGTGAGTTGGGGGAAGTGTAATAGGGAAAAAACGTAAGGTATCGAGATGAGTTTTTTAAAATTTGAACTGATTTTAACTTGAGCACCATTTTCAGAATTCTATGTCATGCGCGAAACGCCGCAAAAAAGAGACGAGCGCAACTTCACGTCCCTCTAGCGAGTGTTTACATAAAAAAACAATGGAAAAGTAGGGCATTTGAACAGAAAAATGCGTTCTGTGTTTAGAAATAATGTTATTCATTAACAAGTCTATTAAAGGGATAGTTCACCAAAAAATGAAAAATTGACGTTTATCTGCTTACCCCCAGGGCATCCAAGATGCAGGTGACTTTGTTTCTTCAGTAGAACACAAATGATGATTTTTAACTCCAACCGTTGCCGTCTGTCAGTCCTATAATGCATGTCAATAGGAACTCAATCTATGAGAGTAAAAAAACATGCACAGACAAATCCAAATTAAACCCTGCGGCTCGTGACGGCACATTGATGTCTTAAGACACGAAACGATCAGTTTGTGCGAGAAACCGAACAGTATTTATATAATTTTTTACCTCTAAAACACCATGTCCAACTGCCTCAGGCATCCGGTTGGTGAGGTCTGAAAACGCGTTCTGATGACGGAAGTGATGTTTCGCACTTATACGTCAATGAGTGTGAGAGATCACTTCCGTCGTCAGAGTGCGTTCAGACCTCACCAACCAGATGTGCAAGGCAGTTGGACATAGTTGTGTCATAGTGGTGTTTTAGAGGTAAAAAACGATATAAATACTGTTCGGTTTCTCGCACAAACCGATTGTTTAGTGTCTTAAGACATCAATGTGTTGTCACGAGACGCAGGGTTTAATTTGGATTTGTCTGTGCATGTTTTTTTTTTTGACTCTTACAGATGGAGTTCCTATTGACACGCACTATACGACTGACAGACCGCAACGGTTGGAGTTAAAAATCATCATTTGTGTTCTACTGAAGAAACAAAGTCACCTACATCTTGGTGTCCTGAGGGTAAGCAGATAAACATCAAATTTTCATTTTTGGGTGAACTATCCCTGTAAAGGCTGTTTTGGATCTGACTTTCTTGGGTTCTGCTTGAGTATTATTATTAATCTGTCTTGGGAAGTCAAGTAGGGAGATTATTTCTTTTTCTGGAATGTGTTTATGAGATTAATTACACTAGGAGCACAGCAAATTGCATCCTGTTTTTAAAAGTGAGTAGGCGAACAACAGTTTAATTTTATGCCTGCATGGAAAAGACAATGCAAATCATACAGCATTTGCAAGTGTAACCAAATATGTTCTTTTGAACACACAAATACATTTTGTACATTTGTGGTGATTCACAATTCAGATCAGATGAAATGTCCCAGATGACAGCCATAAATATTTCAATCATTTCTTCTTTCTCGCCTCCGTATCTCTGTAATTGGATTAGCTGGATAAAGGTCCATTTTAAGGCAACTAGCAATAGTGTAGTTCACCAGGGACACATTTAGAGGTGCAAAGCTGAGGACTTAGGATGGGAATGCATAGCCCATATGCTAAGTACAGCTAATGCATTATTTTTGGAGATATGTCATTGAACTATTTATTTGATAAAATTAAGTGAAATACTATATATGGCTGTATTTGACTGGTTTCTAGGGAAATCACATCGAATAGCCTTTATAGCTCCAACATCCCATTTCTTAAAGAAATGAACTGTAAATTTCAATTTCAATATGGTGCTCAATATGATGCTTTGTTTTCCTTTAGTATTTAATGTATCTATTTGTGCATGTATAAGATTTGCAAAGTTACAAAGCTCATAGTGTTCCACAAAAGGGATTTATTTTAACAGAGAACATTGATCCATTGCCTCTTGATTGAAGTTCAGATATAACTTCTGCAAACGTCTACATCAAAGTGTGAAATATTAGCATAATGCCCACCAAAAGGCATACGCAAAGAAAGAAGTCAAGGCTTCGATGTGAACCACCTATTCTAGTACACCCAATAACCAAATAATGACCTTTTAACCCTTTCCCAGCGCTAGCATTTTTGATAATTTTCACCCAAATTTTATGGCCCACAGAAAATTTTGTTGTATGAATATCTGAACATACAATACATCAAAATAAAGAACTGTGCTTTTAAACAAAATAAAAATAAAAAAAAAATATTCCAGCTCAATGCATTCTATTTTCTATCAACACTTGCATGTGCATAATTTTAATCCAGATCGGATTCAGAACAAAGATCAAAATATAGATTGAGTAGATCGCATCCATCAACACCCCTAAAACTTCACTGTCCTATAGCTCTTCATGGGTTCCACATTTCATTCGGTAACATTAGGCAGTTTTGTTTTATACATTGTTTAATGTTTGATGATCGCGTTAGATTACATGCGTGTAAGCAATGCTTCTATCGCTCGTTTTTGCTTCTTCTTCGCCTGTGTTTTGATCCAGAGATTCTGTACTCTTTTAAAGTTTTGTGGTGAACAATTCATCCGTGCAAGTCAATCCACACAATAAAATTGTTTGGCTTCATAATATTTAATCAAAATCTGAAAATGCTCCTCCCCTCTGCAACGGTGCCCTTTCTCTAATGACATCAGTTTGACGGCTTGGGTTGAAAACGCATAAACCACTCCCCTCCAACCGTTAGTCTGCTATGAGCGAGAGATGGAGAGGAGGAGCGCTAAAATAAAACTCTGCCCTCTATTCAATATTCTGTTTCACTTGGAAATACGTCACAACACTGGAGAAAAGTCGTTTGCAACTTCCGGTTCACGCGGACTTTAAAAGATGCGTAATGGGGGTTGTGCGTAACAAACTTCTATATTCTGTAAAACAGGTTGAATCGCTTCCGGTTCAGGTCTTTTGTATGTGCTTCATTAAATATAGAAATGTTTTACTAAAGATCTCTTCAAAAGGAGTGAGCAAAGATGAGCATAACCGACATATGCAACATTAAGATGTTTAAAAATATAACGCTATCAATAAAAATAACTAGATAAGTTAGCTCCATTGATAGATATCGGCATCATTTTATGCCGTTAGCAGTTTCTACAACAAGTGGATGCAATGAGACCGGTTTTCCTGTTTGTTCATGTGATGTTTGGCATAAACCCTATAGCGCCCTCTACTGTATAACAGTGAAAACATGGATTTCTGGAAAATTCCACCAATGGCAGGAATATGTAAAATAGCATTATATGGCCACTTTAGTACTTATGAGGTGACCAAGACTATTTGTCACAATTATGCAATGTTTAATTACTGTAGGAGTGGTTGAAACCGTTCTGAAAATTATGGTGAATTCTGTCCTCTAAACTACAATAAAAATAGGCTATTATGTCACCGAAAGTCAACATGCTCCTTTTTTTTTTTTTTTTTTTTTTTTTTTTAGCCAAGATTTAGGGTTTGTGTTTATGCAGAAATGTACATAAATATTCACTGGACAAAAATTGTGACAAGTATATGTGACAATATAATGTAGTCCCTAATCCTGCATCATGTGATCAGGCTCAATGAAAACACATCGAATCAGTTTTATTGCAACTTTAAAAGTTTATTCTTGTGGCGGTTTCTAAACATTGCTTCTGAACTGGGAGCATCAGTTAAAATCATAGTCCGAGAACAAAAGAAACTGCATGCGGCCATTGTAGCCTCCAGCTCCTGGGCGGATGACCGCAGGCGACTGGGTTCACTTAGTTAAACAGAAAGTAGAATGAACCAAGATCATACATAGGAGATAGGATTCAGCCTTTGGCACAATGAAAACACATACTGAGGATGGGTTTGACCTTTGGAACAGAAACAAATGACAACAACAATGTATTATTCATGATAACAGGCATACAACCAGTGACTGAATATAAAATTAAAACTCACAACTACAGCAGATTTCTTTTTTTCATTTTTTTTCACAGGAAACCATTTATAGTATAAAGGTTCTGAAAGATTTGAATTTGTAATTTCCTAGAAATTGCAATGAAAATGACAAGGATTACAGAGAGAGACAGATGGAAATATCATCAAGAGAGAGGTATTAAATAAGAAACAAAAAAACTCTATGCAGAGGTAGAGTTCAGTGCACACGGCTAAAACACGCCACTCGCCTGCCTACTGCCTCGAGTTTACAACACCTTCTTCAGATCCAACGCTGGGCTGCATCCTCACATGCTCACAGAAAATAAATAGAATAATACAATCTTCAAATGCTTTTTTTATCAGTCTTTCGATTTATGATTCCGTTTTCCTCACCAATGACAATTTCCTTGCACGTTTTCCCTGATTTCAAACGGTTTCCAACACACTTAAAATGTGCAGAGGGAGTCTAAAGCGCCGCCATTTACAAAGAACAGATCTTCCTTGAGAAGAACTTTGGTAAAACCACTTTTATCTTCAGGAAATTAACCAAAACAAACATCTGTGTTCACTGTCTTAGTTTCACGGTTTGTCCAGTATCATGTCTGTCACAAGATGCGCAAAGGTACACGAGTGCTTTGCTCAGGGAGTGAATCTGTCAAGAACATGTCTGGGTTATATTTCACCCCAAAATCACACGAAATTAAAAATTATATATTGTATGAATAAGATAATTAAGCCTATTAATCACATTTTTTCTCCAAGTGTGTTCATTCGTATGGAAGTTTGTTTCTGCCACAGGATAAAAAAGGTAATTGAAACTTTCCCCTCGCAAATGCAATAAACTCGCAACTGTGAAAAATAAAGTCTGAATTGTGAGACATAAAACAACTGTGAAAAAGAATCGCGAGACAAACTCACAATTCTGACTTTTTTTCTTGCAATTGCAAGTTTATATCTCACAATTCTGGGGGGAAAAAAAATCGACTTTAGTTATAAACTTGCAATTGCGAGAAATAAAGTAAGAATTGTGAGATATAAACTTACATTTGCGTGAAAAAAAAAAAAAAGTCAGAATGGATTATGTCTCGCAATTCAGTTTGTCTTGCAATTCTGACTTTTTTTCTTGCAATTGCACGTTTATATCTTTCAATTCAGACTTTTATTTCTCGCAATTCCAAGTTTGTATCTCAAAATTTGGACTTTTTCCTCAGAATTGTGAGATAAAAAGATATAAACTTGATCCAAATTGTGAGCTTTAAATTTGCATTATTATATACATATATAATTCCATGGCGAAAACAAGCTTCCATACATGCCTAGCGACAATCGTATGGTCCTAAAATAGGCATAATTTTCTTTATGCAAAATATAATTTCCTATTATTTTTTTCTTTTTAGTTTGCAAACAATGTGTAACCTTTGTATGTCCAGTTGGATGCGTTAACACACATTGCCGACTTACTCTATTGTATACAAAGACTTTTTTGGGCATTTGAGAAAATATAAAAATACAAAAAACCAAACAAAGAAACAAACAAAAAAAATCTAGATTATAATCTATGTAAGAACATCACACTGCTTAAAAATAATGGTCATTTTGATGTCCTCTGTAGCAAGAAGTATGGAAAATTGCTTTTTTTTTATCATTGCTGCTAAAATGAAAAGAATTGCAGAGTTACATTCATGTCAATATAACCTTGTGAAATTGGTCCACCACTTTTGTGGTGCAGAAGAAAAGGTTTAACTTGACTGGAAATTCAATTAAGGACAGAAGAATATGACTAAAGAAAAACACTTCAATGACAGCGCTTAGAAACTGTGTCAGAACATTGACTTATTCCTGACAAAACAACCAACATATTTATATTTTTCAAATTTGTATCCATCATTTTCCAGAATTTAATAATAATTAAGAAAAGTAAATACTGGTGACATATAAATATCTCAAGATCATAATTAAATTTCTTTAAGTATGTTTAATTATGTACAATATACAAAAGATATTTTTGGAAGTTCTAATTCTCAATAAGTCTCACAGATGAATATGTCTCAGTCTCTCTCCACATAATATAACAAAATCATTATTACACACATCTGATGGCATAATTCAACACATGCTGATCTTTCGAACTGGGAAGAACCGATTTTAACTTCTTTTGCTAAACACTCATTTTGATGTCTTAATGAGAATGAAAGATAACATGATTCATTTTCATATTCTATATCTAAGGCCATATTCCCGCTAAACGCAGGCACCACAGGTGATGGCAGTGGATACAGCAGGAATTCCTCTTCCTCACCAATTCAATTCAGTCTCTGGTTTGGCGCATTGTAATTGTCAAATAAAACACTGCAATCCGTCCAACCATTTGTATCGCAGTGGCACTATTAGCCTCACTTTTAATAGCATGTTTTTTGACTTCAAGACACCAATTGTAACCAAATATTTGGACACATTAAATGTCATCTCTAAGTACCCCAGGAACCTTTCAAACATTAGCTCCAAATGCAATAGAGCACAGTGCACGTATTGCTTTGAAAATTTGGAAATGAGTGACACATCATGTGTATATCTGTCGTTTGTTGAAGCGAAGGATGAGACGGGTATAAAAAAAATAATAGAGACAAGAATGCAAAGGTTATAAATGTTCATGGTCATTGAGAATGGAATGTCATTGTTGGCTCTAGAAAGAAAAAAACTTTGATTTCAGTATTAAAACTTCCAATTTCAGTCTATTTCGACATTGTACATTTTGAATTTAAACTTAATGGAACGATGGAAACGCCCCACAACACTCTCCTCGTGTAAATACAAAGCCAACTTCCATTGTTCTAAGATAATAAGACTAAACGGCACAAACTGCCTTGATCAAGTATTACAAATTGGAAAAAAAAAAAAGGTAAAAAAAAAAAGAATGAAAAAATTAAATGAAATAATCAGACTAAAAAGATGTCCAAATTGTATATTATTAGGTCACTTCAGAATTTAAATTTCCTGATCATTTACTCACCCCCATGTCATCCAAGATGTTCATGTCTTTCTTTCTTCAGTCGAAAAGAAATCAAGGTTTTTGAGGAAAACATTCCAGGATTTTTCTCCATATAGTGGACTTCACTGGGGTTCAACAGGTTGAAGGTCCAAATGTCAGTTTCAGTGCAGCTTCAAAGAGCTCTACATGATCCCAGACGAGCGAAACGATCGGTCAATTAAAAAAAAAAAAAAAAAAAAAAAATACACATTTTAACCACAAATGCTCGTCTTGCACTGCTCTGTGATGCGCCACGCATTACGTAATCACGTTGGAAAGGTCACGCATGACATAGGCGTATGTACTGAGCAAGTGTTTACAAAGCGAACATGCAAAGATTAACTAAAGTCAAACACCATTAACAAAAAAAAAAACAAGGTGAAACAATTTTGATTTTGATGTTGGAGGAGAAAATGAGATTCCTAATGCGGTACTTTTGCTTGTCACGTGTGGCCTTTCCAACGTGATTACGTAATGCGTGGCGCATCACAGAGCAGTGCAAGATGAGCATTTATGGTTAAAAGTATATAAAGGGATCATGTAGAGCTCTTTGAAGCTGCACTGAAACTGACATTTGGACCTTCAACCCGTTGAACCCCAGTGAAGACCACTATATGGAGAAAAATCCTGGAATGTTTTCCTCAAAAACCTTAATTTCTTTTCGACTGAAGAAAGAAAGACATGAACATCTTGGATGACATGGGGGTGAGTAAATGATCAGGAAATTTGAATTCTGAAGTGAACTAATCCTTTAATGTGCATTATTAAAGACTAATTTTAGATTAATAAACCATCATTAAGGATGTTTTTAAGTGAATTAAAATAAATCTTAAAACAAAATGTTAAATAACAGTATGTATAACTACAGTGGTGATTTCATAGTGTGATCAGCTCACAGAGAAATACTTTTAGGAATGATATCTGGAGAAGTGGTTGATTTTGGCCATCTTGATACGACACATCCTTAAGCGTCCATGAGAAACTTTTCTAACCATACAAGATCATGTGCGAATACTTCCTCACCTAGAATGGCAAACACGTATGACACAGAGCTGTAGGAATGCTGTTCCAGTCATTGGGCGTCTTTTGGAGTTTCTCCCTCGTTTATATCCTTTCACCCTCCAGTTTTTCTGAACCGCAGTGTCCTCCTCTCTCTCCTCTCTAAGCCACAGGTTGGAAAGTGATCTCTGTGTGGGTGTCTCGTATATACAGCAGCCGTACGTCCAGCAAGGACACTCTTCAGAACAAAAACCTCTGGCTCAAGAGTCTTGTGGAGGTACTAAGCATGTACGTGTCCTCTTAGAGAACGCTTCTTCTGACAGTCTCTTTTCTCAGTCTCTCGTGAAAGTCCCCAACGTCCACCGATATTAGGATATGATGGCCGGGGACCATCTGACCACTGTCAGGTTATCTGCACTCACTGAGCGCTTCTTGGCTGCTTTTCTCAAGTCTTTATATTTGTCGTCACAAAGCCTGGAGATTGCCTGTGAGAAACATGAGAAGGGGAGATAGATAACAAGATTTTACAATACGGTTCAAAGGTTTGGGATTGGTAAGATTTTTTAAATATTCTTGAAAGAAGTCTCTTATGCTTAAACTTAATTTTTTTTTCCTGTGATGCAAAGCTGAATTTTCAGCATCATTACTCCAGTCCTCAGTGCAAGTTTATATCTCACAATTTCAAAAAACAAAAAACGAATTCAGTTAAACAATTGCGAGAAATAATAATAATAAAAAAAGGTCAGAATTGACTTTATTTCTGGCAATTCTGACTTCTTTCCCCTTGCAAGAGTTTGTATTCAGATTCTTCATAAATCATTCTAATAAGCTCATTTGGTGCTCAAGAAACATTTATTATTATTATTATCAGTGTTGAAAACATTTGTACTGCTTCATTTTTTTTTCGTTGAGGAAACCGATACATTTTTCAAGATTCTTTAATGAATAAAAAGTTCAAAGGAACAACTTTTTTTTGTACATATTAAATGTTTAAAAAACACATTTAAACGTCTTTACTGTCACTTTATCCAAATTAGTTTAGACAGTTTAAAAGTCTAACTATAGTGTATATTTCTGTATATTATTATATCCCATATAGTATTTCTATTCTGAAGTACAATCCACCCAATGCTGCCCTTACTCAAGGTGTTCCCCAGGGTTCTGTTCTTGGCCCTTTTCTTTTTCTAAATGATCTACATTATTATTATCTGTAACTTATTAGAGATGACAATGTCACTGAGTAGACGGATAGGGTTATTATTAGTGTAAAAACAAACATAATGGAGATATAATTAATTTTGAATTTTTATTCAGTGTTAACAATGAAATTAACACTGCTTTTGTCACTTTTTACAAGATGGACAAAATTTGTCACCAAAAAAGTCATTTGGTTTAAAGGTGCTGTAGAACGTCTTTTTAAAAGATGTAATATAAGTCTAAGGTGTCTCCTGAATGTGTCTGTGAAGTTTCAGCTCAAAATACTCCATAGATTTTTTTTTTTTATTCATTTTTTTAACTGCCTATTTTGGGGCATCATTAAATATGAGCCGATTTAGGCTGCTGCCCCTTTAAATGCTCACGCTCCCTGCCCCCGGAGCTCGCGCTTGCCTTAAACAGTGCATAAACAAAGTTCACACAGCTAATATAACCCTCAAAATGGATCTTTACAAAGTGTTCGTCATGCAGCATGTCTAATCGCGTAAGTATGGTATTTATTTGGATGTTTACATTTGATTCTGAATGAGTTTGATAGTGCTCCGTGGCTAAAGCTAACATTACACACTGATGGAGAGATTTATAAAGAATGAAGTTGTGTTTATGCATTATACAGACTGCAAGTGTTTAATAATGAAAATAGCGACGGCTCTCTTGTCTCCGTGAATACAGTAATAAACGATGGTAACTTAAACCACATTTAACAGTACATTAGCAACATGCTAATGAAACATTTAGAAAGATAATTTACAAATATCACTAAAAATATCATGTCATCATGGATCATGTCAGTTATTATCGCTCCATCTGCCATTTTTCGCTGTTGTTCTTGCTTGCTTACCTAGTCTGATGATTCAGCTGTGCACAGATCCAGACGTTAATACTGGCTGCCCTTGTGTAATGCCTTGAACATGGGCTGGCATATGCAAATATTGGGGGCGTACATATTAATGATCCCGACTGTTACGTAACAGTCGGTGTTATGTTGAGATTCGCCTGTTCTTCAGAGGTCTTTTAAACAAATGAGATTTATATAAGAAGGAGGAAACAATGGAGTTTGAGATTCACTGTATGTCATTTCCATGTACTGAACTCTTGTTATTCAACTATGCCAAGGTAAATTCAATTTTTAATTCTAGGGCACCTTTAACCAAAATTTCAGTTTTAATGAATGACACTTTTGGTTATACCGAATGATGATATTTTCAAACAATGCTAACAGGCTGATATCAAAAGGACAATCAAACATTTTATATTTAATACAAGTTTTTACAATATTACAACATTTTCCATGTTTTATAGCGGTCGCACCGAATGACCTGATGTTTCGGGACATGCGTATGAGCAAGTGAAAACCTGATTTTTTCAACTAGTTAAAAGAGAGTTAGTTACTTTGGTGTCTGAATGAAGTCACATCCTGTCACATGATATTGACAGCATGACTTGATCCAAAATGGTCCCTTTATATTAGTTACTCCGAATGACATCAGTGAAATTCATTTTTCCGGACATTCTTTCTCATAACAAAGCGACGACTTCTACACATAATTTCAATACCATTTTGCACTATGTTGATATATGATGTTATAAAATCATGCCAGAATATATATATTATATATATATATATATATATATATATATATATATATATATATATATATATATATATATATATATATATATTTATTACATTTTAAGATATTTTAATCACAAATGAAATGGCTGTATTAAACCGAATGACCTTTTGACACTTCAAAATCTTTAAAATACCTTTATAAGTGCAAAATATAATTACAACCTTTTGGATTCAATAAAAAATATCTAGATGTATACTTTGGTATATGACCCGTCACATACAGAATTAGCTAGATTCACATTTTATACAAGTAAAGGTGTCACAGAAGTATTGGCCAAACCTGTACTTTCTGATGCAAGAACTCAGTTTCCAAGTACAAACACCTCCATGAATAAGTATGAAAAAGTTTCAAGATACAAGATACATCTTGTGTCCGTTATTTTTGATACGACAGCTGATTGTGTGTGGGAGTGTATAAAGATGGTCAGAGCGGTATGGAAGCAGGGGGCTGATCCTCATGAAAGAACTGGATCACAAACCACTGACTGACTGATTGAGCTGTCCACCCACAGACCACTGACTCTAGATGGGCTAGTGGGCTATTACACCACCAAAAAGAAACCACACACACAACTGAACTAACATCATTATAGGCCTGGTCTTGTCAGAACTGTAATTGGGCAGCATTGAGGCTGAACGCTGGCAAAGGACACACATGGGAATTCAGGCGAGGTAATTGCTCAGCCCTGCTGCTACTGAACCAATGGACCAATACAACATGTCACAATATTCCTTCTTTTTGAGAGTTGCAACAAAGCAAGCTTTTAAGTTTCACTGCCATATTCCTTACAACTTGCTGGAATAGATACATTTTGAGCTTTGCTTGAAAACCTAGAAGCCATAGCACACTGGGATGTGATGAGCTCTTGAGTGACAATCTTAGATAAATATCATGAGCTATATAACATGCGTTAATGATCTGGAGTGGTATTGACCCCTCACCTCCAGTTTCTGGGCTTTGTCTCTGCTGAGAGGCTCCAGGGGAAAGCTGAGGTTGTTCGCCTCGGAGAGCGAACGCAAGTCAAAATAGTACTTGGCGTAGACGCTTGATGGAACGTTAATATTGAACTGCAGCAGCTCCAGAAACTGCCGCTCCAACTCATTCCTGGTGGGAGAGAAAGAAAGCAAAGATAATTAGCTTTGTGCATGTTCCTTTTGACATTTGTCAGTGGGCGGAAATATGCGAAAAGAAAATCTTGACAGTTTAGCTATTGAAGAAAATTCTGATTTAGCATCTTTCAATGGAAATCAATGTCTTTTCATTATAAAAAACACAATTCTGTCAAGAAACGACAAGTCCTGATCATGCATTCATATTAACAAATCTTCCTTTATACATCCCCAAATTTCTCAGCACTAATAAAACTTCTTTCCTACCAACCACACAATTATTCCAACCGAACAGATAAATATAGCCAAAAGTGAAGCTTCTGACAAAAAAAAGAAGAAAAAAAAAGACAACAAACACCCACAAACCCACACTCTCTGGTCCTCTGCTGTGTGTGGTATGCTTTGAGGACAATATGACAGCCACCGTCACTGAATCTACAGTCAGGGCGGTCTTTAAAATAACTGTGTACACAGCAGGAGTTGAAAGAACAGATGTGACAACATGCTGAAAATGTCAAGCATTTATTTTTATTTGTCAGGTCAATTTCTTGTTACTTTGCCTTCAGGTATATTATTATTATATATATGGTACCTTAATTTCCACATATGCTACAAAGTCATATCTTATAAACCAATAGCCTGTTTCCATCAAAAGTTGCAAATTGAACTTGTATGAAAAATTGGAATATTGCAAAAAACATTTGCGAATAAAGCACTGTTACCATCTCGTGTTCAAGAGAACAAAATCATCGCTTCCTGGGAAACTGCTGCAAATTATCAATAATGAAAACAGAAGTTGCTGCAATCTGGAAATCCACTGGAGCTTTGTTTCCTACAAAATAAACTACCTGCAGTTCAGAGCAGGCAGGCGAAAAGCAATGACAAACGCTATTGTGTTATCTTGCATTTGGAAGCGGATGCCTGATGTGTGTGAATGCAATCATGTGTGACTGTTCTGGGAGCCAAATCATACTAAATCATTTTGATGACAGACTTTGGCTCAAGCATTTCAGAATGACTAAAACAACATTTGAGATGGTGTGAAATTTGAGTTTGGTCCACTGGCTAGTCTAGTTATCCAATCATATGATTTGATTAGTTTTTGTTGCCCATATAGGAATTTATTCAGTAAATGCCTTTCTATCACGGTTTATGCACGTCTTTTTATCAGATAAAAAATGATCCACCTCAATTCAGTGCAATTTTTTTTTTTTTTTTTTTGAAATTTTAAGATTTTATGCACATCTTGCCATTTCATTTAGAGTTGTTGTGCGATACGCCAAATTTTGCATGCAAATATGTGGATGGACACATAGCTAATGTAGTACCTAATTGTTGAGTATTAACAAAACATTTGATTTATTCTGGTACTGAAAGTCTGCTATTTTGAAACAAACAAAAAACACTCACATGTCTTCCACGGTGATGTCTTTGAGGATCTGGCAGTAGTCGACATTCCATACGGCCTGATCATCCCACACCTTTGACGCCAACAGGATGGCACCCAAAACGATCCTCTTCCAGTTAGCAGGACAGATGTCGATCTCTGCATATGTTAACAATCTCTCCAGATAAACCTGAGAAAAAAAGAAAAAAAAAATGAGAGGAAATGCTTCATAAAGTTTGGACATTATTCAATATCAGAATAAATCAGCTTGGCAATCAAGTCAGCTGTAAAGAAACCAATGTGTGTTTTTAGATTCTGGTGTCTGACCCTCGCGTTTCTGTTTTTGGAGCAAGGTTACTGCAAATATGCGATTACTGCGAGACTGACACGCAGGTCAGGGAGCACGCATGTCGAAAGACAAACAAACACATGTATCTCCAACACAAACGCCTGATGCCTCACTGCTAACAAGTTGCAAACCGAACACCACTCAGTTTTAACAGCACTAACATCTACCATGTAAATATAATGATTATGAAGAACTTCAGTCATGTCTCAGGCCACAGATACCGCATTCAGAATTAAAAATGACTTGCTTCTAGCATATGACCAAGGCTGCATTTCACTCCTAGATCTTAGTGCTGCTTATGACACTATAGATCATGGCATATTCTTACATAGATTAGAAAATTACATTGATATTCAAGGACGGGCATTAAGCTGGTTTAGATCCTTCTTATCTGATCCTTCTATTCTTACCAATTTGTTTGTTTACTAGCAATTCTGACACTAGTAAAGTGTGGAGTGCCACAAGGATCTGTCAGGCCCCCTGAAAAAACATGTTTTTTTTTTCTCAAACACCTCACCAACAATGTGTTTTTTCTTTGACATGGTCATCTGTGACTGCTCACTGGGGTTCAAAAGGGCAAATGACACATGTATTGTTTGTAAATATGTATTGTGGAAAGAACTAGACAATTAGATTATACTGAACCCTCATTTCTGTTTTAAGGCTATTGAAAGCAACATTAGCAAACATTAGAGGGAGAAACCCATTACCAAATTGTTTGTTTGCTAGAAATTCTGACACTGGTAAAGTATGGAGTGCCACAAGGATCTGTGTCAGACCCCCTGCTGTTTTAATTATACATGCTGCCCCTCTGAAATATTATTAGAAAACATGTTTTTTTCTCAAACACCTCACCAACAATGACGTTTTTTTTCCTTGACTTGGTCACCTGTGACTGCTCACGGGGGCTCAAAGTGATGCAAGATTCCTTTTAAAAAAAGGCCAAATGACTGTATCATTGAAACATGTATTTTTTTTTGTAAATATGTATTGTGAAAAGAACTAGACAAGTGGATAATACTGAGCTCTCATTTGTTTTTAAGGCTACTGAAAGCAACTAGACATTATGAAAAAAAAAAAAAATCACATAATCTAAAGTACAAAGTCTACTGCTATGTTTAGGGGTTAAGTGTGAGCACTCGCAGTAGTGATGGATGCCTTATTAAAGGATTAGTTCTCTTCAAAATTCAAATTTCCTGATAATTTACTCACCCCCATACCATCCAAGATGTTTGTCTTTCTTTCTTCAGTTACAATGAAATGAAGGTTTTTGAGGAAAACATTCCAGGATTTTTCTCCATATAGTGGACTTCACTGGATTGAAGAGGTTGAAGGTCCAAATGTCAGTTTCAGTGCAGCTTCAAAGAGCTCTACATGATCCCAGATTAGGAATAAGAGTCTTATCTAGTGAAACAATCTGTCATTTTCTAAAAAAAATAAAAAATTATATACTTTTTAACCACAAATGCTCATCTTGAACTGCTATGCGCCACGCATTGCGTAATCATGTTGGAAAGGTCACGCATGACCAGTGATGGGAATAACGGCGTTATAAATAACGCGCGTTTCTAACGCCGTTACTTTTTTCAGTAACGAGTAATCAAACTATTTACTTTTTCTCCCGTTACAACGCCGTTAGCGTTACTGACAAAAAAAATGCCGCGTTACTATAATTGAGCTCACTGAAGCGGTTTTCATCCGAGTAGGCTCTCTCTCAGCCATAGGACCTGCAAAGTTTTTTTCTCTGGTGTGTGCTGCGGTTAGTCATACACAAATATAATTTTAAACTGATAATAATGTACGATGCGCTGTGTGTGTGTCTGTCAGAGCATGCGCGCGAAGCGCGAGCTCAAACCAGAATACCCTTTTTGATGCTTGATCGAAAATATGTGAAAGAGTTTTTTTCTAGTCGACTAGTAGTTGTTCATTTAAGCTATTAGTTGACTAATCAAATTTATATTAATATAATTTCTTAAATACTGGAGAGAATAAACCATAATAAGGAGCGTTTACATAATATAGGCTATATAGCACTCAATGGCACGCATAATTGCCATAAAGAACCGGCAAAAGTAATGATTATGAGTGTGACAAAAACAGCAAGGAGACATTTTAATTGTTTATTAATAAAGTAATGTTTTCTGAATCAGTGTCGGCTGCAAAGATGAAGTTGACATTGCTGACTCTCATTGCTGATCATCTGCTCATATGGACGCGCCTAGAGAGATAACGCACATTTCATTCAGATTAGGCTATATAATCAGAGTAGCCTCTTTCTTTTCGTGTTTAATTACTTCATTTTCGTTAAAGTAGATATTTCAAGCATTCTATCGATATATTTCTCATGTCTGCGAGGCAAGCAGCCTCTGAGTTTCGGTTCATTTAGCCTATAAGACGCGCTCCAGTTCACGCGCCAGTGATCGCGCCCGCGCCTCCATGTCATGATTTTATTGTCTGCTATATTTGCTTGTTATATATTAAATCCAAGCAATTGGTTGATGAAACATTGATTAAAATTAAGATACAATTTTTACAAAACGAAATTCACTTTAAAGAGAGGCTTTCTATAAAACAAAACTTAAGTGTTTAAAATCATGTCTGACCCACTCCATGTCTCCCGATATATTTGCGCATCTTATGATGCATTTTACTCATGCTGTTCACTTTTCATAATCGAATAAATGGATTTAAAACATAACATAAGACTATTTAAACATAAATATGAAACTATGTTTTCTTTAATGGCTACCAACACAGTACAGAGAAATTTCATGTCGTGAGCAAGAGCGGATCATGAGTCAGGAGTCGCATCAAGAATAATTCATTCTTAGACTTATATGTAATATTGGGGGCATTCAATTTATTTGGCATATTTTTTTTTTTTTTTTTTTTTTTTTAAGTAACGCAATAGTTACTTTCCCTGGTAATTAGTTACTTTTATAATGATGTAACTCAGTTACTAACTCCGTTACAATTTGTGAGAAGTAACTAGTAACTATAACTAATTACTTTTTTAAAGTAACGTGCCCAACACTGCGCATGACATAGGCGGAAGTTAGTCTTTGCACATTCGTTTTGTAGACACTGGATCAGTACTTCTGCCTACGTGATTACGCAATGCGAGCATTTGTGGTTAAAACATTTTTTTGTTTATTTTTTTAGAAAACTACTGATAAGATAAGACCTTTATTCCTCATCTGGGATCATGTAGAGCTCTTTGAAGCTGCACTGAAACTGACATTTGGACCTTCAACCCGTTGAACCCCAGTGAAGTCCACTATATGGAGAAAAATCCTGGAATGTTTTCCTCAAACACTTAATTTCTTTTCGACTGAAGAAAGAAAGACATAAACATCTTGGATGACATGGGGTGAGTAAATTATCAGGAGATTTGAATTCTGAAGTGAACGAATCCTTTAACACCAATTATTTTTATTTGTGTTCTTCTAATAGAAAGTTATAAACATTGCAAGTAGTTGAATTGTAAGTCTGTGTTCTGTTGACGTGGAGTATGACAGTATGCTGTAGCCATGGGCGTCTTTAGCATTCATAAACACTGCTGACGGATGTAGGCGAACAAAGACGTCCTTTATGAAATGAAAAGCACATGATGTATGCAATTAAAAAAAGAGACGTAGACGCAGCACAAATGCACACATACACACAATGGGGGACAACAATGTCAAATAGTATTAGTTTGCCCACAGTGGGAAAGAAATCTAATAAGAGGCCAGTTTTGTTTGTAGAAAGTGTCAGACAGAAATTGCACATTTAATTAGTTCCATTGCATCGCGGGGCTCCGGCTCACCCGTGGGCAGCTGTGTTAAATAAGTGTTGATGAGAACATGTTTGTGTATATAGCAACTCAAGATGAACTTTAAAGAGTGCCAGCAAATACTTCCATTCATAAATCAACAACTTAATACATAATTGATTAATTCATAATCATCAACATCACTCTGGAGATGATCAGCACCTTCCAGAAAACACTAACCTGGGTAGAGCTATTAAAACATAACTCATTTTTCATTCAGTTGAGTCATAAACATTAAGAGGGTGAATTACCATAAAGCTGGCAACTACTATAAAATTACCATAAAGCTAAAGGGTTTTTATTCTTAGGGGTATTATTTTTGTTTTGTTGTCATAGGGATACATATAACTAC
>VTFQ01000024.1:3298448-3350387 GCA_036281575.1 Ancherythroculter nigrocauda
TGCGATCTTATTTCATCCATTAGATCAAAAGATCTGAAAAAAACCCATATATTTACCCGCCTATAGACCCTCCCCTCGAAGAAATCAGGACAGAAGTGGTGGAAAGTGGACAAAAGAGATGGATTAAAACACCAGGTGTAAACGGGAATGTCTCCTTCGTCTACTTGTGATCCGATCGACCAAAACGCATCTTAATACCAGGTGTAAACAGGGCCTTAGATATACCAATCATACACAGCTCAATAACTGTTACACAGAGGATTTGAGTACCATTTGATGGTGTATTTGAGGTTGGGTTGGCTGACGGTGCTGTCATCCAGGAAGATCGTCGAACAGGAGCTGTACTTGCGTCTCATTGGACCAGACGGATGTTGCTGAAAGACAAGGACACACAGAGCTCAAACTAAAACATCAGTTATTCTCAAACACACACACTTTCAGCAAACAGGCTGCAAATTATGCCACCTGCAGCCCCAAAGAAGTCATTATCATCTCATTTTTACTCGAGTGATTCACGCTTAATGTGTGCATTAGTGTGGGTAAGAATCCCACTCCAATACAACACAAACTGTAACGTTTTATGCAACTCACTAGAAAATGTTTAACAAGATATCAAACTGATAAGCAAAATTAATAATGCAATTAAATCATTACAATGTAATACAAACAGTTTAAGAAAATCAAATAGAGCAATGAGCAAATATTTACCTTCGACTCCGCAATGTGTGTTAACTTGCAAAGTAATAAAAGACATTAAAATAGGAACAAAGCATAAGCGATTAATTGCAAATTTATTATGAAGAGCATGCGGTGATGAAATGAAGAAAGTCAAGCCATGCATATTAAATCATTCATCTAGAATTAAAGTGTGGAACAGAAAAGAAATGCAGTTACTGATGCAACACAAGCCCAGAGACTCATGCAATATAGGTTTGTGCATTCTCATGTGGTGGTTGATAGTTAGGTTTGATTAGTTTTGTGAGTGTTGTGACACTTGGGGAGATGTTTTCATTGCAGACACAAGCATTATGAGAATCGCACTACCAGAAGACGCATAACCACTGATGCCATCGCTGCTGCTGCTGCTACTTACATGGTTGACGTACAGGCTTTTCCGTTTTTCCCGAACTGTAAAGAGAAACGCATAATTAGCAACACTAGCACAACAGCCGATACAGTTAATTAGAGACAGACAAAAAGACAAGGGCCACAATTACAGTGATGTCAGTAACATCAAGGAGGATGTATCTAACAATCTGAGGTCTTGAACTGTTGGTCGGTATTTCATTATCAACAGTTCAAGGGGCAGAGAGATGAAATGTGTTGTAATTAAACTTCTCTGAAAAAGGTATTTTAGAAAAGCTGGTTAGTTTTGCATAGACTTACTTTTGACTATCAGCATGAAGTCTGGTCCACTTTGGAGCTTATTCTAGCCAATAACTGTCAAATTAAGCTCCAAGTACACTTCAGTTTTGACGTGAACACTTAGTATGTGCGTACAGCTGAACACATAGCCTTTGAAAGTAAGGTTGTCAAAAGAACCGACTTCGGTACCAAGTTGGCATTGAAATTTTAAAAATGTGACAATACCAGCATTTCCCCCTAGCATTTTGAGCACTGTTGAGCATATTCTTAAACACCGCTACAATGATCAATGCACAGGAATTTTTAAAAGCAGGCGATCTCTAATATAGACAGATCCACTGATAGACGCCTGAAGAGCGTCAAAGGTGTCTATTTGCAACCTGTTTTTGAAGCGTTGATCATTGTAGCCAATCACAGACATATCTATTGAGGGTGTGAACACAATGGCCAATCAGAGGTGTTTTTGAATCCGCTTATCAAAATGCTGGTATTGTCACATTTTTAAAATTTCAATGCCAAGTTGGTATCGAAGTCGGCACTTTTGACAACCCTATTTAAAAGTATACTCCATTTGTTTTGTTTTTTTTCAAAACAGGCGGTGAACACATGCACGCAAGAAAGTTTCACCATTGTACAGTGTCTGTGCTATTTCTCTCCAGAAGTTATGAGCAATAAAAATGTCTTTATACTCATATAAATAAGAGTAGTGTGTATCTTGCGCTCATCAACACGGGTGTCTGTTGTTGATAACAATAGTTGTGATCATTGTGGCCACCTTGTGGACAAACTAATTAATGTGAAAAAAAATGTAAGACACATAGTTATAAAAATCTGGCTGTGAGTTTACAGAATGTAATGCACTATTCTGATAATGAAATTTACATCACGTGCACTGTACACATACCCTAGCGTACGCGTAAAAACTGAAGTACACTTTGTGCTTTTTAGGAAAAGAGACCAACTGACCATAAAGCAACCAAGTTTTATTGTGCCATTTAGGAATGAGAAAATCTATTGATGACATCACAAAAGCGCATTCAAATTATCATGCAGCAGTTGCACAACCTATTAAGCAGTGCTGTGATATTTGCTGAGGGTTTAGACCTTCAAATGTTGTTTGCTCACAGTCAAAGCTTTATAAACCGCTCTATTTATTTGCCATTGTTGGTTTTTGTTGAATGAAGTTTGGTTTAGACATATGTACTACTATGTAAATATATTCTAACATTCATACAAAGCTTCTTTAAAAAGTGGTGTTTAGAAATTGTTACAGTATTAATGTTAACACACAAACTTACAAATCACCTACATTTACAGACCAATGCATGCCTTGATGGAGCTATGATGATGAACAGAGGTTAACCAATCATAACAGAGATCATTTACATATAAAAGGCCGGGACACAAGACGATGGCCGGACAATGTCAGGCTTTTTGCAGCATGTTTTAGTCGGACTACTGTCAATGGAATTTTGGATGCTTGAGCTTTTTGAATTTGTAACTGAGCCCCTCAATGAAATAGATCAATATGATTGGCTGTACAGATTACCCAACCAGAGCATGAGAAGAAAACAGAAGTGATGAAAGCAAGTGATGAGTGAAAATGGTAAGCGCTGCTTTGGTCCTAGCTCTTTTGTTTTCCTTTCCTGAATGATGAATACAGACTACTGCCACCTGCTGTTATGAGAGTAGTATTGAACGCTGTGTTATCCAGGGTAATGACGGCATACCAACACGTAGGATGAACCACATCCAATATCGGTGCTGTCTGAAAGGGATGTCGGGGCCCTAACCCAGATTGTATCCAACAAACATGAAACCACAGCTGCCCAACTCAATGCATGAATTAAATATGCACCTCAACTCCTGTTTCCACCAAAACTGGTCTACATGGTCAATATTCATGGTCGGGCTGTTATTGCCAAACCTTTGATCACTTGTGCCAATGCCAAATGTTGGTTTCATTGGTGCCAACAGTGCAAATCTTGGGCTGTTGACAATGTGAAACATGTATTGTTCTCCGATAGTCCACCTTCATTGAGTTACGGTGTGGAGAAGCCCCAAAGAGGCTCAACACCTGGACTGTTGCTGCCAAGAGTGAAGAACAGGGGTGAATCAGTGATGGTTCGGGCTGCAATATCATGGCATTCTCTACTGTACTTGATGGGCGCGTCACTGCCAAGGAATACCGAACCATTCTGGAGGACCGTATGCACCTGATAGTTCAAACATTGTACCCTGAAGAGGTTGCCATGTATCAGCATGATAATGCACCAATACACACAGCAAGACTTGTGACAGAATGGTTTGATGAACATGACAGTGAAGCTGAACATCTCCCATGGCCTGCACAGTCACCATATCTAAATATTTTTTAGGGCTATTTTGGAGGAGCAAGTCAGAAAATGTTTTCGTCCACTAGCATCACGTAGTGACCTGACCACTGTTCTGGAATAGGAATGGCTTGAAATCCCTCTGGCCAGAGTAAAGAACTTATATCTGTCATTCTCAAGACAAATTGATGCTGTGTTGGCTGCAAAAGGAGGCCCTGCACCATACTAATAAATTATTGTGGTCTAAAACCATTGTCCAACCCCTGTACATGCTAGTTGGTCGTTGGCTGTAGTCTTTGCTGAGTGTTCAAGCTCAACATTTTAGCCCAGACACCACAGTCATCACAATCGCTGCTAGTGCTTTGATATCGGTTTGGTGTGTCTGGCACAGTAGTTTGATTAATTGCTTAAAGGGATAGTTCACCCAAAAATGAAAATTTGATGTTTATCTGCTTACCCCCAGGGCATCCAAGATGTAGGTGACTTTGTTTCTTCAGTAGAACTCAAATGATGATTTTTAACTCTAACCGCTGCCATCTGTCAGTCAAATAACTGTACAATAAGAGTCGAAAAAACTTGCATAGACAAATCCAAATTAAACCCTGCGGCTCGTGACGACACATTGATGTCCTAAGACACGAAACGATCAGTTTGTGTGACAGTTTCTGCTGTCAGAGCGCGATCAGACCTCACTAAGCGAGTGCTGAACGCAGTTGGACATAGTGGTGTATTAGAGGTAAAAAATAATATAAATACTGTCCGGTTTCTCACATAAACCGATCGTTTCATGTCTTAGGACATCAATGTGTCGTCACGAGCCGCAGGGTTTAATTTGGATTTGTCTATGCAAGTTTTTTCGACTCTTATTGTTCGAGTTCCCATTCACTCCCATTATTTGACTGACAGACGGCAACGGTTGGAGTTAAAAATCATCTTTTGTGTTCTACTGAAGAAAAAAGTCACCTACATCTTGGATGTGCTGGGGGTAAGCAGATAAACATCAAATTTTCATTTTTGGGTGAACTATCCCTTTAAAGGGGGTCATGAACTGAGAAATCAAAATTCCCTTGATCGTTTGACATTTAAGTGGTCATTTTACTATAAAAACAAAACTCAAAAGGCACGGTTTCACAGACAGGGCTTAGCCTAAGCCAGGATTAGTTCAATTAGGATATTAATCCTAATTATTAGCCTGCTTCTACATCACTGCCTGTTTAGCTCCGCCCACCAAATCACACATGCCATGTATGTAGGTAACAGAGAGACGCTAACATTAGGCTACTAGAGCTAGCAAGCGATAAATGATATGGGCTCGTCAGTAATGCGACTGTAAGTAACTGTTAATTCTAATGCCTGATCTGTGACCAGTGATTTTGGATATTAATGATTCATATACAGTCAGATGTTCTTTGTCTATGTGTCAGTAAATCAAACCAGTGACTAAACAGTCAACATCACACGGTTTCCTCTTAGTAGGATGAAAATGATCTGTTATTTCTAAAAAGTTAATAATCTGTGCTTAAATTATATATATATATATATAAAGCGATCAAAGAACGCTCCCTTTACAGTCGCTGGAGCTGTCAATCAAACAGCGCGAGTTTATCAGTGAATGAGTTCTGGAAATCAATGAATCTCTTATTTACATTGTGTTTGCACATTGTGTTAGTTATGATGAAAACATTCGTTAGTGTGCAGAAATCGAGTTGCATTGACGAGATTGCTAC
Source organism: Ancherythroculter nigrocauda (assembly GCA_036281575.1). Lineage (NCBI taxonomy): Eukaryota > Metazoa > Chordata > Actinopteri > Cypriniformes > Xenocyprididae > Ancherythroculter > Ancherythroculter nigrocauda. The sequence goes on from VTFQ01000024.1 coordinate 3,303,874, forward strand.
ATTCATGTGCTTAACATGTCTGTGATCAGATACAATGATGATCACTCGCAACCTTTCATGCCACGATCTAAATAATCAACACTTTTCACGATCAGTTAACCTTGAGAGATGTAATGTGCTAAAAGTTTGAGGGAATTCCACATACAGAGTAAACCATTTCATATGCAAAGATGTTAGCCAATCACAGCAGTGGGCGTTTACACTGAAGTCTCACACAGACACGCCCCTTAAAACAGAGCATTCAAATCAGAGGGCTAAAATCAGGGTAGGAAAAATGCCTTTTATATCTAAATTATGACCATTTTTGATGTTAAAATAATTTTAACATTATAAGTGCACCCCATGAAACATTATAAAACAATAAAACAATGCAGTTCATGACCCCTTTAAATGCAATAATGAATTTAACGACCACTATTGTATTTGTGGGCGAGGCCAGTTATTTTGACTGAAAGGCAATGTGTTAAAAGCCTGACCCACATGTTTTAGTGAGACTGCAGGTGAAAATAAAGAGCTGGTTTTTGACAAAATATGTGTGGTAATGTGAGATAAACTGACTTTAGAAATCCCTAGAGATCCCTCACGCACACAAACACAAATATTAAAGCTACCGTATGACTAATGACTCACATTAGCCGTTTGACTATATTTTCATCCATATTATGACTTAACAACAGCACTAGAGACCTAGTGACAGCACAGCGTACACAAATCTACACAAACAGTTGCGCAGCCAGACAAACGGGACAGATTCAGCGACACTGTTAACATGCATAACCCCTTAATGGCACTAAATGTTGTGTAAATGAAAGCGTTCAAGTTTAATGCTGTCAGAAAATACTTTTAAAATGGCATTACTCTGAAAAAGCTGTTGCTCCATTAAGCAGCTTTAATGTAGTTAGCTACTTTTTTGTTAACTTGTAGTGTAGCCAACTACAAAGCGTAGCTTCACTGCAGTTAAATCGAGTAGCTTGTAGCTTATCAAAGTAGATTCCTGAACAAAAAACAGCTTACAGCATAAATCTAGACATTCGGAATCTATAAAGCTTCAGCACAACACAGCAGCAGACTAACAAACACGCTGAGATCAAACGTACCTTTCTTGTTGGGTAAAAGAACTGAAAAACAAGAAGGTTTCTAAATTAAATCTGAGCATGGATAACAAGGCTGGCATTTACTTGTCCTTGACTTTACAGTTCATATGCCACTAATTGTGTTTGTATCCCTTTATAATGTCACTGGAACCACGAGACGTCTGATAGACCGGAGTCACAAAACATCTCACTAACAATTCCCTGAGAAACAAGGAGAATATCATAACATTAGCCTGGGTAGAAATATCACCCACTGGGAAGAGCTGACAGTTAACAAAGCATCATCACCCAGGGGTACCGTGTTAAATCAAACTATTATTGAAAGTTTTCTCTGAGGAGGGAATGTTTGGTCTGACTAAGTCAGGGCCATCTGTGCGCTCGCCTCCTGATTCGTTTGGATCAGACTGAAGCAATCCTGACCGTGGTTTCGTTTTAATTAACGTTCCTTTCCAGCATCCAGTCTTAAGGGGAGACTGTCCCACTCATCCTGTGAGTCAGAAGACGTGGAGTCTCTCTTACCGTCTGTTTGAGACTTGCTGAGGAAGATGGTGCTGGCGCGCGGGTGGTCCGAAGGATTGTACTCCATGTTGAGCTCTGAAGAGAGAAAAGAGAAAGATGATTTGTTATTCAAGAGTGAGGCTTGAGTTATTGTTTGTGTATTACTAGAATAACCCCCCAAAAACACACACAAAAAAAAAAAACATTACTTACAGGATTATGGGAAACATTTAGTTAGGCAAGCCACAGTATTGAGTGGATGTAGTGTACACAAAGCCTTGAAAATGGCTAAAAGAATTAGATGTAGCAAAATACTGAATTATTTATATACTATTATCTAGGGATGTGCAACGATTAATCACGATTAATCGTTTGCGAAATAAAAGTATGTTTACATAATATATGTGTGTGTTCTGTGTATAATAATTATGTATATATAAATACAGACACATACATGTATATATTTAAGAAAAATGTTAGATTTATATATAAAATATTTATATTTATATGTAATATAAAATATATATTATATATATATATATATATATATATATATATATATATATATATATATATATATATATATATATATATTTAAACATGCATATATTTCTTAAATGTATACATGCATGTGTGTGTATTTATATATACATAATTATTATACACAGAACACACACATATATTACGTAAACACAGACTTTTATTTTGCAAACGATTAATCGCGATTAATCGTTGCACATCCCTAACTGAGTTAACTGAAAATGAAAAAAAAATATAACCTTTCTTTTTTTAGTGATTTTTATGTGCTTTATTTTTGTAAATATTTTTATTTCAGTTTTAATTTTTAGTCATTTTAGTACTTCCAACTTATTTTATTTAAGTTAGTTTCCAAGGCAATGTTTCTAAATTTCATTTAAGTATTTTAAGTTTTTCATCTAATATTTATATTATACTTTACAGCTTTTTGTACAGAATGGAATACTAGCATTCTTCAGACTTTTATTATGTAATGGTATACATTATATACTATGTGTTGGCATGACACCCAATTAGCTTACATTTTTAAACCAGTTATATCGGAATATTTAACATAAAAAATGATTTTTAATGCATATTTCCAGACAATATCATGTTATTCTTTGAAGCAGTTTGTGGCATATATATATATATATATATATGGTTTATGAATATGATTATCATTCCATACCATGAAATACTATAATATTATGAATATGGTTATCATTCAGTTCCATGAAATACTATACAAAATATATAATATATAGTAAAACTTGATACTGTCACTGTACCATAACACCACCATGTACTTTGTAGGAAAATGATATTGTGTTTGACACATCTTGTTCATTTGTCAAACTTGAAATGGAAAGTTCAGTGCACTGAATTATGGGATACAATATCCTCTATATGCTCTGCTTGTAAACTGCATATTTTGGCAATTTTAATAGGTAATTTCTTGCCAAAAAAGTGAACACTGTGCACAGAATACATGATGCAAAGATCGTAGCAATGTACAGTATGTATGTTTTTTCCCTGCTATGCCATTATACCAACACTAGGGGGCAGAACTATGATTATGGGAACCATGGACAATTTGTGCACCATAAGTGAATGAGGGACTACAACCTTTAATCATTTTTATTTAATTTTACTGTAACATATACTACAATATACATACTACATTTATTTTTTACATTTATATTATAATAATATTTCTGAAATTTATTACAAAATATATTTTTATATTTTATTTTATTTTATTGTTATCTGCCATCAATTTCAGGCATCACCGAGACACAGACGTGAAACTTCCTTTTTTATTAAAACATTTATTTTCATTTTTATTATATTTTATATTAATACTATAATTTAATTATCTTTTTAATTAAGTATAATGCATTTAATTTTGTTTTTAATTGTGATTTTTTTTTTTTTTTTTAAAGAAACTTCCTTTCTGCTCATTTTCACACAGATTCCCACCCTGACTTTCAGAAGGATGCACACACACACTGTTCAGCAGCGACTAACACACACATGATGTCATCAGAGGAAAGTGCTGTGGCACACCCCGACCAGGAAACAAGGAACCCAGAGTTCATAGCCTGAAACCAAACCAGCCGACAATAAAGACATCACCATCATCACCTACAGCAGTGTTTGCGTTACAGTTGCAACATGCGCACTGAGATTTGCAAAACCGAAGATAATCGTGACAGAGAATAACCCGTTTCAGCGAAAGCCACGTGAGCGGTCCACTGTATTGTGTTTTAAGTCTTTTGAAGCAGGGTTTTTTTATGCGGAAGAGCCACTTGAATCTCAAAGGAGCCTCGGCCGCGAGATGTATGAAGCACTCTGAGGTGCAGAGGAAAGACTGATTAATAAAAGATGGGAGAGAAAGGTGGATATGAATGAAAAAGAGAAGAGGAGACCAGAGAACTGTGAATGCGCTGCTGGTCTCAGAGAGGTTTATGGGTAGCTGGACACAAAAACTCTAATATTAAAGTGTTTTATGGAAACAAAAATGTGCATACTCATGAACAGAACATGTGGTAACAGAACGTTTTTCAATGGGATTGAGTCATTTCCTCTTTTCCTGTGACCCACCCTCTGTATATTGTGAAGAGGGGCTGGAGCGTTCGGAGGGGGTCTGGTCTGAACACCCCATGACTTCCTCACACTCAGGAAAGAGCTTCTAACACACACTTACGAAACACACCAGAACATTTACAAATTTGTATGCAGAACATCTTTCAAGCATGTGCACAATTACATGTTTAGGGCCCTATAAAATGGGTTTTATTTATTTATTTTTTCCAATTTCCATTTTGTTTTAATAGACAGGTGAGCAGCTGTTTAATCAGAGAGAGCTTCTTCCATCATACAATATATTTTTAAATTAAAGGGGTGGTTGATTATGATTTCACTTTTTTAACTTTAGTTAGTGTGTAATGTTGCTGTTTGAGCATAAACAACATCTGCAAAGTTGCGACGCTCAAAGTGCAAAGAGATATTTTACAGAAATTGAAACAAAATGAAACAAACGGCTGGTAGAGACTACAACAAAGTCCCTTTAAGACAAGTCATTTCATTCCGCGGCCATCTTTGAAACGCCTCTCGGGCATCCTGGGCATCATGCAATCTCTTTGAATGGGGAAACATCAAATTCTTCAAAACTGTTTGCCAACCTTACGATTAAATTTCATATTTGAAATCACCAATGAAATCTAACAACAACCGGCTCATAAATTTAGTTTCTAAACGCTCGAATCATGACAAAAAAAACTATTTTTCAGGCTGGATCAAGCTAATGCGCATGCGCAGACCTAAATGCGCGTCTCTTCGGAGGCGCGCGTCTGAATGTTTCTATAGAAACCGGTGATTCTAACGGCCGCTGCAGTGACGCGATGACTTTACCAGTCGGCGATTGGCTCTTATTTAGAAGGCGGGACTTATTCCGCCATATTGCGCGTTACACTTTCTCCCATTCAAAACAATACGAGTGACGCGTCTTGTGTTATTCTATAGTCTTTGACTACAACAAGTTTCTTCCCTGGTTGGTGACATCACAAACCCCAAAATTTACATAAACCCCGCCCCCGAGAACACGCAACAAACGGGGTGAGTCCATATTGGGCTGCTTTAGAGAAGAGGAAGAGTTGTTGTAGTAGAGTGTTGTTGTCATGCCGTCATTTTACGCCGGACTGCTTCACAAACGAGGATCAATTCAGCGCTCGATTTGCACGAAAGATTAACATGACGGCATATGCTAGTGGATGAGTTGAATCAACTCCACAGCAACTACATAAATTTATCCACTAACCATTCAGAAACGTCCAGTTTCATTCTAAAAGTTGTAACTTCTTCCTGAGTCTCTCCATCAGTGTCGACTCCGGTTTGAACAATGTAAGGCTGAACACAGTTACTGACAATCCTCATTTTGGCTGCGTGAGATTCTCCAGCTTTGTTGTTGTTGAGCTGTTAAAGCTCCGCCCTCTTCTGGAAAGGGGGCAGGAGCAGCAGCTCATTTGCATTTAAAGGGAACCACACAAAAACGGCGTGTTTTTGCTCACACCCCAATAGGGTCAGATTTGACAAGCTATAATAAATGATCTGTGGGGGATTTTGAGCTGAAACTTCACAGACACATTCTGGGGACACCAGAGACTTATATTACATCTTGTAAAAGGGGCATTATAGGTCCCCTTTAATTGCATGTCATTTAGCATCACAAGTCATGCCAGTTTTTATTAATATGACATTGTATTATCAATCTAGATTACTACAAGTGCAACAAGTCTATTATACCAGCCTCCAAGCAAACACAGAATAACATTATAGCATAACTTTCAGCACACTCAAATGTATTTAGTATGATTGTTTTAACCCTGTAAAACAGAGCTGCGTTACCCCACATACTCAACAAAAACAGCGGAAGTGGCCGACTGCAGCACAAGCATAATAAAAGCTCCACTCCCGTGGCTCTCGGCTCACCCTGCTTTATACCACAGTAACATTAATAAAACTTTAATACATTAACACATCTATGAACATGATTTCTGGGGTCCATGGGATTGCTTTCCATCGGTTGTGGAGGTGAAGACGACAACTCCAATGATTCCACACGCATTCACGGGGACATCAAGCTATACCTTTGTTTTGAATAAGCACCATCTAGTGGCGAAAATTACAAATTGTGCCTTTAAATCTCAAAAAGTCAATTTCAGTTTTTTCAATCTGTCATTTTCAATTAATTGGTTCAAAATTGTGATTCAATGTTTACAGAGGTCCTATGTGGTATTTTACATTCTATAATTGTTTTATCAAAGACATTTAGGATATAAAGGATCTAAGCCCATTGCTCATAATTATTTTTAGTCAGTACTGTAAATTATTTATCAATTAGGCCAATGAATGTTTCTGACCTGAATTACGGCTTTACCCCAGTTAACAGAACCAGCTGTGGCCTGTCTTGGGCACGGCTCATTGGCCAGTCAGACCCCAGCACAAGCTGGCATGATGCCCTGCGGTCTGCCTGGCATCAATGCCCACAGCTGTCAACATTTCCTCTGTAGTGACTGACAAATGTGCATGTACACACTCAAGAAAAACAAAGCCACATGAAGAGGATGCCAACGGCCACTCACTTGCATACGAGTTTCCACATATTTTTTAATCATTCTACTGTTCTACTAAGATGATTTGTTGCAGAATCAAGCAAGCTGCTTTGGTTTTCATGTAAAAGAGCTTCCTGAACTCCAAACGACATGAGAACATGATGCCAAACAAGCTTTTTAGAAACAATGTGCAGGGAAGGGGAAGAGATTGTTGAATAAAGTCATTTTTTGTTTTGTTTTTGAGCACAAATTATTATCGTCACTTCATAACATTAAGTTTGAACCACTGTAGTCACATGGACTATTTTAACAAAAATTATCTTAATTTGAGTTCTGAAGACTAACGAAGGTCTTACGGGTGTGGAACGACATGAGGATGAGTAATTAATGACAGAAATTATATTTTTGGGTGAACTAACCCTTTAAATAAATGTATATATTTTTTTTCCTAAGCATTTCCCACCACTCCATCACATTTTACATTTTGGATGTTGCTTGATATACTGGATGTATGAATATATAAATGATGCACTTTTAAATCATATATTACTTAATAGACATTTAATATAGAAGTTAGAGATGCTCTTTTTCTCCTCCACGCAAGGGCCACAAAACATTCTCCCACTCATGCTTTAGGCCTGCTGTCAGCTCTCAATCTCATTAGTCTTGCCAAGTTCATTCCTGTCACCCAGACGGGTCGAAAGGCCACTTTAAATGCCTGGATGGGAAGAACTGGGTTTTCATGGCTGATGTGAAGCTCAAAAGATGAGAAATTTTTCTGAATTAATTCAGAACCTCTGCAGAGCATGTAGAAGCCAAATCTGTTCAGCTCAGTGTGAGCAGTAGCACTGCGGTGGGGATTTCACCTGATCATGCCCAAAATCCACTTTCTTAAGCAACGAAAAAAAGGAATTCATCCATTTTAAATGGAAACTGAATCATAAAAGAATGATTTTTTGATACAACCCTTTTAAAATGCTTTTGCTCAATGCCTAATTACTTTCTAAGATTCATTGCAAAGGTTATTGATTCAATATTGTCTAATATCATGCAAACCAAGACTGATGATTTTGCATTATTAGGGGTTGAAGTGCATAGTGCTAAAAGTTGTAGAGACTTGAAACTTTGAGGGCTGGTACTCACACCGCCTATAACACTACCAAGACTCAACCCGATTGGCCTGACGGGGGTGCTACAGCGGTCAAAAGTACAAAAGCGCTCATTACTCCTAAACCGTTATGCGTAGGTTTAAGTGTTTTATACCATTGGAATCCTTTTTTGGATTTTTTTGAAAAACCTACTTTTGTGAACTATCCTTAGGTTTTTAGCCTGATTGAAAAACCAGTGCAGCAAGTGAATGTGATTGTCAATAATTATAAAAAAAAAGTTGAAATTTCGATTCACAGTCACTAGGGGCTGCCAAAACGTTCCAAAATTGGTGGAGCCAACTTCGACTAAAATGGCTATAACTCCTGAACAGAATGAGATATTTTCATCAAACTCAGCACACCTATATAAGAGCTGATTCTGTGGTCGCATGAAAAAGTATGCAGTGACTGACCACTTGGTGGTGCTATAACAGCAAAAAAAACATGAAAATTGCTATAACTACTTCATCGTTAGTCCGATTGACTTGAAAATTGACATGCATTGTCTTCGTCCGAGGTGCCATACTTGTCTTATGAGGACACTGACGTATCTCAAAAAACATGTCCGCCATCGGCCAATGAAGTTTGAGTAGCTGTCAGACAAGGTTAACAGAGGGCGATCGGAATGAAACTATCGAACGAAAGAATCACACAATTTTTCACACACACCCAAAACATTCATACCACATGGTAGAACTCCTCATTCTGAGCAACTTTGCCTCTATGACCGCCTCTGTTCATCGAATCGTGCGTTAAATATTGGAGATTATTTCAAAAACCCGTTTTTGGCTCAACCTTGATAACTGTTAAAAAGCTTTAAAAACCATATATTTCCTATGGTAAATTTCCTGTATTGGCTGTAAATGGTCTTTTCCATCTATGATAGAGATACCTTTTGACGCATGTGCTTAAAGCACTTGAACCCCGATAATTGCTGCTCACAGCTATATTAATGATTGAAATCTTTCCAGAGCTGGTCTCAGACAGCAAAATCATGGTCAAAACCAAAGCTTAAAGGCTCATTCACAGCAATAATGATAACCATAAAGTTTAAAAGAAAGAGACAGACTCTAATTCTAAGAGAATAGCCACACCACACAATGATAACAACAGAGTAATGATGATTAGAAACACTTTCAGAGCTATTTTCAGGTGATGAACGATAAAAACATTGACAGCCAATTAAAATCCACTTTAACTGGCATGCTGCAGTTATGGTGAATCTGAGTCAGCTTCATTTCTCACTTCTTAAAGGACTGATATTAGGACCTACTACTGGTGCTGCACTGTGAAAGAAATCCACGCGGATTCATGAATGACATGGAGTTAATCCAGATTTATGCAGTGCATTACAACACAATGAAACAAAGGATCAGCTCTACAAATCCCATCTGATCTGTACAAGTCGACTGTCTTTTCTCTCATTTGGGGGGGTGGGGGGGGGGGGGGGGGGGGGGGGGGTTGGGGTCCCTCCTGGTGAAAATCCCTCCCATTTTCACCAGGAGGGGCATGGAACAATTTAAACAACTCTAAAAGTTCTTATTACAAAGCACAAAGTCACTCCAAAGGAAATTATTCTATATAATCGGTGTCACCGTTTCTAAACTCCCTGAAACGCCTCCATTGTAGTCTTGAGTTTTCGTCGGGGTACGAACACATCACAATAATCCCCATTTAAATAATCCCCAGCCAAGACACACACAAAATAAAAGGACGGGGCCTGGTTGAGATAGTTAGGAGTGTGTTGAAACTCACGGTTATGGTAAGAGGCATGACATTTCCCAAACACACTTAAAGCAGTTGATCAATCACAACACACTGCTCCAGCCGACCAATCAGAGCACATTGTGCTTTTCCGAAGGAGGGGCTTCATAGAGACAGGAACTAAACAGAGCGTTACTGACAGAGTCAGTACCTATTCTAGTAGAGGCCAAAAATAAAATCAAGACTTTGAAAAAGGGCATAATAGGTCCTCTTTAAAATGTAAAGAGGCAATAATTTTAACTCAACATTTATCTAGATAATGAGATAAATCAATTCATTTTCAAAGGCAATATACAATCAAAAGGTATTTAAAATGTGTATTCACTTCCACAATCAATACAACAACAAGAGGAAAATATAGTAATAAATGATCAAGACGATGGGACAATAAATCCTCTAGTGTGTGTACAGCTGGTGACAGAGACGAGATAACAGGATGGTTTCTGGGCATCATGCCTACAGTACGCAAACACACACAAAAACATACAAACATATACACACACAAAGCCCTCAGTGGAAAGTGCCACCTGGACATCATACGCAATTACCAAACACTGACCCAGAGCCACATGACAAGACTAAAAAAGTCCATTTGTCACATGAGCTACTCAAGGAAGTTTTGAAACATGTACTTCCTTTTTTCATGAAGAATTGGGCGTGGGTTAAGAAGCGTAAGAAATTAGTCCTACACACAAGAGCGTTTAAGGACAAAAACCTGATAAATGTCTTGAAATACAACATGTGAACAGTGTCTTGAGGTGTGCTAACAGTAGTATAAGCGGAATAATTGGCTCCGGTCTGTTGAAATAATCGTGACTGCATTACCACCTCGGGTGTACATTATTTTCTAATAATTCAACAGCCCATAATTAATTATTACTTACATATTAATAATCTTACTTTAAATAATATTACTAAATGCAAATATTTAATATTAACATACATTATTAATATTAGTACTTTAAAACACAAAATGCAGAGTATGTACATTTTTGCAAACAAAAATTTTAAAATTGAGTCACTTTTTTGACGTCCAGTTAGCTGCACTTTAAAGTCTCAAGGGTTTGAGATTTCTGAGCAGACAGCATCTGAGAGCACATGCAGCATAATGGAGGTGTTCAGGCTTCAGTGAGCTCTGTGCTGATGCTGAGAGACTGAACACTGAACTCACTGAACTCTCACAAGACACCAGCCTGCTTTTCTTTCATCACACTGGGAGGATGCAAATCTTGATGTTCACTAATAGAGCCTGAAAGAGCTGTGCCAGCCAGACTATTCCTCTCTCAGCTCTACATAAAACTCCATTTTAGTGGGATTGCTAAGGCAAGCATCACTACTACTATGCTCATCATTGGTGCCAATGTTATTTTAGTATTATGTAGGCTTCTATTATATTATTTATTAATATTTTAAATAAGCTTTTTTTTATATTTTCAGTTTTCATTTTCATCTAAATAATTCTCTTTGTCATTTGTATTTAGTTTTTGTTTTAATACAAATATACAAATATTTACTTCAATTGTAGTTTTAGTAATTTGAATGTACTTCATCTTATTTCAGTTAATTTCGGATTAATTGGATTAATTCATCAATTTTATATTCATACTTATTTCAGCTTTATTTCAACAATTTAATTTAATTTCACTTCACTTCATTCAAACAATATTACAATTACAGTTTAGTTACAATTACAGCTCTGGTTTATGCTACAGACATGGATGATGCCTTAAATACTGACGGATATTAAAGGGGTCCATGATTATGATTTCACATTTTTTTTTTTTTTTTTTTTTTTTTTTTTAAACTTTAGTTAGTGTGTAATGTTGCCGTTTGATCATAAACAACATCTGCAAAGTTAGGACACAAAGTTCAATGCAAAGGGAGATATTTTCTTTTACAGAAATCGCTTTTTAAGGACTACAAAAAAAGGCTGGTAGGGACTACAACGAGCTTCTTCCTGGATTAGTGACATTACAAACCCCAAAATTTACATAAATCCGCCCTCGTGAACACAAAACAAAGGGGGTGAGGCCATGTTGGGCTGCTTTAGAGAAGAGGAAGAGTTGTTGTAGTCGAGTGTTGTTGTCATGTCGTAATTTTACACACATGCTAGTGGATAAGTTGAATCAACTCCACAGCAACTACATAAATTTATCCACTAACCATTCAGAAAAGTCCAGTTTCATTCTAAAAGTTGTAACTTCTTCCTGAGTCTCTCCATCAGTGTCGACTCCGGTTTGAACAATGTAAGGCTGAACACCGTTACTGACAATCCTCATTTTGGCTGCATGAGATTCTCCAGCTTTGTTGTTGTTGAGCTGTTAAAGCTCCGCCCTCTTCTGGAAAGGGGGCGGGAGCAGCAGCTCATTTGCATTTAAAGGGACACACACAAAAATGGCGTGTTTTTGCTCACACCCAAATTTGACAAGCTATAATAAATGATCTGTGGGGTATTTTGAACTGAAACTTCACAGACATTCTGGGGACACCAGAGACTTATATTACATCTTGTGAAAAGGGGCATAACATTTAAGAAGCCCCTTTAAGAAGAGGCATGCTATACAGACTTTGCAATAACTTGCAGCTGGCACATGATAAAATTGTAAAAAATAAATAAATAAATAGCTGAATGTATGAAAATGCATGGAATATGATAACTGGACTCCACTCATTGAATTAGGTCATGTAGAATACTACTGTTGAATACAGTTTCTATTGTAAAATATTCATACACATTCAAATATTTAAGTATTTTGAGAGTGTAGGGAGACTGACTATTACATTCACGGTGCTTCATGGGAGTGGGTGGAGCTAACGAGATATTGTTTTCACCTCAAATTCCACGGTTAAACACTATTATTTTAAAACTAAGTTGAAATAATGCAAGCTGATGGCATAAATAGAAGCAAATACTATTGATTAACAACCTCATAACTCACAGTAAGGCTGCTTTGAAGGTTTATAAGTTATTGTTAAAAATCTATTTCCCCATGGAGAAAATGAAAGGAGTTTTCACTTCTGAAACCCGACTGTTGCACTCCATAACTTCAAATTTAACTTTTTTTCTTGCCCTCTTTTTCTCCTGGCTGGAACTCAGAGGAAAAAACTTGATTTGCTTCCCAGCCCCTGAAACAACGAGGGCAGTTAATGAAACTAAATGAGATGTGCCTGAAACATAGCATAGAGTAAATGAAGCCCATCATAACATCAACAAACCGAATCATCTCCATCACAGTTCAAGGTGAAGTGTGTATTTCTACACCACAAGAGGCACAGAAAGAAAATTGCAATCTGTTCATTTGAATGGCCTGATTGAGCTTGAAATAGACAACACTGGCACAAATGGCGTGGATTTGGAGAGAGACTTTCCTTTTTAATAGGTTAAGTTTTAGTTAACAACAACGGTCCTCAACAGGCTGAAATGGATGCACACAAACACGCAGGGTGGTCACTCAGCACAACAGAGCAACAACATCCTCAGATGACAGGAAGTGACATAAGAGCCGAGACCGATTGCTGTTTCCCACTGTAACCCTGCACTGAACCTCAACACAAACAGTCCTTTCAGTGTATGTCTGCAAGGACAGCAAACATCAATAAATCAAAAGTGATAACAAATATGTTAGATTGCGTCTGCATCTTCAAATCAACCCATGTGCCCCAAGTTTAATGGGACAGACAGTTGGATGGTGATGGTATTTCTGTTTGATTCATTATCTGGTGCAAATGAGCCATCTGCGACCTGCCACATGCCCCGATCACGCTTCCTGTGAGCGCAATTCCTGCCAGGAGACGACATCATATCCTCTCTTTGGACATAATTTTTCAGTGGTCGCTGAAAGCTGTTGTTGTGTAAACAATAAAAAAAAAAAACATTGCTCAATTGTGTGCACAATGGATTATTTGGGAACTCCTAAATTGAAGGAAGGCAGTACAACAGACTGGGACAAAAATCCATCCATTCTAGCTTTGCAGATGGCAAGGAAAGAGGGATTTAAAAGTCAGATAATCATTAAAACGTTATTTCATTCCAAAAAGAAGTTCTGTCATTATCTATTTTTTACCATTATGTTGTTGCAAACTGAATGACAGTCTTTGTTCTCGTAACACAAAAGAAGAAGTTTTGTTCACCATATCCAAAATAGCCCAAATGACTTAAGGTTGTCAGATTAGAGATTAGTGTAGTGAAGCACAGCTAAAACAGAAGTTACTTTCTAAGTAACCATGCAGTTTTCTGTTGTTCAACGTGGCAAATTTGCATTCAAATTTGAACCAGCTGCGAAATCTCTGTGGGAAATCTTTCACCCTCACATGAAATTCCCATTCACGTGGATTCCTATTGAAAGTACTGAATTTGCAGAACAACAGTAAATGTTTTACTAATTCCCGCAGATTTTGTGCTCACACCCAAAGTGTGCGCACACAAATCGACCTCTTAGTACTAAATTGAGTTCTTTTGCACTGCTTATTGTATATAAACAGTCAAATACACACAAAATAATGTTAAAATGCCGGTCTTGGTGAGCATTCATGTAAACAGTCAGTTGTTTTTTTTAAGTGAACGTAAACAGTTGAGAAAGAAAATGCATGTGTAAGAGTATAATATATCTGTGCGTCGGGTCTTAAAGTGACAGCAGCCTAATAAACCTGCTGCCAAATTATGAGATAATATTAAAAATATCTATAAGGCAGTGTTTCCCCATGGTATCAATGTCAAAATTGTGGCCAGTGAAAATACTGAGTGACTAGTAACTTTGGAAAACCACAAGCCACAGTGGCTGGTAAGCAAAAAAGTTAATGTCAAGCCCTAAATACTATAATAATATACACTATATTGTAGGGCTGTAACGATATGCGATATGAAACCGAAATCGCGATACGCAGGTCCACGAACCTGTATCGCGATGTGAGAAGGCAGAATCGCGACACACCCCTTCCAACTCCCAGAGTTATCCTTCCTGTCCAGATCCAATGCTACCACATTTTTAAATTACTATAAGTAGCCTATTAGGGGTGTAACGATTTATCGTAGATGGTGTGTCTCAATCAGCTCTCTAGTTCAGTAAGTGTTTCGGGCACACATTGAATCTTGCAAGCAGGTTTAAACGTTTCTCATGTCAGTCTCTTGCATGGTCGCGTGAGAAAAGTCGTGGCTTTCTTTTTCACCGCAGTGCACAGCAACAGCTGTGCTCACAGAAAAGCAAAAGACGCTTGCGATGCTTTGATTTAAGAAGTTCTGTGGGGCCGTTCACATATTGCGTCTTTTCCGCGTGCAAGTCAGTTATTATTTTCAAATGTAGCCGCGCGGCAGGCGCGCTCATAATGGGATCGACGCGCATGCAATTCTCAACTTCTCAGAATGCCGCAAGCGCACCGCAGGTCGTGTGACAAGAATCAACCGATCAGCTATGGCCTTTCTGTAACAAAACATCAAAAGCTCAGCTGAACAGCTGATCATAGCTGTACATGGTGGTTTTTATATCTTATCTCCATCAATATATCTCGTAGTAAAACTAATGCAAGGGCTAGAAATCATTTATCCTTTGCAGAAACATCCTGATCCTCTTGGAGAGCTCAGTTCATGGTTGCATAGCAACGACCGACGCCACGGGAGCGCAAGCGCTTTGGAAAGAAGGAGAAGCGGTGCGGCCGCGCCTTCCACGCGTTTTTAGACGCGATATGTGAACGGCCCCTATTCATAATTCTAAGTTCATGTTAAATTTAACTTTTTTTTTTTTCAGTGACAGACAGCCCTATTCAACTGTTAATTTGAATACAGAAGGTTTTTATTAAAATTTTATATTTATTTATTTTATTGAAATGTGATCTTGTATGTACAACAAGGAAAATTATTGAAATTTGTTCATGTTTTTTTAATAAATCTTGTTTGAATTTCAGTTTCATTTTGTTCAAAATATCGTGATACGTATCGTATCGTGAACTCCGTATCGAGATACGTACCGTATCGTGACCTGAGCGTATCGTTACACCCCTACTATATTGGCAAAAGTATTGGGACACCCCTCCAAATCATTGAATTCAGGTGTTCCAATCACTTCCATGGCCACAGGTGTATAAAATCAAGCACCTAGGCATGCAGACTGCTTCTACAAACATTTGTGAAAGAATGGGCCGCTCTCAGGAGCTCAGTGAATTTAAGCGCAGTACCGTGATAGGTTGTGCACTAAGTGCATTTGTGAAATTTCCTCACTACTAAATATTCCACGGTCAACTGTTAGAGGTATCATAAAGTGTAAGCAATTGGGAACAACAGAAAGTGGTAGGCCACGTAAAATCACAGAGCGGGGTCAGTACATGCTGAGGCGCACAGTGCACAGAAGTCGCTAACTTTCTGCAGAGCTACAGACCGCCAAACTTCATGTGGCCTTCAGATTAGCTCAAGAACAGTGCGTAGAGAGCTTCATGGAATGGGTTTCCATGGCCGAGCAGCTGCATCCAAGCCTTACATCACCAAGTGCAATGCAAAGTGTCGGATGCAGTGGTGTAAAGCACACTGCCACTGGACTCTAGAGCAGTGGAGACGTGTTCTCTGGAGTGACCAATCACGCTTCTCTGTCTGACAATCCGATGGACGAGTCTGGGTTTGGTTGTTGCCAGGAGAACGGTACTTGCCTAAATGCATTGTGCCAAGTGTGAAGTTTGGTGGAGGGGGGATTATGGTATGGGGTTGTTTTTCAGGGGTTGGGTTTGGCCCCTTAGTTCCAGTGAAAGGAACTCTTAATGCTTCAGCATACCAAGACATTTTGGACAATTTCATGCTCCCTACTTTGTGGGAAAAGTTTGGGGATGGCCCCTTCCTGTTCCAACATGAATGTGCACGAGTGCACAAACCAAGGTCCATAAAGACACGGATGAGCGAGTTTGATGTGGAGGAAGTTGATTGGCCTGCACAGAGTCCTGACCTCAACCCGATAGAACACCTTTGGGATGAATTAGAGCGGAGACTGTGAGCCAGGCCTTCTCGCCAACATCACTGCCTGACCTCACAAATGCGCTTCTAGAAGAATGGTCTGAAATTCCCACAAACACACTCCTAAACCTTGTGGAAAGCCTTCCCAGAAGAGTTGAGGCTGTCATAGCAACAAAGGGTGGGCCAACTCCATATCAAACCCTACGGATTAAGAATGGGATGTCATTAAAGTTCATGTGCACGTAAAGGCAGGCGTCCCAAAACTTTTGGCAATATAGTGTATAAATAATTCTAAAATTCATTGTATGCTTTCATTGTATGGAAAAGAGCAGCTTGAACATTCTGCTGAACACCTTTTGTGTTCCACAGAAGAAAGAAAAATCATACAGGTTTGGAACCTGAGGGAAAGGAAATGATGACAGAATTGCCATTTTGGTCAAATATTTCTTGAATAAAAATAAAGAAGAGAGCAGGGGAGCATGTGGTTGCATCAGGATACAAACCACACACACATTCTCAGCTTCCCTGCAGAATGGCCAACACCCTCGTCATCTCCTGTAAGCTTTACAAAAAGGATAAAATACATCAAAAGATCACACTGTGAACGTGTTGACGCACTGCAGTCATTAGCGAGGAAGGAAAGTCAATTGTGTTTCCAACACCAGATATAGAGAGACTCTGCTTCATTCAAACGGCTCTTCTACATAAACTTTGTAGTCTATAATTTCACAAGATTCTCTCACAAACAGTCCATTGAAACGTTTATTTGAAATCCAAAGTTATCATCATTCTTTTGAAATTAGATTTTCATGAGCTATAATGAAACATGGATAACAACCTCATCAAGTAAATATGTGACACATCCTGACCGTAGGCACATGGATATGGATGATGAAACAGCAGTGTGTGTGTTTTGAGTGTTCGGCAGGGTGGAGAGCAGTAATTAGCCTGTGTTAATACTTTGTTCTGTCTTGTCATTGCGTCCTCGTCTGTCGCCGGGGCAGCAGCACCATGGAAACGCCAGATAAAGGACAGCGGACTCTTTCTCTATGGATCAGCCAGCAGCACTGCCTCTATGAGAACACACCTACTGTACTTGGTCATTTTATGCATCTTGACTGATTGGATTGCTGTCTGATTCCATTAACATTCGATTTACACTTGGCCACATAAATGTATACAATATTTAAGATTCTGCACTATTTCTAAGTCATTATCATAGAAATATTTGGCCCTATGTATCACCTGTATTTCAAGCCAGGGTTGTCAGGTTCACATTTTTTTTTCCCTACATCAAACATTATTTGTAGCGTTGGTCCTATCTAATAATCGCAAAGAGCTTTCTGCTTTGTTGCTTCTGATAAGAAACAAAATCGCAGGTTTCAAATTTTTACACAAAATTCAAACAATAAATGGCGTTTTTACACTCTTAAATGTGATGTGACAGATCACTGTAGTGCCTCAGTTCAATAAAAAAAGCTTGTGAACAATTTCACTTAACATTGCATTTACCTCAGGAAAGTTATCCAATGTTCACGGTTTGTTAGCTAAAAAAATATATACATGTTTGAATAAATTTGTCATGAAGATAGGGCTGCAACAAACAATTATTTTGATATTCAATTAAAGGTGCCCTTGAATCAAAAATTGAATTTACCTCGGCATAGTTGAATAGCAAGAGTTCAGTACATGGAAAAGACATACATTGAGTTTCAAACTCCATTGCTTCCTCCTTCTTATGTAAATCTAATTGGTGAATCTAAACATAACACCGACTGTTACGTAACAGTCGGGATCTTTAATATGTATGACCCCAATATTTGCATATGCCAGCTCATGTTCAAGGCATTACACAAGGGCAGCCAGTATTAACGTCTGGATGTGCACAGCTGAATCATCAGACTAGGTAAGCAAGCAAGAACAATAGCGAAAAATGGCAGATGGAGCGATAATAACTGACATGATCCATGATATCATGATATTTTTAGTGATATTTGTGAATTGTCTTTCTAAATGTTTCGTTAGCATGTTGCTAATGTACTGTTAAATGTGGTTAAAGTTACCATTGTTTCTTACTGTATTCACGGAGACAAGAGCCGTCGCTATTTTCATTTTTAAACACTTGCAGTCTGTATAATGCATAAACACATCTTCATTCTTTATAAATCTCTTCAACGGTGTGTAATGTTAGCCTGTTAGCCACGAAGCACTATCAAACTCATTCAGAATCAAATGTAAACATCCAAATAAATACTGTACTCACATGATCTGACGCATGCATGCAGTATGCATGACGAACATATTGTAAAGATCCATTTGAGGGTTATAATAGCTGTGTGAACTTTGTAAATGCACTGTATTATAGTCGAGAGCTTGGGGGGGCAGGGAGCGTGTGATTTAAAGGGGCCGCAGCCTGAATCAGTGCATATTTAATGATGCCCCAAAATAGGCAGTTAAAATAATTTTAAAAAAATCTATGGGGTATTTTGAGCTGAAACTTCACAGACACATTCAGGGGACACCTTAGACTTATATTACATCTTGTAAAAACTGGTTCTAGGGCACCTTTAATCTAATGATTGTTAGAGAGATTATTTGGCTAACTATCGATTAAAGTAGGCTATGATCAATTATTCAGCTTTTGCAATTAGTTCAAATATCAAGTTATATCATTTCAGCTTTTGAAAATGTCTAATGAATTTTAGCCAACTGTCATCAGTATTCCAACTGCTACAATGACTGGTCCTGTGTTTTTATTAACACTGCACTGGGAATTGACACAAATTTCATGAGTTGATTCCAATATAGATTCAATTCAACTCAATATGGATTCATTTGGATATATATCCGGTAGAGTACATATACATTTTATCAAGGAAAAAAATCTCAGTTGCGATACAGCACTCCCACTGGTCAAACCACAGTGTTGCAGGCCATGTGAGATCAAACAACTATTTGAAAACAAAAATATTTGCCATCATTTTTTATTGTCGACGTTGTAAATGAAGACATGAAGACAAGTGTTTGTTACCTTACGTGCAACTGAGTTGCATAAACATGTCAGTTTTTATTTGAGTGTTATTATATCCGAAAATAAACAGCAGCTGAATAGCTCTGTTGTTAAGTTTAACCTCTAATATTATAGTAATGTACCAAATGAGAGGGTTCTCTGTATAGTTAATAGCATTAGATGGGAGAGATTTTTTTCCTTAAGAAAATCAAATTATCGGTATCAGCAGATATCATTCTGAATGATCGGCTACCATTATCGAGGGAGATTTGATTTTATCATGAAATCTAAATAGGTAGGGAGCAAAATTATTGGTTATTGTATTGTAATGATTATATGAGCAGAAAAGTCACTTCAGATGCAGAGAAAGTAGTTTCCTTTTATAAAACAACATTACTGAAAGAATCATTGAATTGAATGAATGAATGAAAGATAGGACAATGTTTTTAACTCAAACTGCACCTAAATAAATAGATAAATAAATAAAAGTATTTGAAATAGACTCCTAAACATGACAATAGACCTACAATTCTTTAAATAAATAAACATATACACATGAAATGACTAAATCTAATCAGTTCACCCTTAAAAGCATAATTTCCCTCTCTGAAATATCAATACTACTCATGTGCTTGGAAATGTAGGCCTAAGGGTTGTTTAAACAGATTCTGAAAATCTATGCTAGCTGCTCTACAAGCTCCACGACCGTTCTCAGCTAAAATTAGCTGAAGATCAGGGTAACTTAGCCGTCAAAGAACAGAAATCAATACAGTCTCACAGACTACAAACTAAACACCATGAAAAAAGCACTCATAAATCAGCACCGCTCATATCAGAGAGCTTCCTGTGCGTGATGTAAGTAAGCTGTTCAAACACTGTCCGCGTGTGCCAGCGCAGTGAAGGCAGCTGTGAGTCGTGTTAATGTGTGGGCAGAAAACAGGCCAGCGGCACCTGCTGAGGGCATTAGAGCCCAGATCAGAATCTGTGCAGTGCTGAAGTGTTAACAGGTGCCTGATCACAACACAAGCTCAATCGAGCTTCACACATATGCTGAGTGTGTGTGTGAATGTCTGTGTGTGAGTGTGTGTTTGTGTGCGTGCCAATGAAAAAGGGAGAGTAGGACACATTTCATAACTAATAAGACCATTTTGTAATGTTAAATAAGCAGTAGAAAGCTCAGCATAATACAGTATAATTAATATCAACAAATGAATCATTTGAAAAAAAATATAGCTGCGAGCAGCAATTATCGGGGTTCAAGCGCTTTAAGGCCTTTAAGCACATGCGCAAAAAGGTATAATGTTTTATTTAGCAAGCCTGTAACTCGATCATAGATGTAAAAGACCATTTACAGCCAATACAGGCAATTTACCATAGGAAATAAATGTATATATATTTTTAAGCTTTTTAAACAGGTATCGAGGTTGAGCCAAAATCCTAGGACTAGTTTGCCAAAGTTGTTTTTTGAAATAATCTCCAATATTTAACGAATGATTTGATGGTTAGAGGTGGTCCTAGAGGCAAAGGTGAATCTCAACAGGCGAATCTCAACATAACACAGACTGTTACGTAACAGTCGGGATCATTAATATGTACGCCCCCAATATTTGCATATGCCAGCCCATGTTCAATGCATTACACAAGGGCAAAACGTCTGGATCTGTGCACAGCTGAATCATCAGACTAGGTAAGCAAGCAAGGACAATAGCGAAAAATGGCAGATGGAGCAATAATAACTGACATGATCCATGATATTATGATATTTTTAGTGATATTTGTAAATTGTCTTTCTAAATGTTTTGTTAGCATGTTGCTAATGTACTGTTAAATGTGGTTAAAGTTACCATCGTTTCTTACTGTATTCACGAAGACAAGACTGTCGTTATTTTCATTTTTTAAACAATTGCAGTCTATATAATTCATAAACACAAACACGCGAGCTCTGTGGGCGGGGAGCGTGAGATTTAAAGGGGAAGCAGCCTGAATCGGCTCATATTTAATGATGCCCCAAAATAGGCAGTTAAAAAAATTAATAAAAAAAAATCTATGGGGTATTTTGAGCTGAAACTTCACAGACACATTCAGGGGACACCTTAGACTTATATTACATCTTTTAAAAAGACGTTCTACGGCACATTTAATGTCCTCATAGACAATCATGGCAGTATTAGATAACTAGAATATAGTATTAGATAACTAGAATATAGCACATTTTCAAATGACTGACTAGACAGTAAAAACACGTTGTATTATGCGATCAGGCATTAAGAAACTTGCACTGATAAGGTTACTATGTAATTTTAGTGAAGTATCAGCTGACAGTAACCATGTGAGATCTTGACTGAATCCTGGAGGCTTTATTTTCAGTAACTTGAGGAATTGTTTTCCTATTGCAGTGTGTGCGTGTGTGTGTGTGTGTGTGCGCGTGTGTGTGTCATGCTGTTAAGGAAGCAGTTCTTACTGTGATGCCATCTGTGCCAGCGCCACCCTGTCTTCCTGACATTTAAACTCGGCAACACAATACGCACACTATACACATTACACACTAACACATTCAAGAGTAGAGCTGTGTTAATAGCACGATATGTCTACAGAATTAACAAAATCAGAATTACAATTGCCACAGTGGAAGATGACATATGACAAAGTGACAAAATATCTGCAATGTAATAAATATAGCATACTTATTGTTGCTCTTATTTCATGCTTATTTTTATCTTTTCAAATGGCTCTTTCCTGTTTATTTGAACCAACTATTATTTTTCTAATCAAGTATAATTATATTTAATGCCGATCTCAATTCAGGTCAGAGGTGCTCCAAACATGTTCAGTAGCCACACCCCTTTATACATATTAATGAGGGCTTCCCTTTCATGTGCCATCTCCTCACCCAACAACACGAGCAGCTGCACTGATGCCATGGGAATAAATCCTGCTCTCCTAAAAACACTAATCATCTGAGAATACCAGGTTGCTCATGTGTGGCACAGACTCAGAAAATGTATTCTATTTCTTTAATGTCTCTCTTCTGAACATGTTCACGCTTGATATTTAAGTGAATTTAAACACTTGACGGATAACCTTTGTGAGTCACTTGAGAATATTAGACGAGCTAAACAGGCTGCAGAGTTTAGAGTCAGAAAATGTATGCAAACAATAAGAGCAAATATTGACGCAAAAAAACGCTCTGAGGGAGAAAAATCTGGGCACATATCCTACACTGATTAGCGTCAGCCCAAAGTGCCATGCATAATTACTAGAATGCAAGCTCCGCCCCCCCTGAGATGCTTGAGAGCCGGGATGTGTTTCCATAGCGCTGTAAAGGGAGGAGGGGAGACGCCTTACTGTAGCGATGTTACGGAGAGAAAGAGGATACTCAAGGGAAGAGAGGCTAGACAGGAAGAAAATAGCTAAGCTCTGAAGCAGGGGGGATTTTACCAGCTGGCTGTTGTCTGTGTGGTTTAATGAAAGGCCTGTGTGATATTTATGCACGTCTCTGAAGCTGGTCTATGACTCCTACACCCACTGAACAATGGCCCCCATGGATTCGCCCGCTGTGCATTTGATGCAGCCGCTTGCTTTTCATCGCACAAACAAAACATACAAACTCTGTGTTAAAGGGGACCTATGATATTCTTTTTCACAAGATGTAATATAAGTCTCTGGTGTCCCCAGAATGTGAAGTTTCAGCTCAAAATACCCCACAGGTCATTTATTATATCTTGTCAAATTTGCCCCTATTTGGGTGTGAACAAAAACACGCCGTTTTTGTGTGTGTCCCTTTAAATGCAAATGAACTGCTGCTCCCGCCCTCTTTCCAGAAGAGGGCGGAGCTTTAACAGCTCAACAACAACAAAGCTGGAGAATCTCACGCAGCCAAAATGACGAAAGTGTTCAGCCTTACATTGTTCAAACCGGAGTCGACACTGATGGAGAGACTCAGGAAGAAGTTACAACTTTTAGAATGAAACTGGACGTTTCTGAATGGTTAGTGGATACATTTATGTAGTTGCTGTGGAGTTGATTCAACTCATCCACTAGCATGTGCCGTCATGTTCATCTTTTGTGTTGAATTGACCCTCGTTTGTGAAGCAGTCCGGCGTAAAATGACGACATGTCAACAACACTCTACTACAACAACTCTTCCTCTTCTCTAATGCTGCGTTCACACCAGATGCAACTTGTGCGAATAAAACACGCTATTTGCGCGTAGTTGGACGCTTGGACATTTTGAGTTTACTCGCTTCATTCGCGCGTGAAATTCACTCCTTTATGTGTCCCAGACTCTTCCACTTCTTTCTGCACACTTCCTCTGAATAAACACAACTCATCAGCGGGGAAATAGTTGTAAATTACAGCGAATAATCTCAATTGGTCGGCTTTAGCTAGCTTGTAGTCTCAATATGTATATATATAGCTCAATTTGAGTAAAGACCGTTTTTTACAACTTACAAGATTGTCCGAACTCCTCACTCACTTTCTTTCAAGCAAGATCCTTTTTATTTATGTTTCTATAAAAGTGTGAAGATGTACAACAACGAAGATTTTGTCCTCCATGTTGTTTTGGATTTCTGCCTCAGCTCGCTACGTCACGTCACTACTAGAGCAAGCTCCTGATTGGTTAACGCGGCGCGAATTTTTGCCAAAGTTCAGATTTTTCAACTTGCGCGTATCACGCGAATCACGCGTTATGCGCGTCAAACGCCTGAAACGCTCAATTCGCGCCGCAGGATGTCTATTCGCATCTTTGCATTGACTTAACATGTAAATCACTCGCGCTTAATGCTTCATTCACGTCTGGTGTAAATGCACCATAAAGCAGCCCGACATGGCCTCACCCCCTTTGTTGTGTGTTCTCAGGGGCGGGGTTTATGTAAATCTTGGGGTTTGTGATGTCACCAACCCAGGAAGAAGCTTGTTGTAGTCCCTACCAGCTGTTTGTTGTAGTCATTAAAAAGTGATTTCTTTAAAAGAAAATATCTCCCTTTGCACTGAACTTTGAGAGCTGTAACTTTGCAGATGTTGTTTATGCTCAAACAGCAACATTATACACTAACTAAAGTTAAAAAAGTGAAATCATAATAAAGGACCACTTTTAAAGGAGTAGTTCAAATCAACATAATTTACTCAAGCTGCAAGTTTCAAAATAAAAGTGCAAAGAACTCATGCATTAGTGGTCGACCGATATTGATTGTTTGAAGGTCGATGGCGATATCTGAGGGTGTGTTCACACTTGTCAGTTCTCTCAGTTCTTTTGGTCTGGATCAAAGAAAAAAATTATACATTTTGTCCTCGTTCCCTTAGCATTCACACTGTCATTTTTAACATGGAGCCTCAAGACACTAAACAAACAAACAAAAATCACAAAAAATCCGGCGGTGCAGGTACTCTTCCGATGATGAAATTCACGTAATGCGCACTTGTGCGCTGACCCTTGCATACGCGTAAAAGCGAAGTATACTCTGGGCTTCAGGGTCACATCTTGTGACACCACATCCTGTTTTTGATTAGTTTAGATGTCTTTGGTCTGTATTGCAATCAAATTTCTATTCTGTATTGCCAAAGTTCATTTGAGAGTGGACCAAGTCCCTTTGAAAAGGTGGGTCTCAGTCAGCCTGTTTGGTGCGCACCACGGTTCGGATGGCAGCGTTCACACTTACACTAACAGAGCAATCACACCAGGATTCATTTTAATCAAACCAAACCTGCCAAGTGTAAACACACCTTTAAAGAGCTGGGTGGCCTATGGCCGCCATACAGCTGATATTTATGCTATCACTATTTAATTTAAAGATATTTTAATTAAAAAATAGAAAGATATTTGCTGAACGCTGATGGTACATGAGAAAACATCATAGCATTTGCCTTTCGATTGCTAAAAGAAAATGCTCTAATAGTTTTTCATACGGCATTCACTTTCTTTGTTTATCAGCTCTGTATTAGACAGAACTGTTAGTAAACTAGTGAAGATGAGCGCTCATATGCTCATGCGCTGGCATTCTCAGCACTTTCAAAATAAAAGTCTCGCTCCCGACACATCGGCCAAAGAGTGAAACCTATCAGCCGACACCGATAATTGAAAAATGTCAAATATCGGCTGATGTATTGGTCTTGGCAATATATCGGTCGACCACTAATACAATAGCTTAGTGTGAAGAACAGCCCATTATTTTTATCATTTAAGTAATTACTGACATATTTTTCATTTTTGGGTCAACTATCCCTTTAACTACTAAAGAATTGTGCAGACCAGTGCAAATAACCAATATGTCTAATGTTTACTGTGCAGATCAGAAGAGCGGTCGCTGAACACTTTCCTCCTCCATTCAGCTCACGGTCATTTGGCTTCACAAAAACAAGAGAGAGGTTTGAGAGGATTTATTTGGTTATAGCACATGGATCTTTTGAAGTGGATACCATTAGCATAATGATTATGCATACAAACAGCCTAATTCTGATTCATTTCAGATTCATTTGGCCCTCAATGCTGGGCTTTTGCCTAATGAAATAAATGAGTCTCTGTCTCTAGAGGAGGGAAAACATAATAAAAAGATGCAGCGGTTGATGTGCTGAAATAAAACAGATAGTTCCAACTCTGAAACATATTTTAATAAATATGTGTAAAAATAATTGCTATATTAGTGCAACTAGACTAAATATCTACAAAATCACTGCAGTTGGAAAATTACTTTGTGAAATATTGTGATTATTATTAACACATTTTAGGTTGGTCTTTTTTGATATTACTAAAATAAAATAAAATAAAATAAAAACAAAAATACAAAAAAATACAATAAAATAAAAAAAAAATAAGTTAAAATAATAAAAAATACAAAAATACAAAAATACAATATAAATTAAAATAAATTTAAAAAATTTTGAAAATTATTATCAATGTTGATGCTTTTGCTGATTAATATTTTTGTGGAAACATTTTTTTCTGGATTCTTTTATGAATAGAAAGTTCAAAAGAACAGCATTTCTTTGAAACAGACTTTTTGTAACAATGTATAAATCTTTACTGTCACTTTTGATCAATTTAATGCATTCGTGCTGAATAAAAGTATTAATTTACTGGGAAAAAAAAACAAAACAAAAAAAACACTGACCCCGAACTTTTGAACAGTAGTGTACATATTTATGTTTTATATTAAATCATTTCATGAGATTTTTAAGCATGGCAAAATCAACACTTCACCTTTGTGGGTTATTGTTTAATTTCACTTTCTAAATGGCATGCTGCATTTATAGCATTAAAACAAAAGAGTGCTGCAGATTTCTGACAGCTGATATTATTAATCTCTCTGCTCCGACCAAAAGGTTTCCCACAAAAGATCAAACACTCTGTCTCAAATTTCAAAAGGTTTGATTATTTGTTAGTATGTCAAAAGTCAAACTCCTCAAAAAAGGCTGCAGTTTAGCCTGAAGGCCTTGTCTTATCTTTGAAAAATATATCCACGTGTACAGACTGATGCTGAAAGAACAGGCACCCTCTCCCACATTCACTGATCTTCCCACGACTGCTTTACAGGAGGATCTCACAAAACCCATCCTTTGAAAATGCAGTGCAATGACGAGACCTTAAGCAGAGCCGCCCAGCGCCCCAGGGTTCCCTCCTCCTGCTGCTGCTTTTACGAGTCATATCCATTCCCACAATCCTTTTCAAAAGCCCAACTTTTATGTGTTTCCTGTAAAGGGCACACTTTTAATCTTTTCCCAACATTCACCCTCTGAAACCTAGTCACTGAGTTTCACATGTGTAAGCAGATCATGGTTAAATATGAATACGACCTTTATTGTGAATGTAATTTACCCACATAAACACAAACATATATAAAAGTATGGGGTCTGTTAGTATTTAAGAAATTAATATTTTTATTGAGCAAGGAATTAATTAAACTGATCAAAATTAACAGTAAAGATGTCAATAATCTGTCACACATCTCCATTGAAGAATCAGTTATGCTCATCTTTGATATTCTAAGAGTAGTAAATCAGTTTTAAGATGCTTTCCTGCAGCAAAATACAGTCATAGAGAAAATATGGCAAAACAATAGATGAAATGTGATATGAACTATTATGATTCACACATACCAAAGTGGCAGGTAGGGGTGGGTGATATATAGACACGATTAACCAGTATACAGGTGTCAGACGGTACAGATTGAGGTTACAATCACATGATGTTCCTGTGCTGCACGGTCACGAAAGCTTGTCACTTGCATGGTTTTTTTTAAGCATTGTGGTTTAAAAACGATCATTTTAAACCATTAAAGTGGTCCTATAATGCATAATAGATGTGATATAAGTTTCTGGTGTCCCCAAAATTTCAGCTCAAAATCCCCCACAGATCATTTATTATAGCTTGTCAAATCTACCCCTATTTGGGTGTGATCAAAAACACACCATTTTTGTGGTTCCCTTTAAATGCAAATGAGCTGCTGCTCCCGGCCCACTTTCCAGAAGAGGGCGGAGCTTTAACAGCTCAACAACAACAAAGCTGGAGAATCTCACGCAGCCAAAATGAGGATTGTCAGTAACGGTGTTCAGCCTTACATTGTTCAAACCGGAGTCGACACTGATGGAGAGACTCAGGAAGAAGTTACAACTTTTAGACGTTTCTGAATTGTTAGTGGATACATTGATGTAGTTGCTGTGGAGTTGATTCAACTCATCCACTAGCATGTGCCGTCATGTTAATCTTTTGTGCAAATCCAGCGTTGAATTGACCCTCGTTTGTGAAGCAGTCCGGCGTAAAATGACGGCATGTCAACAATACTCGACTACAACAACTCTTCCTCTTCTCTAAAGCAGCCCAACATGGCATCACCCCCTTTGTTGTGTGTTCTCGGGGGCGGGGTTTATGTAAAATTTGGGGTTTGTGATGTCACCAACCCAGGAAGAAGCTCGTTGTAGTCCCTACCAGCCATTTGTTGTAGTCCTTAAAAAGCAATTTCTGTAAAAAAAAAAAATCTCCCTTTGCATTGAACTTTAAGTGTTGTAACTTTGCAGATGTTGTTTATGCTCAAACAGCAACATTACACACTAACTAAAGTTAAAAAAGTGAAATCATAATCAACCACCCCTTTAAAATGCAATAAGCAGTGAAAGAACTCATTTTGTTATATATACGCGTACTCTCAGAGGTGTGTGCACATGACGCTGCTGCTCATAGTGTATGACTTCTTTTTGCTGCCTATTTGGGCTTCAACAGTTAAATACACATACTGATGTGTCAAAATGCCCATCTTTGCAGGTACCCTCATAAACAGTCATTTGTGTCTTAAGTTAAGAAAGAAAATGCATGTGTAATGGTATATTGTATCCGTGCATTCGGTCTTAAAGTGACAGCAGCCTAATAAACCTGCTGCTGTCTGTCATTAATATTAATCAAACAGCAACAAAAAGAAAAAGAAAAAAACAAGAAAAAAAAGGAGAGAAAATCTCTTTAAGGATTTACTTTTGTCTCACTTTGATAAAAATAAATGTATATTTTATTTACACAGTGAAGATATGCAGTGTTTTTTTATACAATTTATGTATTCTAGTATTTCTTATTTCTAGTGCTTGAAGTTTTTCAGGTAGGTCTATTTCTTTGTTTAATTGTAGTTTGTTGTGATTAGTTTCTTTGTTCTTATGTTATCACTGGGTGTTTGCTTGTCTTCAGTAAGCATGCAAGATTTTTTTTTTTTTTTTTTAGCATTAGTTTTTTTGTGATATTGAAATTGGTGACAAGAATATATACTGATATATATATAAGTGAAAAGTGTTTTACAAAGAGGTCAACTGTCCATGTGTATGCAGATAAGTTCAGCCCAGACGGTGAAACACAAATGAAACACAAGAACACTGAATTATTAAAAAACATCACCAGCAAAAAGATACAAAGTGAAGCTACTGGTGGAAGCAGTTCTGGGTGATAAATTGAATATTTATGACACACACAATATTATTTAATTATTACAACATTAACCTACATCATCAATACAGCAATCATTTTAATGTGCTTTTTGCTTGGCCATTAAAATTCCATTTTTAAAATTTAAAGATTGCACTCACTACCCCAGTCACTCATAAATACGATGAACACCAAGACAAACATATTTTAATGTCTCAGAATCAGAAACACCTCTCAGTAGCCAAAATGTATACGGATTTGATTCAGTTAAAGAGTGCAAAACATAAATTCATTGATTCAGCGGCATCTTTACTCGAAAATGATAAGTCACTGTGTGATTTGTTTTATCATTAAAAAGATTTAATTAAATATACATTACTGTTCAGAAGTTTGAGGTCAGTACGATTTTATTAATAGGATGCATTAAATTGATCAAAAGTGACAGTAAAGACATTTATTATGTTACAAAAGATTTCTACTTCAAACAAAAAAAATGCTGTTCTTTAGAACTTTCAATACATCAAAGAATCCTGAGATTTTTTTTTAGGTAACACTTTAGTTTAGAGTCCAATTGTCACTATTAACTAGTTACTTAATATCATACATATTGCCAGGATATTGACTAGGATTATTGCTTATAAAGCACATATTAATGCCTTATTCTGCATGACCATATTCTACATCCCTTAATCCTACCCAATACCTAAATTAACAACTAACTTATTAACTATTAATAATTAGTAATTAGGAGGTTATTAAGGCAAAAGCTGTAGAAATTGACCCTAATGAAAAATAAGCTTTTTTATTATGGTTTCTATAAAAAATATTAAGCAGCATAACTGTTTTCAACATTGAAAATAGTAAGAAAATGTTTCTTGAGCAGCAAATCAGCATATTAGAATGATTTCTGAAGAATCATGTAACAATATAACTCATTTAGTGAAAAAAGTTTGAAAAATGGCTGCTGAAACTTCAGCTTTGCCATCACAGGAATGAATAACATTTTAAAATCAAAATCATTTATTTCTATAGCACGTTTAAAAACAACACAAAATATATATTGAAATAGAAAAGTCATTTTAAATTGCGTAATATTTCACAGCATTTTTTTTTTTTAAAAAGTAAAATATTTTTTTTTAAAAACATAACATTCTTATAAAACTTACTCTAGTAATCTTTGATTTATTTACAATGAAAAAATAATTTTTACAGTGTAGTTTTGATAAAATAAATGCAGACTTGGTGAGAATAAGAGACAAAAAATCCTATCCAAACTTTTTAACAATAGTGTGTGAGTAAATATTGAATTGATACAAATAATTAAAAAACATCATTAATGTGAAAAACATCTTTTTACTAGATTTCTATTGTATTTTATACTTTACTGAAGTCACAAAAATTTAAGCAACTTACAAACAAATACTGAGATTCTGAATGTCATAAAATTGCTAAAATATAAAATCAATATTTTATTAGCTATATCACCCAGTCCTGTGGAAGACTTTTGAGTACTACTTCACGAAACCCCATCAAACCCGCACATTTCTGCAGCTAAATGAAACGATCCACCCCACAACACAACACAACACACGGACACGGCTGAGGGAGGAAAAAGAATGCACTTCCTGTATGTCATTTCCTTCAGAAGACACAAATCACAATGAGTAAATCACCACAGGACCGCGCAAAATGTCAAACGGGAGTCGGTCCATTCATGACTAGTGATTAAGAACGATTAGAGAGCGTTTTTATGGCTGACTCATTTAAAGTTGATGCACTTTAATTTCTGCTGAGATTCGTCATCAGCTAACGCAGTCAGCAGTGCAGGTCAGCAGTCTTTCCACATTCACAGCCCATCTCATATTTACTCTCTTATCTAGCTTTGGCATACTCACACTTTCCTCCACTCAATGCAACACTATTGCTTCAGAGACATTCTCCGATTCAAACCTCAGTAGTAAAAATGCTGACAAGATTCTGAATAAGTCACTTTAAAAGGTCAATTTCCAATGAACTAGATATTTACATTTACATTTACATTTATTCATTTGGCAGACGCTTTTATCCAAAGCGACTTACAAGTGAGGAATACAACAAGCGAGTCGTTATGACGAGGCAAATAGACAAGAAGTGCTCATAATACAAGTTATAGGCAGTGCTCAGATTATCCTAAGCTACAATAGAGAGGGATTAGAGGAAGTGAAAGGATAGGAATAAGAAGTTTTTTTTTTTTTTTTTTTTTTTTTTTTTTAAGATGAGGTTAAGTGCTCACGAAAGAGATGGGTTTTCAGCTGTCTTTTGAATATTGCCAGGGATTCCGCATTCCGGATGAAGGCAGGAAGATCATTCCACCAGCAAGGGACAGTGAATGAGAATGTTCTGGAAAGTGATTTTGTGCCTCTCTGTGATGGTACCACAAGCCTTCGCTCCTTTAATGAGCGCAGGTTTCTGGTAGGAGTGTAGACTCGTAAGAGTGAGTGGAAGTAGGAGGGTGCTGAGCCTGTGGTAGATCTGTAAGCAAGCGTCAACGCCTTGAATTTGATGCGAGAAGCAAGTGGTAGCCAGTGAAGAGAGATGAAGAGAGGCGTGACGTGGGCTCTTTTGGGCTCGTTGAAGACGAGACGTGCTGCTGCGTTCTGAATCATTTGTAGAGGCTTGATTGTGCATGATGGCAGTCCAGCCAGAAGTGCCGACCTGTGCTCTGTTGCAATAGCAGTTTGTGCTATCACTCAGAAATGTGCATGCGTAGCATGCGTAGCATTTTATAATACAATATTATAATAAAATCCATTGCCTTGATCTCATTAGTGGCACTTTCATTCAGAAATTGCTAGTAAATTTAACAAACAATTACAAAGAAATAGCATGTAACACAATTAAGCATGAAGTTTTGAAGAAGAAAACTGAAATAGCATTTTCTTGTAAAACCTACTACAGTGACCTTTGTTTTAACTCTAGATACAAAGGATACAAAGACATTTCTATTGCTCATAACATCTGGAGAGAAATAGCACAGACATTGGGCAAGGATGAAACTTTGTAGTGTGCATGTGTCGATCTGCCTGTATTCAAAGGTCAAACGAACTATACTTTTAAAGGCCATGTGATGCATATGCTAAAAGTTCACGTCGAAACTGAAGTATTATTTGGGTTTAAAACTTCTCATGTGTCCATTCACTTCCTGATGGTGCATCCCGTACTGTCTGCGTCTCTGTGCTAATCCAGAGGGATTTTAAAACACTACTAATCTCCCGACCTGTGCTCTGTTGCAATAGCAGGAATTAACACAAATCTCCCTATCATTTCTGCCAGAGAAAATATGAGCCCTGAATGTTGGCTAAAATTAGCCTTGTTTGAGCTCACTCCCCCTCCTCAAGTGACATCAGATGATTTAGAAGGGAATCTTCAAATAGAATGTGTTTGTCATTTCATTATTTTCACCTTCCAGATTTCTTTGTGTTGGTTTCTTTACAGTGATTTTGACATCAGTAGCAGTATAACATGAACTCTGAGAAGAAATATAGAATCTTTAAAGGGTTCCGTCAGGTGCTTTACATATAGAACGTTTAGGGGTTCCCATCACGGGATCATTTTATGGATTTAGTAAATTTTGACTAATTAATTTTGTTTGATTTATGTTAAGTTAATTATATTTGTACAAACCCATTTCCAAAAAAGTTGGGACACTGTACAAATTGTGAATAAAAAAGAAATGCAATCATTTACAAATCTCATAAACTTATATTTTATTCACAATAGAATATGGATAACATATCAAATGTTGAAAGTGAGACATTTTGAAATGTCTTGCCAAATATTGGCTCATTTTGGATTTCATGAGAGCTACACATTCCAAAAAAGTTGGGACAGATAGCAATAAGAGGCCGGAAAAGTTAAATGTACATATAAGGAACAGCTGGAGGACCAATTGGCAACTTATTAGGTCAACTGGCAACATGATTGGGTATAAAAAGAGCCTCTCAGAGTGGCAGTGTCTCTCAGAAGTCAAGATGGGCAGAGGATCACCAATTCCCCCAATGCTGCGGCCAAAAATAGTGGAGCAATATCGGAAAGGAGTTTCTCAGAGAAAAATTGCAAAGAGTTTGAAGTTATCATCATCTACAGTGCATAATATCATCCAAAGATTCAGAGAATCTGGAACAATCTCTGTGCGTAAGGGTCAAGGCCGGAAAACCATACTGGATGCCCGTGATCTTCGGGCCCTTAGACGGCACTGCATCACATACAGGAATGCTACTGTAATGGAAATCACAACATGGGCTCAGGAATACTTCCAGAAAACATTGTCGGTGAACACAATCCACCGTGCCATTCGCCGTTGCCGGCTAAAACTCTATAGGTCAAAAAAGAAGCCGTATCTAAACATGATCCAGAAGCACAGGTGTTTTCTCTGGGCCAAGGCTCATTTAAAATGGACTGTGGCAAAGTGGAAAACTGTTCTGTGGTCAGAAAAATTTGAAGTTCTTTTTGGAAAACTGGGACGCCATGTCATCCGGACTAAAGACGACAAAGACAACCCAAGTTGTTATCAGCGCTCAGTTCAGAAGCCTGCATCTCTGATGGTATGGGGTTGCATGAGTGCGTGTGGCATGGGCAGCTTACACATCTGGAAAGGCACCATCAATGCTGAAAGGTATATCCAAGTTCTAGAACAACATATGCTCCCATCCAGACGTCGTCTCTTTCAGGGAAGACCTTGCATTTTCCAACATGACAATGCCAGACCACATACTGCATCAATTACAACATCATGGCTGCGTAGAAGAAGGATCCGGGTACTGAAATGGCCAGCCTGCAGTCCAGATCTTTCACCCATAGAAAACATTTGGCGCATCATAAAGAGGAAGATGCGACAAAGAAGACCTAAGACAGTTGAGCAACTAGAAGCCTGTATTAGACAAGAATGGGACAACATTCCTATTCCTAAACTTGAGCAACTTGTCTCCTCAGTCCCCAGACGTTTGCAGACTGTTATAAAAAGAAGAGGGGATGCCACACAGTGGTAAACATGGCCTTGTCCCAACTTTTTTGAGATGTGTTGATGCCATGAAATTTAAAATCAACTTATTTTTACCTTAAAATGATACATTTTCTCAGTTTAAACATTTGATTTGTCATCTATGTTGTATTCTGAATAAAATATTGAAATTTGAAACTTCCACATCATTGCATTCTGTTTTTATTCACAATGTGTACAGTGTCCCGACTTTTTTGGCATCGGGTTTGTATGAATTAAACAGCTTGTAAATATACTTTATTATAGAGCGGCACGATTCTGGATAAATTGAGAATCACAATTTTTTGGTTTCAAACAGATCTCCAATATTTCTGCACAGACAACTGTACCACAAAATAACATGTAATTTAGTAGAGGTTCTGACAAATGTTAATTGCTGCAGACTATTTAAAATGTTTAATAAATCTGAATTAGTTTGAATGAATGATTCAATGACTAACTTGTTTCATTACTGGATGAATCAGTGTTTTTTGGACGAATCTCTGATTCAATGACAAATACATTTTTTTTTTACAGTTGCCACCTACTGGTGTAATGATGTAATTGCCAATCTTTTTTTGAAGAGTCAAGATACTTTAAAAAAAAAAAAAAAAAAAAAAAAAGGTGATTTTCGATCGGCTCCATAAACATCAGTGTTTATATCCAAACTATAAACTTTTATCCTAGTTCTTCTTTGATAATATGAATATTTGTAACAGAAATATGGTTGAAAAGACTGTTCATACCTATACATGACAACGGCTCTCTCTGGCTCAGCGGCAGCGCTGACACAGATTTGAATGTTCTGGTATGAATTTGTTAAAAGTTTAATAGTCACAGGCGAATGGTTGTCATTTAGGAATGAGATTGTGATCTTTTAATGCTTAATCGAGCAGCTCTACATGGTAGTAAGTAGGGCTGGGACAATAAATCATTGCAATAAATCGAGAAATGATTGTGGATCGATTCTGAGATTTTCCAAATGCATCGCAATTCTCTCTCGAATCGTTTCTAAGCTTAGTTTTTACCAGCAGATGGTACTGAATGCTTTTAGAAAAATCTGTACTTTGCTTTCTTCCAGTTCCTTACACACATCACTTGAAACTTATATAAAATAATCATTCATAAAGTTCATAAAGTGTTTGCAGAAACTCAAAAATATTATTTTTTTTTCATGTAATATTAATTTTTGACATGGTCACCTGTTTGGCAAGTGTTTGTGATGATAAAACCACAATTAACTGTCTGGTTCCTACAAAAAGTTGCCTTTAAACTCGAAAGAAATAATTATAGGTATCGACTGATATGACAATTTATTGTGATAATGTTTTTGGCCATATCGCCCAGCCCTACCCAGGAGTATGTAGACACTGCTTCAAGAGAACAAGACTAATGAAGAGAAAAAATGTGAGACGGGCAACAAGAGTAATGTTTCACATCGGGGGTGACTTGGGGAAAGTGAAACCTGGAATTTTCTGCATAGACGCTTCGGGGTTGAAAGTCAGCAGTTCTAATGTCTGACTTCGAGTCACACTTTTGGAGGGTCACAGCTCTAAACACAAGCCTAAGGCAGTGCGCTCGCAAACAAATGCCCTACTGTACTGCACTCGCAATCATGCTAGAGTCACATTGCATTGCAGGACTAGTGTTTCAACAGAATAGATGTTGTAGGGAATTATACGAATGTGGAAAGGTGTAAACCAGGGACGCTTAAATTGTGCAGCTCATGAACCATGCGGTGCGATCAGGGGCCAATGAATTAAATGACCTGGTAATAGTAATAATACTTTCATTTCCACATCCACGGCTGTGTTTTCGCCTCACATTTTTATCAACCCATTTCTCATAACAGTCTCAAGTCTACAAAAGGACTTTCATTTCCCAGTAGTTAATAGGTACATTCACACATACAACTTCTTCTGTAAATTTAATGGCATTTTATTATGTAAAGGCCTCATGTGAACAGAACCTGATGTCGAAACGCTGGCAATCAGTTCAAGCAATCTGCCAGCTAAAGAAGCCGTTTCATTCCTGAATTTCAATTGAGGACACAAACAAGATGCAGAATTGCAATTCAAATTTGAATTTAAAGTCCCCCCTGAGGAAAACAAGTATTTAAATGTTGTTTATATGTCTATGTGGTGTTTTTAGTATAATTTAAGACAAACCATGTGCAAATTCAAAAGACAGCACCATTGCGGAGTATTTCTCTTTAAAACTGCAGTGATCTAAAGATAGTTTCGAAAACGCGGTTTGAACTCGCTGGTGTTTCTTACGTCACAAACTACCGTGTAACCAATCACGTCAACATGGGGGTGGGCTTTGGTATATCATTAACTATGACCGCAATGAAGCAGTGGAGTCTCAAGAGAAGGTTATCCCAGTATATTTTTCTGCTGATATGAAAAATCGGGTAGATTTAGCAATATAGCGGGTGTATGATGTATATCTGAGTTGTTCAAAGTGTTTTTTTTAAGTATACTGATTTTTAGAAAACAGCTGTCTGACTCATGAATGGGAACATGGTTTGTGTAACATTAGCAACACATTATCAGCTGTTTGACAGCATAGTCAAGCCAAAGGATAATCATAATAATAACTGTTATGTGTCCGACGTCGTAAAAAGTGATACCATTGTGCTGCGTTTACCTGAGTGGATCTATGAGCTTGTGCGAGTGAGTGGAGGCGGGGCTAATTAGCATATTCATAAATCTGTGTATACTAAATGAGGCAAGGGTGTAGAGTTACATTCAAGCTATTTTTTGACAGGAAAAAAAAAACATTTAAATGTGTCATTTTGGTGTTCAAAGATGAGTTTTAAGGAATAAAATTATTGACTGCAGGGGGACTTTAAGTGAAAATTAATTTCAAAAATAACTTCCAAGATTTTCAAGATAGGATTAGCTTTAGAGAGAGAGACAGATAGACAAACTGATCTGTTTGAAATGTGCCCAATACATTTGTATTTTAGAACACTTAATTTCCCAGAATTCTAGATATGCACCATTATTTTGGCCGATCTCTATTCCAGACTTGTGCACAAACTGCACTGCAATCATCTCCCAAAATGTAATTTGTGCGAAAATCATAACTTTTGTTTTATAAAATCTACCAATTAAAAGGTGTTCACTAAAACATTCCTATCATAAGTGATTGCTGATATCACAGAAAGCGTATTTGTTTAAAATGTATGCAATATAGTTTTGTTGCATCACACACCACGTTTAATTCTGGGTAGACAACAGAATTGACATGGTGGGGCACTGATAACCACGAATGGGCCTGAATTTGGCCCACAGGCCAGACTTTGAGTATCCCTGGTTTAAACAGTAATCTTGCAGTTAAGAACATAAATCAAACCAAGAGTCTGGAACTCTGACTGGGGGGATTTTATTGTTCCAGTCAAAATTCAAACAATATCAAGAATAGCTAAGAAACAAACTAGCAGACCATATGGCAAACAACACATAATCCTGTTAGCTCTTAAGAAGCGTGCCTTAGTTTTTCGCTTTTCACACTCTCCTGTTACATGCTGTCTATTCTTTAAGAAATATTCAATGATTTAGGCCTCACAGAACGTCTGTTGCACAAAAACATGGTAAAACCAATCTCAAAATTGCAAGATCCAATCTGATGGCGAGCTGCCACTCAATTTTAGGGAGTTAAGGTGATTATACACGGGGCAACTTTTTGAGCAATGTTGCCGGGCAGTTTTGCAGAGCGATGTTGCTTGGGCACTTTCCCATTGAAAACAGGGGACAAATTTCTATCTGGATACTTCAGATCAAAATTGTTGCCTATTCTCAATGGGAAAGTGCCCAAGCAGCATCGCTCAAAAAGCAACATTGCTAAAAAAGTTGCCTCCGTGTATCCAGGGTACGAACTACGGGGGAGCTAGGGGGAGCTTGGCTCCCCTTAATAAGACATGGGCTCCCCTGAAAACGTGATTTGTGAAATTTTGGGGGGTCTCAAAAAATATTGACAATGTGTTATTTTGACGTTCAATTTCAGTTTTGTGTAATGTGATCATCGTGGATTATTATGTGTAAAAATTAGGGGTGTAACGATTTATCGCAGTACGATATTTCGCGATGCAAAAATGTTACGATATGCATCGTAGAGTGATGGCGATGCTTTTACGATATGACGGCAGTCTAATCTTATTGGTTGAGCTGCCGACGTGACCTACTCTGCAAGGTGGCAGTGAGAGAAACCGTGTTGTCACCGCATATAAATGGTGTGTCTCAATCAGCTCTCTAGTTCAGTAAGTGTTTCGCGCACACATTGAATCTTGCAAGCAGGTTTAAACGTTTCTCGCGTCAGTCTCTTGCTTGGTCGCGTGAGAAAAGTCGTGGCTTTCTTTCACCGCAGTGCTGCAGCAAAAGCTGTGCTCACAGAAAAGCAAAAGATGCTTGCGATGCTTTGCTTTAAGAAGTTCCGCGGGGCCGTTCACATATTGCGTCTTTTCCGCATGCAAGTCGGTTATTTCAAATGTAGCCGCGCGGCAGGCGCGCTCATAATGGGATCAACGCGGTGGCGACGCGCATCCGGTGCGTTTTCCAGGCGCATCGAGATGAACAATTCTCAACTTTTCAGAATGCCGCAAGCGCACCGCAGGCCATGTGACAAGAATCAACCGATCAGCTATTGCCTTTCCGTAACAAAACATCAAAAGCTCAGCCGAACAGCTGATCATAGCTGTACAGGGAGGTTTTTATATCTTATCTCCATAAATATATCTAGTAATAAAGCTAATGCAATGGCTAGAAATCATTTATCCTTTGCAGAAACTTCCTGATCCTCTTCGAGAGTGCAGTTCATGGTTGCATAGCAACGACTGACGCGACGGGAGCGCAAGCGCTTTGGAAAGAAGGAGAAGCGGTGCGGCCGCGCTTTCCACGCATTTTTAGACGCGATATGTGAACGGCCCCTATTCATAATTCTAAGTTCATGTTAAATGTAACATTCTTTTTCAGTGACAGACAGACCTATTCAGCTGTTAATTTGAATACAGAAGGTTTTTATTAAACCTTGAAATGTGATCTTGTACGTACAACAAGGAAAATTATTGAAATTTGTTAATGTTTGAATTTCAGTTTCATTTTGTTCAAAATATCGTGATACATATCGTATCGTGAACTCCGTATCGAGATACGTACCGTATCGTGACCTGAGCGTATCGTTACACCCCAAGTAAAAATGCAAAAAATATCATTCATTCATGCATGACGGCGATTTAAACCTAATTCACTTCAATAAAGATAACTATACATGCTATTCTTGTCATGTGAATCAAGGTGTGGGGGCGCTGCGGTGCAAATTCCACTCATGTTTAGTACGATTACTTGAACAGCAAAGGATGTTGACCCCAGGTCTGTGTTAAGGTAAGGCATGTTATTCGCAATTATGTGTTGTGGCTGGGTTGTTATAGCTCTGAAACAATATTGCACTATCAAGGTACCAGGCAGCTAGATCTAGTCGCTGGATTTTCTACAATTTGATATTTGATTTAAAATTTTACCAACAATTTAAATTTTGAAGTTTTCCTACCGTAAATATACCAAAAATGTAGTTTTGAAGTTTTTAAGGATGTTTTGTCCCATTAAAGGTGCCCTGGAATTAAAAAATTGAATTTATCTTGGCATAGTCAAATAACAAGAGTTCAGTACATGGAAACACCATTGTTTCCTCCTTCTTATATAAATCTCATTTGTTTAAAAGACCTCCCGAAGAACAGGCGAATCTCAACATAACACCGACTGTTACGTAACAGTCGGGATCATTAATATTTATGCCCCAAATATTTGCATATGCCAGCCCATGTTCAAGGCATTAGACAAGGGCAGCCAGTATTACCTAGTCTGATGATTCAGCTGTGCACATCCAGACGTTAAGCAAGCAATGACAACAGCGAAAAATGGCAGATGGAGCTATAATAATTGACATGATCCATGATATCATGATATTTTTAGTGATATTTGTAAATTGTCTTTCTAAATGTTTCGTTAGCATGTTGCTAATGTACTGTTAAATGTGGTTAAAGTTACCATTGTTTCTTACTGTATTCACAGAGACAAGATTATCATTATTTTCATTTTTTAAACACTTGCAGTCTGTATAATTCATAATCACAACTTCATTCTCTATAAATCTCTCCAACAGTGTGTAATGTTAGCTTTAGCCCCGGAGCACTATCAAACTCATTCAGAATCAAATGTAAACATCCAAATAAATACCATACTTACGCGATTAGACATGCTGCATGACAGACACTTTGTAAAGATCCATTTTGAGGGTTATATTAGCTGTGTGAACTTTGTTTATGCTGTTAAAGGTAAGCATGAGCTCCGGGGGCGGGGAGCGTGAGCATTTAAAGGGGCCGCAGCCTAAATCAGCTCATAGTTAATGATGCCCCAATATAGGCAGTTAAAAAAATTAATAAAAAAAAATCTATGGGGTATTTTGAGCTGAAACTTCACAGACACATTCAGGAGACACCTTAGACTTATATTACATCTTTTTAAAAGACGTTCTATGGCACATTTAAAACATCCTGCAAGTTTCATAATTTAAAGCATCCCCCTCATTATAAACAAAGCATTTATTTAATATTTTTTTATCATTATCTTGCAGTTACAATAAAATGAAGAAGCTTTTCATGAATGGAAAAAAAGGAAAACTAGAGCTCTGACACTGATTTATTCTGTGGGATAAGGCTGATTCACACAGCAGCTGTCTGAATCACAATGGACAGTGTTAATCACATCAGTACAGCTCCTCTCCCATCACAGGAGACTGGCACAGACTGACCCCGACTGTGGAAGAGTATCTTCACCCAACGCAGTTCTCATCTCTGTCAAGGGTGGGCCAGATATGATGAAATGCAAGACTTCCTCAATTTGCAGTGCATCAGGAGTGTGCGATAAAAGTATCTGTATGTAAATGCACTTTGGGATAGATAGGATTCTTTAAATACACTTAAAATTGTCATTCTCAGAAGTGTTGTTATGCGCAACAAACTTCTGTATTCTGGAAAACAGGTCGCATCACTTTCGGTTCAGGTCTGCTGTATGTGATTCGTTAAATATAGAGCCATTAAAACAGAGTTATTTACAGTTAACTGAAATTAAACCATAAAAACTAAGCTTTGTTACTTGACATTAAATAAACATTA
The DNA here is from genome assembly GCA_036281575.1 of Ancherythroculter nigrocauda. NCBI lineage: Eukaryota > Metazoa > Chordata > Actinopteri > Cypriniformes > Xenocyprididae > Ancherythroculter > Ancherythroculter nigrocauda. The sequence goes on from VTFQ01000024.1 coordinate 3,345,540, forward strand.
ACTGAAATAAAATATTTAAAAAAAAGCTTAAACTTGTTTTATTTCAGTTAGTTGCCAAGGAAACATTCATTATTTTCATTTAGTTTAACTTATACTAAAATAATAATGTAAAACTGAAATAAAAATGTATAAAATATCAAAAAAATATATAAAAAAATAAAAACAAAATTACTAAGATATAAAAATAAAAACTAATTAAAAAAGTATTAATAAAATAGTATCTCAATAATACTACAATAAACAAAAGTTATTATAATAAAAGCAGCAGATCCATCAAATTGCATGAATTTAGCATTAATAGGCCTTTTATCAAACAACAAACCAACATTTCACAGCGCTAACCTACAGTATAATGACATTGATTTTCCATGCTGCACAACTACATAAATATGATCATGTGGAATCAGTAACTGGTCCTGGATCAGCTATATCTCATATACATGAGCTCTGCCTGCTGTCACATGACACTTATCAGCCTTCATCTCCTTTTAGATGTTAAATTACATTAGAACATATCTGGATCTACTCTCCACTTCAACAGATGTCCAGCGCACCGGCTGCAGCAACTGCACAGATCACATCACTGTGAACTTCAGCTGATGCAAGATACCTCTGATCACGCACAAAAACATTATGAACCAAACACTGGCACCATATACGACACCCTTGCAAATTAGGGTGGTACCATCATACCATGATATGAAATGATTCAAGTGCCATGACATTTACATGGTACAAGAATCATATTTAATCAACAATGCATGTGCAAAAATGTCATTATTGTGGTACTATATGTGACCCTGGACCACAAAACAAGTCATAAGTCGCACAGGTATATTTGTAGCAATAGCCAAAATGATCAATTCTTCTTTTATGCCAAAAATCATTAGAATATTAAATAAAGATCATGTTCCATGAAGATATTTTGTAAATTTCCTACCATAAATATATCAAAAATTCATTTTTGTGAGTGAATATGCATTGCTAAGGACTCATTTGGACAACTTTAAAGGTGATTTTCTCAATATTTAGATTTTTTTGCACCCTCAGATTCCAGATTTTCAAATAGTTGTATCTCAACCAAATACTGTCCTATCCTAACAAACCAAACATCAATGGAAAGCTTATTATTAAGCTTTCAGATGATGTCTAAATCTCAATTTCGAAAACTTGACCCTTATGACTGGTTTTAGAGTCACATTTTGATATGGAGTAAAAAGAAGCACTACGGTATTCTACTATGGAAATACCACAGTATGGAAATATCAGTATTCCTAGAGTCCAACATAAATTCTAAAGTATATGAATAGCAACATTATTACAAAGTACATTTACAATATTATATACACAGTGGTTATAACATGGTGCATCATTAAAAAATACTATGGTAGAGTCCTTACTTTTATATGCATATACATATTTTGTATTAAAGTGATGGGTTAAACCGAGTTTTACTTCCACAACTATGCTGTTTTGTTTAAAAAATATAGTTTTCATGGTGTTTTTTGTAATATACTGACAAGACTACTGGCAACAAAACACTAAAGTGCTATTAACATACGATGTGTGATTATTGTACAATAAAATAAGGGCGTTACCATGGTACGGTGAGGTAAAGCGATGGTACTTCTACCTACTGTATGCTACCGAATGACTTCCAAAAGCATGGTATTTACCATGGTAAACTGTCCAAATAGCACGGTACTTTTTGAATTCAGGACCCTCACGAGGGAGTTTCTCTTCAGTGAGCCGTTATTCTGGATAAATCAGATGTTAGTTGAGTGTGTGGATGATGCTGGATGACACCTACCGTCTATGTTCTCTCTGTCGCTGATGTGCTGCAGGTTGCAGCCCGTGTCCTCTCGGCTCAGCTCCGGTTCGGGCCGGTACGGCTCCAGCCTCGAGTGCGCGTTCCGCCGGAGCTTCGGGCTGGACGACACGCAGCATGATGTGCTGTTCCCCATGAGTCCCGATGCGCGCAGATAAACAAACAGCCACGGATCGACGGAGCCCCGCCGCAGATGATGGGCGTAACAGCTGCGGATGACGGGATGAAACACGGGCTCTGCGATCTTCGAGATCACTCCCGTGCCAAACGCTCGTGTAAAGACATCAGCGTATTACAGTCACGACTGTCCTCATTAAATCAACACATAATCCACGCGGGCTGCTCTGGAGAGGTTTATGTGTGCGTATGCGCCGGTATCGGTGGGTTATTCCATGCTCGCCCGTCGCAGTTACATCGTATCGTTCAGCTGTCAGTGTTTCACCGTGCCCACGATCACACACACATATACACACACAGAGAGCACACGGAACAGCTTCCGGTTCAGCGCCTGACGTCATTCAGAACGATACATTTTGTATCTGCTTGCAAGAGACTGTAAACACGATATTGATAAATTTTCTCTTGAATGTTTGTGTTTTGTTTTTTTATTGGTTGCATTAAAGTATGTAAATCTGGTTACACAATCCTCAATGGATGAAATATATTTATTGAAACAAAACACTGTTTTTGGCGGTATTATGTAAAAAGAGCATAATTTGGAGTTGAATATTTACATAGCCCATTATAAACTATCTTTATATTTTGTAGGTTTATATGCTTTTATAGAAATACGCAATATATTTGCTTTATTTGCTATATATATATATATATATATATGAAGACTTCAGATGCAAAAGCCTCTAAGTGCCAATTAATAGGTCCTTTTCATTGAAATTACCCTAAACATCTAAAATCTACAATATATTTACTTTACCCTGTAAAACCTATTAAATAATAGCCTAGTAAGGGAAAAAAAAAACAGTTTATTAAACCTGTAGACAAAATACTAAAAAACTTAATGTTTTGTATCATATTTGATACATTAGTCTGATACAGAATGATATAGTGAGAATATGGAGCTCACACTCGAGGAGGAAAACACAGCTCAGTTTTATTCAAATTAAGCAAAAATATGCAATTTCCTGCAGTTGCTGATATTATATGAACAAAAAGATGTAATTCTGATGTTTGTAATGTAAATCAATGAGATCAACACTATAACAGACTACTTACATAAAATGCATATTAGTACTCGCTATCTGCCAGTATTATGTCTTAGGCCCGTTCACACCAATAACTATAAAGATAACAATAAAGATATAGTTATAAAAATCTAAATCATCTAAATATAAAAGAACAGCACTGTCCAATCCACAGCTATAACGATACTGATATAGAGGAACAATCACTTTCAGAACGATTTTTTTCCCAGCTGTTTAATTATAAACACTGACAACCAATCAGAATCCACTCTAATTTAAGGGCTCTCGCATTTAAAATGGCGGATGACATTGAGGAAGTTAATCGTAGAGGTCCAGAAAAAGCCATCACTGTTTGACAAATCAAACCCACTTTTCAAGGATACTTAAAAAAAAAATGAATAAATGGAAAACAATCAGTCATACCCTCGGAATAAATGTTAAGAGGTATTAATGATGAGATCATTATTCTAGGCTAGCAAACAGTGTAACATAAGATTACCTCAGGTATCCAGCGCTAGTTTCGACAACATTGTCTTGCTGCCTTTGAAGTTGCAGTGAAAAAGACTAGATGTTGTTTTTATTCCACTATATTGACTTCATCAGCTAAATTCACTGTTAGATTAGATCAATTACACTAGTGCTGCATCTGAAAACTATAAAATGCTGCCTTCGGAGGACACGTTTCAAGGTAGGAAGGCGTCAAGGCACGTCCAAATCCAATGTTAGCTTCACTTCCTGTTTCCTGAGATACCTTAATCTGATCAATTTTTGAAGGCAGCATAGACGTATCCTTCGCTGCCTTTGATATCCCAAAAAATTGTATGTTCCATTCTGTGACAGTTGAGTTAGAAAAATAAAGATGGCATCCGAAAGTTGCATTTGCTGGTCAGTCTGTGTAAATGTATGTTTTTGACCAACATTTTCCACTTTTGATATCACTCCTAGCGTGAAATTACTACTGTAGTAATTAAATATGTGTTTAGTTCTGACCAAAGCTCGGTTTCCGGATGCAGCCTAGCTATTCACTCGAAACATAGCATGCTGAGGACATCTGCTGGTTAAAGGAGATGGTCCACACTGCAGAACACCAGATCCAGGGGGATCCAACTCCTCCCACTTTACATATCCCTAAACCTACCCGTCTCTGCCCCCTGGATCTAAACCTACCTGTCTCCGCCCCTGGATCTAAACCTACCCATCTGTCTCCGCCCCCTGGATCTAAACCTACCTGTCTCTGCCCCTGGATCTAAACCTACCCGTCTGTCTCCGCCCCCTGGATCTAAACCTACCCGTCTGTCTCCGCCCCCTGGATCTAAACCTACCCGTCTGTCTCCGCCCCCTGGATCTAAACCTACCCGTCTGTCTCTGCCCCCTGGATCTAAACCTACCCGTCTGTCTCCGCCCCCTGGATCTGAACCTATCCATCTCCGCCCCCGGATCTAAACATACCCGTCTCCACCCCCTGGATCTGAACCTATCCGTCTCCGCCCCCTGGATCTAAATCTACCCGTCTCTGCCCCTGGATCTGAACCTACCCGTCTCCGCCCCCTGGATCTGAACCTATCCGTCTCCACCCCCTAGATCTAAACATACCCGTCTCCGCCCCCTGGATCTAAACCTACCCGTCTCCGCCCCCTGGATCTGAAACTATCTGTCTCTGCCCCCTGGATCTAAACCTACCCATCTCCGCCCCCTGGATCTAAATCTACCCGTCTCCGCCCCCTGGATCTAAACCTACCCGTCTCCACCCGTGGATCTGAACCTACCCATCTCCGCCCCTGGATATAAACCTACCCATCTCCGCCCCCTGGATCTAAA